>CM057166.1:18578340-18746170 GCA_029962745.1 Echinometra lucunter
TTTTTTTCCCCTCATGTCACGTCTTGCACAACTGTTCCCCTGCGTCTTGTGCTGTCATTCACGGTCTTGTATGATGGTATCATGTTTTTCACCTCTTCTCCCGCTTCATCCCATGGTACCCACTTCCAAAATCTTGATCACGATATATCGTTCACCCGTAGGTCACATTTCTGTCACATTTTTCCCACCTCGGTATTTATCATGTACTTTAACTGATTATACGTCCTCTTGAACTTGTCACACCTGATAAGAGTTCATGTACTCTTTCTTAATGTGCAAGAAGAAATAGCATCATAATGCACTTTATTCTTGTTCTATTTGTTCTATTGTTACATCATAATGCACTTTATTCTTGTTCTATTGTTACATCATAATGCACTATTGTTATTTTATTCTATATCATACTGAAATTTCAATCATGTTTTCTTACTGTACATAGTACCGCTTTTCAAATTTGTTTCATTCTCTTGTATTTTCCACCCTTTTAATATTCTATACATGTTTCAGTCCTTTCACATTTTCTTTTCTTTTCACTCTTTTTTTTTTTCTCTCTCTCTTTCCTTTTTCTTCCATCTATGCTTTGCATGTTTTGCCCTCTTACTCTTGATTTTACTTTAATTTCTTTCCTCACCACCCATACCACCTGTTATACATGAGGCATATTCATTTTGTGTGTATCACTACACAGCAGTATTTGGTTTTCCTTCTTATTAATTTTGAATCTGATACTTTCTGTCAAACAATAGATTAGATTTTTAAGAGAATTATTATTTCTGTAATTCCATTCAACTCAGTGATCTGCTCATTCCCCCCCCCTCTCTCTTTCTTTCTCTGTCTCCCTCCCTTTTTCTGTCTCTCTTTCTCCCTTCCTCTCTCTATTGCTTCCTCTCTCTTTCCTTTGTCTCCTCTATCTTCCTCTTTTTTAACCCCAGGAATACTGGAACCAAATGGTCCATGTATTAAGCCTATGGGAGTGAAAGAATTCAGTAGTCCAAGAGTTAATTATCTCCACTGCCCCTTATCCTTCTGAAACCCCATTCTTCTCCTTCCCTACTTTTTTCCCCTGACTCATTCTTTAGAACTTCTCAATTACTTAAGTTCGCATGTAACATTTTGTATGCACATGTAATCTTTATAAGATTAAGTGACCTTTTCATCCCACACAAAAAAGGCACTGGATTACCTGAGAGGATTTCTCACAGAAATTATCACACTTGAAATTATGGTGCAATATGTATTGTCATGTACAATATTTACTTTAGAAACTTTTTTTTTTAATGAAAGAATAAAGGATGAAATTGACAGTGGAGATAATACACAGAAACTAACAGTCATGTTGCTTGCACTTAATGAATGTTATTTTTGCTGCTTGCTGACTCAACTTATGATTTTTTCCTTATTATTTAAGTGGCCTTTGAGAGCTGGAAAGGGTATTTGATTCGGCAAGTCATAACCCAGGGTACTTTCATAACCCGGGTTGTGTAGCGCCATCTCGCGTCCATCAGAATACAGTTATGCAATGTTGTCAGGCGACTTTTATGTCACGATCGGCGATAACAATCCCAAGCGATTTTCCAGTTTTTATGATGACATAATGACAACAAGTTTCTTAAATTCATTCAAATCTTCTTGAATAAAACACAAAAAAATTACTTTAACACACCTGTGGTATTCAGGGCACAGTGCTGAAAAAATTGAATAATTCAGCAAAATGGTGAATTTTTAGTTGCTACCCCAGGGTACGAAACACTGCATCATTTAATCCTTATTTAACTCTATGAGCTAATGCCCCTATGGTCAGTTAGCATACAAAATGTTCCTTGGTTATATTTTTGTAATTAGTCACCAGAGCCTTTTGGAAATTCAACAAGGGTAAAATGTCCCTGTCTCATCCTTCAAATGTCATAGCATAGTCATACATGCATACAAATTGAGAAACCAAATAATAATCTACTCTGGTCAATCTTTTATGAATATGTATCAAAAAAATGCTTTAGAAATTGCTTCATCTTTGGGTTCCTTTCATGAATACACTATATCATTCATTATTACCCGTATCAGACATCTGAGCTGGTCATTTACAAAACTGTATTGCCCTAGGTTTCATGAACTTTGAGAATGGATAGGTATATTATTTGTATTTTGCTTGGTCTCTCTGCGTGTATAGACCTTGTGTGGAGAGAAGAGTGAAAATATACCTTTGTATTTTCCACGGTCTCACATCCGGGCACTTGAGATGAAGACTGCAATAAAATCTTCGCTTGCGATCCTAAGTGCGCTGCACATATAAAACACGTATAGGCAAAATAATGTTGCTTACTTCAGTTACGTTCAATACGCGGAAGACAGTTCGCTGGCGGGTGGGCGATTCCTGTGCTTTTCTATGGGGAAAACCTCGGTTCGCGCAAGCTCATACAAACTGAATTTATCAACAATTTTAGTGCGCCAATTAGTAAAAAAGAGCAAACTGTAAATAGCTGTTTATTGTTAGTGTTAGACTACACAACTTGTTTTGAGTTTTTCTTTGAACTTACTTTAAAGTTTAAACTTTAAATTAAATGCACCTGATAGGGTGAACAGGTAATAATAATAATATTGACTGGCTTAACTTTCGGGAGATACCACATAAATTTCCCTCACTAGACCCATACTGCCCTCGTCTTTGACTCGGGACAATATGAGAGTAGTTTGGGAAATGTTATGTGGTATCTCCCTCAAGGCCAGTCAATGTCATATAATGTTTCTGTGTTTGAAATCGTGTATAAAATTTTAAAAGGTAAACCTTTTTTATAACTAAAACTAAAGAAAAATTTTTAAAAAAGGTTTTAGGCCTCAAAAAATATTCATGACCTTTAACATGGAAATCAATCAATGCTACATGTAGCATCTTTGCAGACTGATAATGGTGCTTCCACCTGCAAGTCATTAGCCTGCATTCTTGCTTCTTCTGATAGCAGATAAATCAAATTACAGACCAAGTTAACCTACATAGAAATACAACATGCTAACCTTGGGAACATAGGAACCTCTCCAAGCAAAGTTAATTTCAAGCCTCAAGCTTTCAGCTACTTGTTTCAAAATGGCTGTGCATAGTTGTTCAAAGAGTAACGAAACTAGTCGGCTCTCTAATGATGTCTGCGATCTGTCAATGAATTATGAAATACCAATCCATCATTCATGTTGGTCAAGGAATATTTTACTCAAAGGTACAAACCGTTCTTTTGTAACTCCTGTAGATTCTATGAAATCTTACATCAGAGACAGTGGACGTTGGAAATAGTCATGAAACGGGAATATTTTACTTTCAATACAATATGTTATTTTCATTGCTACAGATTCTAAAGATGTAATTCACAGAGAGAGAGAGAGAGAGTCATTGTAGAGAAAAGAGAAATCTTCATTACCATGGAAACGGGTGAAAGTTCCACCCATCTCACCGTCAGCCGCACACCCACTGTCGATTCCACCACTTCCACCAACACCAACTCCTCCTTTGACGATGCCCGGCAGGACGATGATCATGAGGTCAAGGGTGAAAGGTCATTGTTACCCCAGCAGCAGAGGACTGCACATTTTGAGAGTAATAACGAGAGTAATAGTGGCCCAGGGGAGGCAAGGAGGCCCTCTGTTGGGCTACGGGAGACAAGAATCATCATTAGTCAAGATGACGGGGTTACCATTGATGACGGGGGTCCGGAGGAGGAAGATGGAGAGGATGAAACGAGGAAGAGGGCAGAGTCACTCCATAAACTTCATCAGCAACATGCACTGGATTCATGGGACCAAGAAGGTAGGTTGTTATTTCATTATGTCGGTTGCCTGGCAGAAGGGAACGAGCGCCCTTGACCGGCAAAAGGGAACGAAGAGACATGTGGTCAAATATTGAGATATTTAAGAAATATAAGAATAATCACTTCAAGAAATTTATACCAGATCTGTTCTGGAATGTTCTTAAAGTAATTATTCATAGATTTCTTAAAATATCTCAATATTTGACCGCATGTCTCTTTGTTCCCCTTTTGCCGGTCAAGGACGCTTGTTCCCTTCTGCCGGGCAATCGACGAATTCATTTATCATTCATTCACTTTACAAAAATATACAGAAAAAAAAATCAACACTCATGTAATATATTCAATAACATCTAACAAAAATAGATCATTCACAATACAGATGTACAAATATAACTTTTTTTTTTTAAGGGCGCCAAAGGAGAGAAAAATTATTTATATGAGAAAAGACATGGGATTAACTCATCAGGTACCAGTGCATAAGGTCATTACACACAACACTGTCTGGAACAGTAATGTAGCTATAGAGGTATGGGCATTCGGTTCTCCCCTCCATATACCATTGAAAAAGAAATAAAATGAATTAAAGAGAGAAAGAAATGGAGAAGGGAAAGGAAAGTGAAAAGAAGATATGATTCAATTCAATTCAATTCGTATTTATTTCATTTCCAACAGAAAGAAAAACGATGGCATTACAATATTATAAACTGTAAATTATAAACTGTAAATTTTGATGTTGTCAGCAACTGCCCCCCCCCCCCCATTTATGATTCCATTGACTGACCAATCGATATCTGGTCTATGCTTAATTTTTTCATCTTTACCTGAAAACTCCTCTTCTTTCCAAACGATGCTTTCGAAAGAATAACAAGGAAGGATAGAAAAAAGGTTAAAATAAATGACATAAGAAAAGATAGAAAAGAAGATTAGAAAAAACAAAGAATAACATAAGAAAAGATGGAAAGAGAAGAAGATAAAATGAAAAACAAAGAATAGCATAAGAAAGATATAGAGACGAATAAATGATGTGGCTAAAGTTGACCTTTCTAGGTCAAACTGCGCAGTATGATGCGCAGTGGATGGGCTTGAAATGAGCAAGAATCAGCGTTGATGAAAAATCGCTTGAACGCGTCCTTGCAGTAGCCATGTTTTGTAACAGCGTTTTGATTTGTGACTCATGTTTGTGATTCTAGCTTCAAAGAATCACTTGAATGCACCCTAGAAGTTGCAAAAATCAAATCGGGGTTTCAGTTTTAAACGATGGGTTGTCGTCATAAAGTTAGCAATAGACACTTCTAAAAAAATGTTGCTAAAATAAAGACACCTTGAAAATATATACTTTGAGCTTCCTGGGAAATTATCTTAGTCCTAAGTACTTTCATTAGTTTTTCTTTTTACATTTTCATGAATTTAATATGATTTATTTCATTAATTTCCTCTTGCCACGATATCTTGTAAGTACACTAATGAATAAGGGCATTTTAAATGCATAGATTTGGGTGTACATGTATCTTGCCTTGCAGTACTTTTATGCATCTCCACATCTCTCTCCCTCACTCTCTCCCTCTCTCTCCTTCTTTCCCTCTCTCTCTCTCACTCTCTCTCTCCCTCTCTCTCCCTCTCTCTCTTTCTCTCTCTTTCTCTCTCTCTTTCTCTCTCTCTTTCTCATCAGGTGACTCAGCCAGCTCCAGCAGCCGATCCTCTTCCACTACCAGGATATCACCGCGTCTCTCTCCATCCCCATCTCATCGCGCCCGCTACCAAGTCCGGCGCACTACCAGTAGTACCTCATCAACTGTACCACCTAACATCAGCAGTTAGTATCAGACCCCCCCCCCCTCCTGACTTTCATATTTGCACTTTAAAATCTCTCCATTCCTATGATCATTACTGTTCATAAACAATATTGTGCACAAGTGATATTTAAGTTCAAGATTAGGAAGTTGATTTGTGACATTTGTAGAGCAAATGATACTTGCAATCATTCATTTATTATGCAATCTATATGTTCTCACTTGGCCTGTGTGCATCCTTGGTGGGTGTTTCATAACGTTACCAATGACTTTACATAGAACTTGAATATGGCAAGCCAAATGAAATTCTCAATCATTGTAAATCGCATCAGCTAAGGTGAAATATTCAGACGTTTAACATTACTTTTGTTTTCAAACAATTTATTACTTTCTGCGACAATTGAATCGAGATTATGAAAAATGAAGTCACACATTGTTAAAACGTCGGGGAAAACCTTAGGCATCCCATTTGGTACTTCATATTCAAGTCATTCGTAAAGTCATGTGTAACTCTACAGATGGCTTTATGAAACACGCCCCACCCCCCACTGTGATTTATGAAGATCAGTATATGACTTCATTCAAGTGCAGGTTTTGTATGTGATCATCCTCTCGACGAACGGCTTCACGTAACACCCTCCATTGTGATTTATGAAGATATCAGTATAATGACTTCTTTCAAGTGCATGTTTTGTATGTTATCATCCTTTCGATGAACGGCTTCACGTAACACCCCCCTGTTGTGATTTATGAAGATTGTATAAGGACTTAATTCACATAATATATTTTGTATGTTATCATCATTATAAACTACTTTGTCTGTTGTGTGCATTTTAGGCTCCATCTCGCTGATGTGTTTGGGGAGTTCAGTGATGAAGGTCAAACGTCAAGGTCGTACTTCGTCTAAGATGCTCTATCTTGATAGCACCAGGTCCTACATCCGATGGAAACCCTCCAAGAAGGGACATAAAGCTATAGGTACAATCAAATCGTAATTAATAATAATCGATTATAATAATAACATCTTATTTAACCAGGGTAGCCACTTCTAAAGATGCCAACTGTTTCTTTTTTGCAGTATTTTATAATGTCTTTTATAAAAAATACTGCAGTTTTTATGGAAAATACTTTTTCCCCCAAATTACAGTACTACGCATGTCTATTGCAGAAAATGTGAAATACTGTTTTTCCATCCAAAAAACTCTTTTTCATCCCTCAAAATACTGCAGTGCTCTTTACAAGGTTGGCATCCTTGCACTTCGTCTTTTACCAGCTGCTCTTACAGCAGGCCTTGCATAACATGATATGTTACTATTACCCTTCTCCATTCTCATATGCGGAGCGCCTGGCTAGAGGGTAGAGGGTCCCATTTTTTCAGTCTTTGGTATGACTCGGCCGGGGATCAAACCCACAACCTCCTGTTCATGAGGCGGATGCTGTATCAGTTGAGCCAACATGCCCGGTGCGTGGCAATTATCATCTGCCAAAATATATATTTGATGGTGAAAGTTATGAAGATGAGCAGTTGGTTGCATCAAGTTGAGATATACAGTGTTTTGAGATGTTCTCTGAGATTTTCTGCTACTGTCATCACAACCAACTATATATTTTCAATTTTTCAAATACAAATTAACATTTTCAAGTGGAAGAAACAGTGAAATACTTTCTAAGTGCAATTAAAATGTGGCCCTAAAATGAATAAATAGTTCATCTATTGAGTTGTGAAATAAAGTACGAGTCTCAGAAGGTTATGTGAATAATAAACTTTACGGGGAAAGATCAGTTGATATCTACTAATGCAAGATTATGTAACAAACTGAACATTATACTGTTTTAGGAGTTTTCATAACATGTCATTGGTAAAATATTAGGTGTGAAAACAATAAGAAGTTTCTTATAAAGTTTACAGGAGTACAAATGTATAAGTCTTAGAACCGAGTTGAATTTTTTTTTTTTAAACTTTTGATTTGATGCAGTCAACATAAAGAACAATCATGAGATCAGAGAGGGGGCTTTTCAGTCATTCATTCATTTATTCATTTATTTTCATTTCCAAATGAAACAAAGGCTTGCACAGCACCTTAAAGTTTTATAATGTTTACAAGAGTATGATTGCCTGGTAATAAGCAATGACTTGAATTTTCTGTTTTATCTTTTGATTTAATACAGTCAACATTAAAAACATTCGTGAGATCAGAGAGGGGGCTTGTACCGACACCTTCAAGAAGCACCTGGCCAGCGCGGCAGGTCATAAACCCAGCCACTGCTTTTCTATTATCCACGGCACCAGCTGGGAGTCACTGGACATTGTAGCAGGGTCCCTGGATGAGGCCCAGGCCTGGATCCGAGGGCTGAAGCACCTCATGGAACAGGCCCAGGAGGAGACAGCTCAGAGTGACCAGCTCAGAGACTCATATCCTTTCAGATTGTATCAGACTTATTGATCCGCATTCACGAAAGAAGTTCATTTAAAACCATGGTCTGAACGATGGTTTAAAGAGAAGCTTGAGTCCTGGGAAAGATGAAAAAAATAATAATTTGTGAGCTTTCTCATTCTTTTCATGTCAGTTAGGAAGAATATCAAAGTAAAATGTCCTGTAGAAGGGATTGCCCTTCAAATGCCCTCATATTGAAAATATGACATGACATGACAAATATGCCATGTGTACTTCTTATGCTAGAAATGCAAGCATTAATGACCTAACCTACAACCGAAAGCCTACAGCAATATCAACACCTTATCACGGCTTATGGTATTACTTAAGATTGTGTTCAGACTATTATGTCATTATTTTGTTTTCACGTTGCAGTGGGACATGAATTAGGCTTTTGTGACTTTGCCTACAGGTTAAGATTCCTTGCAATCATGTTTTTTCATCAGATTATATAATATAATCGTTGTTTTGTTTTCATATTTCAGTAGGTGATGAAGTAGGCTGTAAAATTAGGTTGATTTTTTTTCCCTTTTTTCTACTACGTATATGTATCTTTCATAACTGACATTGTGAAGAAAGAAATTACACGTGGGTGTATATTTCACCTGCTGAACCATTTTGATAATAATGTCAAACTCGCTTAAAATGTATATAAACAAAATCACGAGTGCTGAAAGGCTTAAAACATCACTCCAGTCTCATATAACTCATGCAGTATATGTATGTAAATCACCCCAGCATTGTAATGCATCTGAATCTATGGCCGGTTGCAAGCATAGATTTGTGTCTGTCATTTAAAAAGAAAGATTGGGAGGGGGGGGGGAGGTGGAGGATACTCCTTTCGATCTGACAGGAGATAAGCCCTGAAATTATTTTCTTCGTTAGCCAGTGGAGGAACAATGTTTATCCTCGGTGATACGAATACCTCCCTCGGGGGTCAAACAGACATCAGTCTGGTTTTATCTTACCCGTCATCACAGGTATTAATCCTGCATTGCTTATATACAGGCTGGAGGGTAATACGAGGCATAATGTACCACAATATGAATATACATGCTAGAGTATGTGCATGTACAAGTTCACAACTTTTAGTGTAACATACATGTACATGTATGACATGCAGGAATATGTTTTCTTCCCCATATAATTTTTTTTAAAGCATAAAGTGTATAACGATCCCACATAATCTGCAATTTTGCAAACCAAATTTGCAAAATGTGGTTTTGTAGCCATTTTGTGGCTGTTTTGTAGCCGTTTACTGTGTTTTGCAGTTTTGTAGCCGTTTTGTAGCCATTTTCTAAAGGGCTACAAAACGGCTACAAAACAGCTATAAAAGAGTGGAAAAACGGCTACAAAATGACTAATCTGCTGATTCTGCTCACTGTGCAAGCTGCACACAAATTGTTTTTGGAAATTGTTGTACTTCTTTGTGGAAAAAAACTTGATTGAATATTACATGTATAAAAGTGGACTAGAAGCGCAGTGTAGCATAAAAGTGTAAATTGACACAGAATGCAACCCCCATTTGATCCTGGAACCAAGTGGTTCCTGTACAAAACCTATGAGAATGATGAAATTTGGTTGTTAAAGGGTTAACTGTCATCGCCCTTCAGAGTTCTAAAAATCAGAGTGGAAATTCGAGGTACATATACCATAGTCTCATATGTACATGTACATAATCATATTTGTATAGTTGTATTTACATTATTTTGAGATCTGTTGCAACACTTGAATTATAAGGCTTGTTCCTTGACTCGTTCAAACATGGCTGAGATCAGTGTTTGAGTCAGCAGATAAGAGTGGAGATGGTCTTCTTAGTATGGATGAAGTCTTGAAACTTCTTCACAAATTGAACGTCAACCTTAGTAAGAGAAAAGTCAAGCAGCTGTTTAGGGTAAGTTGTTTCTGTCTCTTTTCTCTCTCTCTCTCTCTCTCTCTCTCTCTCTCTCTCTCTCTCTCTCTCTCTATCTATCTCTTTCCCTCTTTCTGTCTTTCTGTCTCTCTGTCTCTCTCTCCTAACTTTTGTCTTCCCCTCTTTCCCTTCTCTTTTTGCCTCTCTTTCTCCCACCTTCTCTGCCTTTGATGAATTCCTGAATCATCCTGCTAATGTGTATTCCAATTGTGCATATACAGTAGTTCCTCTGGAATGCAGAAAACTGCCTCGTTCACTACTAGAAATGTATTTAAGTATTGATAGTAATTATCTTAAAACTGAAATGCCTCACTTTTTAAAATACATTATGTACACCTTAACTTGTGCGGGGAAAAAGTCCTTTTAAAATATCAACTCCCCTTCCTACTTCAAAATTGGTTAGATTCAAATATGTAATTATTTTTCTTGTTAAAGAATCATAAAAATGGTTCTTCACTACTAACTTACATTTGTTTAGGTGTCTTGTCTTTATGTCATTGTGCAAAAGAACGCGTCCGGAACGCAAAATGGAAAATAACTGAAAATCAAAATTTTCAAACAATGATTAATAATTTCACAGGTAGCATGTAGACCTTACAAATTGATATACAATCTTCTTGTGGCAGGATCTTTACTAAAATTCTATTCCATTATGTCAAAATAGACATGTTAGTTTTTGCATTTTTGTATTTTCCGTTCCGGACGTGTTCTTTCACATAACATAAAACGCCCTTTAAGGCATTAAAAGGTGATGCTCTGTAACAAAAATATAGTTGATCTGTAGGTATATATTGTATATCGTTGATATTTCTACACTGTATAAATCATTAACTCATTGAGGACGATTACATTTCAGTATAACCTACATTTCCATACACTCTACCCTCATACACTCTCACCTGGGTTATCGTGGGCTTAGTACATGTATTTAATGGTTTATTCATGCATTGCTATCAAAAACTGTTTCTACAGGAAGCTGACACCAACATCGATGAGCACCTTGGCAAGTTGGACTTTGACGAGTTTGTCCACTTCTACAAGACCTTGTCAACGCGCCCAGAGCTCTATGCACTCCTCAGGGAATACAGCTGCGGGAAGGAACACATGACGCTGGAGGACTTGGATGTGTTTCTCAGTAATGAGCAGGATATCAGCAAGCTGGATGAGCAGGCGTGTCACGGCCTCATAGAGAAGTACGAGCCTGTGCCGGAGAATGTCTGCAATGGCAGGCTGGGGATCGATGGTGAGTCTAAATTCACAAAAATAATACTTTGGCATGCTTAAAAGGTGAATGATATGAAGTCCGAATGTGATGAAGCAGCTGCACTGTAAATTTGTACAAGTACATGCAGTTTTGAATTGTAAAATGTGTTGTTTCCTTCAGCAATGTCTGTCCTTTCATTAGCCATAATTAATCACATGTGACTCAAGAGACCCTATCAAAAGTCACTACAGCAGGGTAGGACCACATTATATTGAACTAAGTGACAAGAGAATGGAAAAAAATATACCCAAGTTGCCCCCCCCCAAAAAAAAAAGGAAAGTAAGAAAGAAAGAAAAGGAAAAAAGAAAACCAAAAACAGTTGAAAACAAGAAGAATGACCCGCAGCCAACACCAGATTATTATTAACTTTAAACCAATAGAAGGAATGGAGGAAAATATTTGCTAGCAGTATGAAAAAGGAACAATGTATGTTTATGTGTATGTGCACTTTTAAAGGTGACCTTGGGTTATGGTTATGGGTACAGCGTTAAAGAAACAATTCTAAAGCACTTTTGAAAGGTAGGTGTGGAAGTAAATAAAATTGATGCTTACAGTATGTGACTGCACACAAATGTTCGGGGCTATGTAAAAGCACCCAAGCTTTTTCTTGCCATATTTTGAATAATGATAATAATGATAATAATGATTATAATAATAGACAAAGTGATATAGTGCAGCTACTACATCATATACTCTACTACACTGTGATGTAACAGAGCTCCCAACAATGCTACTGCATATACAGTGAAAACTACCAGTAATCAAAAACTTCTGAAAAAGGGTGAGTCTTCAGCAAAACTTTGAAGAATATGAGGGTATTTAAAGAGCAATCCCTTTCAGGAGACACCTCAACTATGATATTCTTCCAAACTGACACCCTCTCCCAGAACTCGAATTTCTCTTCAATAATGATAATAATATATATAACTTGTATCGTGCCAAATCCGCTCTGTGAAGTGCTCAAGGCACGTGTACATGTAAATGATCAAGAATTGAAAAGAAATGTTTTGAGATGATTTTTAAAAGAGTCAGAGGATGAACACTTTTTGATGTCTTCACGAAGGCTATTCCATAATTTAGGAATTGAGTAAACAAATTATCTTTCCCCCTAAGTTTGAGCAATTTTGGGGATCACAAGAGAGTTGGAAGTGGCTGAGCGTAGAGATCTCACAGGGGTGTTGTTTTGGTTTAAAGAGATGAGGTATTGAGGAGCAGAACCGTGAATGCAATGAAAAGTGAGCAACAAAATTTTGAAAACAATGTGATCTTTCACAGGGAGCCAGTGTAATTTCAAGGTAGAAATTAGGTGGAAGAACTATTGAATTAATTAATGCAAATACTGCTGCAAGCCTAATACAATGTGTCATCTTTAATAGGTTTGACATCCTTGATGGGGTGATGAATGTGATGTCTTGGTTGAATGATACCATTACCGGTAGTTCTAGTTGATTTCTGCCCTTGATATGACAAGGAGTAATTAAGGAAAAGTCATTACTATCCTGTACGCTTTGTTCACTTTGATTAATTAATGTAAGAATGTACTTGAAATCAAGGCCCTTCAGGCAAAAGAGAGTTGAATGCTTGCATCAGGTTAGTAACATAGCAACAGACATATCATGATGGGAACATTAAAGAAAAGCTTAAAGGCATTGGCTAACTTTGTGAGCAGCCGATTTAAAAAATTCTCAAATTAAGATGAAACATGTGTATGAGTGCTTGTATTTGTAGTCAAAAACCCTAAACCGTTAGTAAGACGCAAACCGCGATTTTATTATTTTTGGTCCCAGAGACAATAAATAAAGGGACCGCTTTGCTCAAGTTAAAAAGAACCGTTAATCTGCCTCCCTTCGCGTGATACGCCAATACACACAGTACGGTCCAGTGAGCCATGTGCGCATGCGCACTCCTATTACGTCTGGTCTGTGCAACTGACCCTATATATTTTTCAAACATTGATTCACATTTCTTACATTTTAAAAAAATGCTTCCTGTGGATATTATACTTTGAAACTTTCAGACTGGTATTTTTACACTATAACCCTTATGTTTATCCCATTTTCAAGTAGCAGAATGATTTTTTTTTTTAATTTATAACAATGTTAACCAATGCCTTTAAGTTCTGGGAGAGGTGAAAAATAATTTGTGAGCTTTCTCATTCTTTCCATGTCATTTTTAGGAAGAATATCATAGTGAAAATGTCCCCTAGAAAGTAGGGTTTTTACACTTACTCATTCCTTTACCAAGGGTTTCTAACTTGTATTATGGCATAATGAATATTTTTTCAGATAATGTTTCTGTAAATCACTTTGCTGTGCTAATGTGAAGTGCAAATGTACATGTTCATGAATTTCAAGAATGCAGTTCTCAGTGTACATACGTATGGGTCTAATCAGATTAATTATCTCATCATCTAATCATGGCATATGATGAGCTGTGAAGACTTTAAAGGTCATGAATGATGTACATGTTCAGTGGCGGATCCAGGTTGGGGCGCAAGAGGTGCCCCCTCTATTTTTTGACACTCACACATTGAACATACATGTTCATATAGCTTTATCTAAGAAAATTGTTGTCAGCGCCCCCCCCCCCCCCCTCTGTTTTCAAATGTGCCCTTTGTGCCCCCTCTGTTTACAAATCCTTGATCTGCAGCTGTTCTGGAACTTAAATGATATAAACTTGATTACTGACTGGAAGTGTGTTAAAAACATTGAGGCAGTTTTAGATTGTACATTTGTATTTTGATAGTCTGTGACACTTCTTCATTTGTTCTGATATAAATAAAATGATATCAGACTTCACATTAGCTTCTAATATAAATCTTTGCAATGAGAACTGATAGAATGTCAGGCCAAATGAATGTGTTCCGAATTGCCCTTTTTTCGTGATTTTTAAAGAAATAAGTTATCACCTCACTGATTTGAAGGCAGTTTTGTGCATATTCACTTTTGAATATTCTTTGAAAACTGTAAACTAACATTTCTCCCTCTCTTGTTCTGTATCTCTCATATAATTTTTTCCTTTTTCTCTCTCTCCCTCTCTCTCCCTCTCTCTTCCCCTTTTCTCTCTCTCTCTCTCGTTCTTTCCTTCCTTCATTCTGAATCTCTCATTCTATCTTTTTTTTTCTCCTTCTAACATTCTGAATCTTTCATTTGATCTTTTTCTTTCTTTCTATCTCTCAATCCCTCCTCTCATTCTGCATTCTCATTTTCCCTTTTTCTCACTCTTTCTATTTCTCTATCTCTCCATTTTTCATTCTGTATCTCTAATTTTTTTATCTCACTCTCTATCTCTCTCTTTCCTTCTTTCATTCCAAATCTCTCATTTTATCTTTGTCTTTCTATCTCTCAATCTTTCCTGCTCTCATTCTGTATCTCTGATTTTTATCTTTTTCTTTATCACTCTCTTTCTATCTCTCTCTGTCTTTCCCATTCTCATTCTGTATCTTTCATTTTACTTTCTCTCCCCTCTCTCTCTCTCTCTCTCTGTTTCTCCCTCTCTTGTTCTGTATCTCATATAATCTTTTCCTTTCTCTCCCTTTCTCTCCCTCTCCCCCCTCTCTCTCTCTCCCCTCTCTCTCTCTCTCTCTCCCCTCTCTCTCTCTCTCTCTCTCCAGGACTGATGAGGTACCTGCTGAGTGAGGAGGGTAACCTCTTCAACCCAGGTCATCGAGGGGTCAACCAGGACATGACCCAGCCCCTTTCACACTACTACATAGCCTCTTCACACAACACCTACTTATTGGGCGACCAGCTGATGTCACAGTCCAGTGTCGATGTCTATGGACTCGTCCTGCAGGCTGGATGCAGATGTGTAGAGTGTAAGCCAAGCGACTGAAGCTTCGCCATTTCATCCAGATCCATTAGAAGACCGACCTAAGCATCCATCAATATTCATGATCAAAAAATGAATAATTCATTTTGTAAGATGCTTCCAACTAGTAGCATTTGTTTGTACGCATTATGAAACATAACATGCATCAGCTTTCCGCATGCGCAGTTAATGCACAATAAATGCGCAACAAATGTGCATCAAATCAAAGTGTCATAATAAAAATAATACATGCAATAGATACGAAAATGCAACAGTGTTATCGATATCACGGTGATAAGGGTGCTTATCCGCCCCTTCAAATGATCCGAAAGAGGCGGGCCTAATGCCATTCGCGTAATGTTATCAGCATGTGCTGCTTTTTGTGTAGTAAATTTATTATATGTCTATGGTGGAAGCTATAATCTAACCCATTGGCTATTGGAACCAGGTGGCCCCTGCATTAAGTCTATGGGAATATAGATTATCAGTAGTCAACAGGTTAATCAAATAAAAGTGCTTGAGACATTGTGTGCTGAGAACCTGTAATGTATTAAAGGCTTGTTCACATATGAAATGGCAAACCCCCACTTTTTTATACTTTTTTCTTGCTTTTTTTTTTTTTTTGGTTGTAAAATATGTTGTATTTTTGCTGCACGGTCGATAAACATTTACTCCCAGATTGATTTTTTTTTTAATTAGTGACATTTTTTAACCATCTACTGAAGATGTGAAAGTGTTACCAAGTTTTATTTTTGTCACGATTATAAAGCTTACAAAAAAACAATAAATTTCTTCTCCAGCAAGTCGTTATTTATTGGTTCTAGCTTCATATTAGTCCACATATTGATGCAATTTTTTATCCAATCATTGATCCAGTGGATACCTGGGATGGGAAGGATGGTGACCCGGTCATCTACCATGGTTACACGCTGACCTCGAAGATCAAGTTCCGTGATGTCATCACGGTTGTCAACAAGTATGCCTTTGTGTCCAGTCCATACCCAGTCATTCTGTCCATTGAGAACCACTGCACACTGGAGCAGCAGAAGAAGATGGCCAAGTACCTGCTGGAGATTCTTGGTGGTATCCTTTGAAGATCATGAGCCTTTGAAAGACAAACATGAGGGGGTTTTCATGGGGAATTCAACACCATTTGGGTGTTTACCAAGTAATAGATGTTGTTGACCATCCAGGGTGGAATTTATTTTTATGACCAACAGGCCTTGTGTAATGCCTTGTGTAATGCCTTGTATTTTCCGCCCATCGCCCTATATCGTTCCCATTCCCTTACCAAATTCAGGCTGAAGCTTGTCCGAAGTGGGACAGCTTGTTTGCCAGGTTCCAGACTTGTATAGCGGTAGCTATTACAGGTATTTCCAGTGCTTTTCACTTAGCCTGGTGTCAGCGAATTATGATCTACTGCACATGCAAACTGACTGCTGTCTGTTCTTAAGGGATGAAATCTTCCTAATGGAAGAACCAGTGGGAAACATGCCCTCCCTCTCCTTCAAATTAAAAGCAAAAATAGGAAAAAAGGGAGAGAAAGGGAACTTTTCTTGCTACCTCATCCTGATTTTATTTCTGTATCCCTGTGCATTTGACAGCTACTAAGGAGGAGAGCCCTCATAAACAAATGAAAATTTCTTTGTGGCAAGTCCCAGGCATTGGCTGTTGTTACTTTCCTTTTTTTCTCTTATTACATGTATGTACCATTTCATTTATGTCGGTGTTTGATGTTTTGATGTATGTTCATGAGAAGAAGACTCTTCCACCCTTTATCAATTATCTCATTATTTTCCTTTCATTTATGAGAATGGTTCCCCACCCCCTTGACAACAATGAACGCGAGCCTAGATAATTATCTATCAAGACCAACTTTCACTCCATTTGAATTCTGGGAATTATATCCATCTTTCGCCATTGTGTTTATATGTTATATGGCTCTCTACAGGGATTATGTTTTAATTGTCTCGCCCCTCTCCTTGCGGTATTTGTGTTGTAACTTGCCTAATAGATTATGGCTACGTAAACTCTTAATTTACTGTAACTGGTTTCCCAATTTTAGTATTACATTAATCTCGTGGTGGCAGCAGTGGGATATCATGAACCCACGCCATCAAAATGACTTGTGACTCAACTTTATGATAATGCAATTCCAACAATTACTAATCTAGGACAAGTACAATGGAGTGATTACTTGTCTGCAAGTCAAAAGCTCATCCAGGACAATCACTCATTCAGCTCATTTACTTACCTGGGGAACTTTACCCTGGAAATCAGATAGACTAAAAGGAAGAGTAGTAATTTATCAGCCAACATTACACTATTTTCGGATGCATAATTTATAGGATAAACTAAATTATTAAAATGATAATTATATTCTGGATCTTATAGCACCTACATGCCATACATCTCCAATGTCTCTATAAGCGCTATTCAGAAATATTCCCCTCGGCCGGTATTCTGAAAATTGTTGTAACTTTTATCTTATCTTCACTCTTTTAATTGTCATCACAAATTTTGAAGGTGAACTTGTGATTGGTTAGAACTGCACAAAATTGCACCCATGGACCAGCACACAAGTCAACAGTGCTCGGTGTAAACCATTGGTGCACCCTGTTTCTGAAATGCTGTGACCAGTCAATAAGATAGAAGATAAAACAATTTTCAGAATACCAGCCCTAGTTATCAATTCAGGCCTGCCCGTGCACACACAATGTGTGCACCTTCTCCACTCCCTGGGGAGTATTCCAGACACCTTTTACAGATGCTCACAATGCTATTAACAAATCACCATAACTTTCACATCCAACCGGGTACTCATCCCTCCGGATGGAGAGTAGCAAATGTAAATTAATTACTTGCCAAAGGACAAAGGGATTCAAACCCATGACTTTCAGTTGTGTGTTTAAACCACTTTTACAGACTTATGTTCTTGTTCCAATGTGGACTACTTCCATAAGGCATACCAAATGATGCTCCCAATTAACTGCTGTTTTTATTCAAATGTTATGAAATACGTTGCAATTCGGCCTTGCTGCTATGATGTTTGATTTTCATCAATAAACCATTTATCTATCTTTCTATCAATCTATCTATCTATCTACAACACCTCAACAATATGGAGAGGGATGAAACAATATAAAAAAGAATGAAATATTCTTCCTTTAAGGGAGGGAAATGGAGAGAGATGATTGATCCTTGACTCCTGTTTTTCAGATCAGCTTATCATTTCCAGACCATCTGATAAGGGTCCTGGTGGTCTTCCTTCTCCCGAGTCACTCAAGTATAAGATACTTATCAAGGTTAGTGACTTCACTATAAGACCACATTCACTGTTACGTCTGCTCCTTCTCTCAAATGGGGAGGCTTAAACTGGCTTTATTAGGCACTATTATGATCACTTTGCAACATGTAACTTTTTATTCTGTAATTTTATCAGATTACGTGTCTTGTGCTGTTTTCAATAATTCTTGCACTTTTGCTCCGCACTAAAAAAGTTTGCACCGAGCAAAAAAAAAATTTGCGTTCAGTAATTCACAGTGGACCGTGCTTCTGTTGCAAGGATCCTTTCAATAAATCATCCCAAAAGAGAGTAACAGTCATGCTAGCTCAACACGCCTACATGGCGTCGCCTTCCAGTCACAGCGAAGAGCTCATGATTCTGTGCTGAAAAATGGGGCCTTTGACCGTGAGAGACATTTTAGGGCGGATTTTAGTGTAGCTCCGTTCAGTAATTCTTTGGTCCGCACCCGGTCCACTCATGGTGCTGATAAAAGCAGCTCTAAAATAGTGCTGACTATTTTTTGGTCCCGCAGTTCAGTAATTCAAAATTTTGCGACATAGTGTGGGACCTGGTCCAGACTGTACATTTATTGAAAGAGGTATAAATAGACTAAATGCTGTTGGGATATTCTGACTTTCTAGGCCATTAATTTCAACTCTCTCTCTCTCTGAGACATAATTTGTTTCATCCTCTCTCTTTTCTTTCCTCTACCCTCTCCTACCATTCTCTCTCTTTCTCTCGCTCTCTCTCATCCTCTGTCCTCCTGTCTTCCCTCTGCTTTCCTCTCTCCCTCTCTCTCTCATCCTCTCTCCTCCCATCCCCTCTCCTGTCTTCCCTCTGCTTTCCTCCCCTCCTCTCTCTCTCTCATCCTCTCTCCTCCCATCCCCTCTCCTGTCTTCCCTCTGCTTTCCTCCCCTCCTCTCTCTCTCTCTCTCTCTCTCTCTCTCTCATCCTCCTCTCATCCCCTCTCCTGTCTTCCCTCTGCTTTCCTCCCCTCCTCTCTCTCTCTCTCTCTCATCCTCTCTCCTCTCATCCAATCTCCTGTCTTCCCTCTGCTTTCCTCTTTCACTTTCTCTGTTCTAGGCCAAGAAGCTTCCACTAGACCATGATGTTGATCTTGAGGCAGGTGAAGTCAGCGAAGAAGACAGTGCCGATGAATTGGATGAGGATTTCAAGGTAATGCAACCCACATCCTTCCTTTTAAATCTTCATCATGTTATGTAGAGACAGTCTGGTCTAGAATCATTGTAATTAGATTTTTAATCCCAGGTATTGAGTCCCTTCCACGTCAGTAATACCCTTCAACAAGATGCTACTCTATATTTTTGAAATGCATCCTACATGTGGGTGTTGTGAGTGGGTTACCAGGTAGGAGTAGTTCTTGAACCCATTGCCTATGGGAACTGGATGTTCTCTGTATTAAGTCAATGGGAGTTTGAGAATTCAGTAGTCAAAGGGTTTAATACTTTGTGCTCTGGTTGTAGATTCCGAAGCTGATGTCTGGCAAGGGTGTTAAATCTTTTCAGAAGCTTATGGGAGCTTCTTACACAAGAATAGACATTTACATACCCCTCAGATATATATGCAAAGGATTATACCCATATAATATTGCAGTTCCAAACCTCTTTCTGGAAATGAAAACAAGTTTGGTATTGTTTTGTTTCTCTCTTTGAAAAGAGTATTGTAAGAATTTTTTTTCTGTCATGTATTCGTTAGTACCTCTACAGGTACGCGTACTGTAATTTCCCAGGTGGGTGTTTCACAAAGCTGGGTGTAAAGTTATGCATGAATTCAAGAACGAGTGAACTATGAACAGCCAAAGAGAATGCCCAAAGTTTTTCCTCTTGTTTTAAAGGTGGTCTCTAGTTTTGGTAGCAAAAGGAGAATTGGCATGGAACTGATCAAGTATAATCTCACATTCACTGCCTTGCATAAAATGATGTATGTGTGAGATTGTCTGATATTCCTTTCATGAATTCTGGTGAATTTTAGTGTAAATGCCTGAAAGGAATGCAATTAAACGGTTAAACTCAGCCCTGCGCTATGACCCCTGGATGCCAATGGCAACGGCAGTGCCAAAACTAAAGGCCACCTTTAACAAAATGTGACTGTATTTCCCATAATCTCTACTGAATTGAAGTGCTTGTTTGCGAAAGGGGTTAGATCCACTTTTGATGAAAATTGAGCTATTGGTATCAGAATATTTTTCAAATGTGTTCCTGTCTTTTGAACAAAAAGTATCAAGCTAAATTTTCAGAGCACTCATGAAAAAATGCTCTTTCTAATTTCACTTTTCCATAGACACCTGTACAAAATCTGGCAAATAAATGCGTTTTTCTCTGAAGTTCCAAAAGTGGATCTAACCCCTGTTGCAAACAAACTCTTCAGTCTTTGGCAAAACATGTACTTCATCTGAAAAATGTTTCGTTTATAATGATAATAATAATTAATAATAATAACAATAATAATAAGAAGAAGAAGAAGAGGAAGAAGAAGAAGAAGAAGAAGAACAATAAAAATTATAAAAATGATATCAATTAATAATAATAATAAAAATAATAATAATTAATTACAATAATAATAATAATATAATAATAATGAATAATAATATGATAATAAAAATAATAATAATAATAATGATTGGCTCTTTTACAGTGCATAATAGTTTTAGATGCATGAGAACAGTGTTTGCACATGTAGGCCTATTCTATGGCCAATTTTAACATCACTTTCTTCTGCCGTATTCCCCCTGGTAGTTGGAAAAGACGGAAACGAGAAGCAAGTTTGAATCCATCGCCATGGCACAGCTTGCCCTGATGAGGAAGAAACCTATCTCACCATCGCAACAGGCATGGCAGAGGATTGCACACAAGGTATGTAGATCAAAAGATGATAACTCTGTGTTACAAGCAGAAGGAGCCAAGGAGATTCAGATACTACAGATTTACATTTCTTGAAATTCTTATAATTTTTTTTTTTTACTAAATGGAATATGAAACAAATTACAGTTAACAAAGCTATGTGCACCAGATACATTGTATGTGTAAAACCTATGTGTCCTATTTTTGTCCTCCTTTAACTATCAAACACCCAACAAAAAATATGGCTGAAATTTGCGTTTCTGCCCTTCTACATGGAATGGGATTCCATTTGTGACCAGACACCATAAAACCACCAAAAAGTTGCCAGAAATGAATTTTCAGTTAAAGATCGATTCTGAAAGAGGAGATTCTCAGCTTTAAAATGATTTATATCTCATTAACATTGGATGATCCTAACCCAATTTACATAGAGAAGAATGTTCACTACCATAGAATGTTACTTTTGAGAAATAAGGGATTAAAGTTTGTTAGTCTGTTGAAGCACTCTGACTCTCCCACTATTGTGCAAAGGTTTCAAAAAGAAGATTAGAACTCAATAGAATTTTCATGGAAGGAGTCATTAAATTACCCCCAAAGTTGGCATACTAATTAAGTGCATCTTGTTCATTGTCATGGACAAGTATCAATGCAAGAACTTACCCTGTTTTAAATTTAGGGGAGATCAAAGTGAGAGAAATATTTTGGATCTTCAGATAGAAGAACTAATTACAACATAATTCAAAAAAGACAAAAATAGGTCTACTAAAAATTGTCAAAAATAGCACTTTAGGACTGATTGGTGCATCCAAATTTTTAATGTACTTTGAAAAAAGTATACTCTTTCAGAAAATACCAAAAACTGAAATTTGACCATTTTGACCAAAAACGCTGTTGATGAGCTCCAATTGAAAATTACACAGTGCCATCTTTTAGCGGTTTTGTGGTGCCGGGTCACATTTATAGTTTATCGGTTAAGACTTGTCCCGATGAACTTCATCTGGTAACGTTTGTTCGGTTATTTGATCAACATTTAAGAAGAATATATTTTCAAAATAGATACAATGATTCACACTTATAATAAAAAAAATGTTTTTATCAGATGTAAAATCGTTTAGTACCTGATTGTTTTATTTCATGCTTAAAAATTGCTTATCATATTCAGGTTCGACCTCATTTCATATTTTGTCAATAAAGTAATGCCTCTTTCTCCTTGAATTCTCAAGCTTGGAAAGCCAGGAACTGGGCCTGAAAATAAGGTTATCAGAAGATATTTGCAAAATGTGAGCAGGAATGACTAGATTCTCTTGCAAAGTGCCTTGACAAAAATCGAGAAAGAATTGAAAGTTTGTGGTAGCATCTAAATTCATGTACAGTAGCAGAAAACATTAGTTTTGTATCCTTGTTCATGTATAGAAATCGTTTAGACTTTCATGTTATCAACCATGACTGTATCTCAGTGTTACATTAGAAAGAATGGATATTGGTGGTGGCAGATATCTATGGATGTATCAAAATAGTGAATGTTCCATCATAGAGAATGAATTCATATGATGCTTTTAGTGGTTTTAGTGAATATGAGAGGCAGTTATGGATTATACAGTAAGAATACATGTGAATGATTATGATGACATACATGTATTTGTTCTCAGAAACGTGCATGGCTCCAGTCATTTTGTGTCATCACATCCTGAATCAATTATATCTGTAATGTCTTTCCTTTGTCGAGTGCAGTATACGCTACATGAAGCATTTCTGAAAAAACAAAGCCAGTGGAAATTACATCGGTATGACTCACAAAACAACTAGCTGTATTTTGTTGAACGTACCCCGGCAAATCCATTATAATGCAAGAATAAGATATAGAATGGTTCAATTTAGTAAACAGAAGGGGTAAGTATCCCCTGCCCCATAATTTGGGAATATCTGAGCCATTTCACTTTTCTCAACAGGCTATTGAAAAGGGGTTATTCAAGCCATGCATTTGAATTTAGATCTGTTTTCTTGCAGCAAGTTTCTTCATTTTGGTAGCAGTGCAGTTTAACTTTGAACAGAAAGTATGCCCACCTAGAAGAACACAGAAAGGTTATCAAACGTAGTTTTATAGGTAGAGCGCCCTCCCTTACATGTGTATGACAATGGAGTCATCATCATCCACATCGATGACAGCGTTCAGGAGAACCCCAGCTAATTTTTTTTTTTCCCCTTCTTGTTGATACTTGCTCATCCCTCCGCCGCCACCAAAAAGTGGTGAAAGAAACAAGGAATGACTAGAGAAGGAAAGACTGTCCCCCAAAACACATCGACTCGTCTGTCCAAGCTAGAGTTACTTTTCGCTATTTAACAGAGCTACCTTCCACCCCCCGCACACACTCTCACCCCACACCCTCGTCATTGTCATAAGAAGACTTTATGATGTAACTGTAAAATGTTATCTTGGTGTACAGCTGTACATGTACAGTTGTTTATGGTTGAAAGCTTTATACTCTTGACTAATGTGCCATAACAAGACAGTGTGAAGCGTAAATAGGAAAAGATGTTAATTTGTAGGTAGAGAAGATACATTGATGAAATTGTTTATTGTAAGATTGCATTTGCAAATCAACAACATATTTCATTTGAAGAAAATTACTTCCTGTTATATGTAAAAGTTGTTGAGAAATATCAACAGATTTCAGATTGTCTTACCCTTTTATCTGGGGATATGTATTACCTGGAGCAAAGTGATACTCTTCAGCAAGGCATTTTCACATAGAAGGAAGATTTTGCACCCTTTTCTGTCTCGCTTCTTTCTATCATGCCAAAATTAGCCGATTTCCTTGGATTTTTCTTCTATTTGGCACAGTATGGCACATGTCTTGTAAAATAAGCGTTAACGCATTTCAAATGATATTTTCAAAATGATTATTTCCAAAGGCATTATACTATTTCTGCTGCAATGTGTTTCATGTAGATGTACTGATATGTAAGTTAGATGTGTATCAGTTTTGCACTGCCATCACAAAAAGTGCTGTTCACATCTAGTCTATCTCTCTTGCTAACTTCATTGTCTGTATGTCTGTATTATTTACTACTGATTATTGCACGCAGCGATTAGACAGATTGAAAGCTCTTCTAGAAGCCACAGAGGTTTGTATGTCTGCTTATCTTTCATTGCACATATCACCTTTCAGCACTAACACTTCCACGAGCCTTGCATATTCCTATTATCTTCTAGCTGATTGTTCGTATTACGTACATGTACCCCCACGGAGTGATGTGGAAGATTGCTAACAGACAAAAGATTTAGGGGACCAATCACCACCCCCCCCCCCCAAAAAAAAAAAAATGATAATAATAAGAATTTTAAAAAGTAATAAATAAATGAAAAATTAGTAAGTCACGAAATACATGAAATTATCCCCTCAATGAAAGATATATTCAAAAGCTAAAACTATACAGAGTGTATGCACTTAAAAGACCCAAAGTTAACATTTTGTGTACATGTTTACATTTGCAATTATTTGTATATCAACTCGTTGGCTGCTCATATACTCTTATTTAATTTTTAGTTTCTGGGGTCAAGCTTGCAATATTTCTACCTGAAATTTGCATACATTGCATATGAAATTCATATTCGAATTAAGGCATACTAACATCGAACCCCAGATATTTACATACATTGCATCTGAAATTCATATTTGAATAAAACATATTAACAGTGAACCCTAGAAATACAGAGTGAAAATATTCTGGTGATTAGTTCCCTTTTAAATACCCTTTTCACTTTCTGTATTTATGTGTAAAACTGGGCATTGTTACTTTGGAGCAAAACATTGCTGAGGCTTCTTCTGTTTTTTTTCATTGTCATGAACATGAGATGTGTCTGTTTTCTTGACTATTTCCATAATGCAACGGACTTGATGCTTAAATTTTAAAAATTGAACATGCTGTTTTGGACAAGAGAAAGGTTTTATTATGAATCTTGTACATTGGATCTTTGAATCCAAAATGAGTCCATGAATTATATAATTTGATCTCCTGGAATATTGGTCTATAGTACACTAATATATTTTTTTAAGTGAAAACTACAGATCACTTCATGATTTGTCTCTTTTTAAAACTAAATTCATAGAATTGTAGGCCGAAATATAGGTTAAAATAATTGTACATGGAACCATTTTCCTGTGAATTCCTTTTTTCGGACCCTTTTGATGTCACTGTAGTAAACTGTCTTCCTCCATCCCTCCCTTAATTGCCGTAACACTGTAGCCCCACAAATCAAAATGTTCTCAAAGTCTGTCCCAACTAATACAAATGTTTCGGTAATTTTCTTTCCTTTAATATCCCTGTCCCTTTGCACATTACATAGAATGCAATCAAAATTGTATTGGACCCCATTTCCCAAGAACCCCACCCACAATTATTTCTGATATTAATCAATCCCATATTGTATTTAACTATTAATCTACCTTTTTCCAAAGGCTCTGTTAGCCTTTTACATCTTTATGCGTGTTATTCTGATGTGTTATGTTGACAAATTAATGATTTTGTGTGTGATTTGTACTAAACCTATATTTAAAAAAAAATGAAAGTAGCCATTTTAAAACATTTGGTCTACTTATCATGAGCCAGAAGGGTATTGATTGATACTATTTTGTAGTTTTCCTTGCTGCTTACAAAGTCTTTCTTTGATATTATTGGTAAATAGGAGATCAGTGTTTTTAAGATAGAATCCATTCATTTTATCATACATGTAGGTGCTATATTGTCCTTGATGTTATTTCACAAGAAATACAGATTATGGAAATAAAGCGATTCTATATCCATGTCAGTATGCATCCAGTTAACATTTACCATCAACGTTGGAAAATTTGCCTTTTAAGTCTAAAATACATACAGTTTTTTTTTTTCATTTTTACGTTATATTTTCATTTCATAATTATATTTATGAATTATTTATTATGCATATATTTTCTTCATAAAAACATATTGGCAAGGTTGATCTAACCAAATATATGTGATAATCTTCTTTACTTTGTAAATATTCATTTTCTGTAGTGGAAGCGAAAAAAAATCAGAAAAACGTAATCAGCATAGTAAGGAAAGCTTTTTTGTGTGTGAAATTTGGGAAAAACCTCTAAAACCTTTACTCCATATTGACATTTTATTGTATTGTGAGTATAAAATGCTAAGAAAAATGAGCTTACCTGGAATGACGTAAACTGTAAAAAGTGTCTTTATATTTCAAAACATTCATTTAATGAGTGAAATATCTTAGTTTGAATATACATTTAGCTGTTATTACTTTTGTCCAAACTGTTCTGGACAATTATTTTCTGCCTTTGAGCTTCCAGTTGCTTGCTCACATGTAATTTTAGCTGTTGCTATGATGTGGAGTTAAAATGATAATTACCAATCCTCAAAAAAGATTGGGAACATTTATGGTATACATTTTGTCTGCCCTGTTTAAACATATTCTTATGCAGCATCTATCAAATTGGCACTTTTTGTTTGTCCTCTTTCACACTCCCTGCTAACTACTGTAAAAAGTGGAAACTTTTGTGCTATCAATTTTTCACGCTCAGCTGACTTAATCACAACTGCACATCTTTAATTTGCACAGACAGCTAGGATAAATGCATTCATGTGCAAAATAAGCAAAATATTTTGCGTGGTTTTATTTTTCGCGCAAGTGTCATGCCATGTGAAATGCGCGAAAATTTCCACATTTACACTGTAATGCTTTCTATCTATCAAGCAGCAAAATCTTTACAATCTGTCAAATCTTAATCCTCTCCATGTCATAGCCAACCTCTAACTTCAGATTGTCCTCTTTTTGTAGACTCTAAAGACTTTCCAGACTGTGGTTTCCCCTGGAGTTATTATGTCTGTGAAGTTACTAGGTAGAAGAGGTGTAGAATTTAAAAGTGCAGTTTAGATTGTGTGTTGAACCATTGCCATAGGGAGTAACACTTTTATAAAATGTCATGATTAATCTGCATCATATCTTTGCTTTGGAGAGAAATTTTAGTGAGTGCTTTTTTTTTTTCCAAGTAGTTTGAAAATGTATTCTGTCAGGTACATGAGTATTTCATATTTTAGTATTATCTTGTCTTTTGAATCCAGGGGGTGCTTCACAAAGACTAAGATGGACTCAAATCACACTTAACTACAGCTGGCCATTCATGCCACAGTTTGTTTTCACTATCGGTCTCTCAAGGGCACAAATTTGGAGAATTCATCTTTCTTGTTTTCTTCATCAATGAACTATTAAAAAAATGTCAATTTTGCAGATTTATGACCATGATTTTAAAATCCTGTGAGAGACTCGTGGTGAAAAAAAATGTGGCATGAATGGCCAGCCATAGTTAAGTGTGATTTCAGTCAATCTTAGTCTTTGTGAAACACCCCCAGAACATCTTTGATAGCTGATTTGAGAGATACATGTATACTTGAAGAAAAGAAAACATGATCGTTCATTTCACATCCATGATCAATAGATTTGGCAAGTTTCCATTTACTGATATCACAAGACATATGAAGATGCATTTCAACTTTAGGTATTGGGGTCTTTTATATCAAAGAAATACACTCAAATGTACTGAATGTTTGTAAATATATTCAGTACAATCAATAAATGCCTTTATATATGATGAATGAAAAATCATTTTCTGTCATTCCACCTTCTAGCTCAAAGAAAAGAACACTGAAAACAAAGCTTCCAAAAATGGGAGGACTGGTCTCACTGGAACCTTCAGAAAATTGAAAGCAACAAGAGTGAGTTTCTTTTATTCACTGTAGATTTTTAGCTCTGTGTTCTACATTAGTAAATGCAAGGAAAATAATTGTCATTTTGTTTAGGCCATAATGCAATCATTGAAGAAAACCCTTTCAAAGGATCCCCTGAATGATACTAAAATACTGCAAGTTTGAATTGTGGCTTGAACATATAAATTCTTACTAAAATTTACCTCAACTTGGTAAGATTGTAAATACATGTAGGAATCAAGGTCTCTTCTGTTTTTGTTGAATAAATGCAAGTCCCAATTTGTTTGATTATAATGAAAATCAAGCTTTATTTTGGATATTTAATCTAATGAAAGAATCTTAATAATGGGATACTAAAAGTCAGAGACATCAGAATAGTTCAACTTTCTTTGAAAGTCAGTATCACATGCTCAATCTGAATATTATCAAGTATAAATAAGCCTTCCCCCGAAAATCAGTCTAGAAATTGACCTTATTTTGTATATGAATACTAAAGATTAAAGATTAAAGATTTTGTATATGATTAAAGATTTTATATATGAACATCAAAGATTTCAAATATCAGTTGACAGGGAAAATGCTCCATTTGATTTTTCATACAAAATATAAGGATGTATAGAAAATATCAATTTCATTTTGCTGTAAATACTTCAATGCTCTCTTTTGTGTCACAGAGGAGAGCCAAGCTGCAACACTCATCGGAATCGGACAATAACAGCAGCGTGGAGTTCGATCGCTCGTCTTCTCGAGATGACGACTTGGAGGGCGGCACAAACGAGAATCAGCAGGCGGAGCAGAGGAAACAACGGCTGAGCTCAGCAAACAGGAAGAGGGCATTTGTCCTCTCCAGGCAGCTGTCTGATCTAGTCAAGTACACAAGATCGGTTGCATTCAGGGGCTTCCCAGAAAACAGTAAGGGTTTCACGCACTTGCACAAATGCAAGGATATATTAGAGAACCTTGCAGCCATGTAGGCCTATATAGATGAAATTGCTAATAAAGTAGTGATCCCTGTCAGAAAGAGGAGCAGAGCAGTGATAAAAAAAAAAATCAGAGAATTTCTCTTGATCAAGATAATTGAGATTCACTTGAAGGAATGGGATGGAAACGATATTTTATCATCCTAGGGTGTAAAAAGCAAATCTTTTCCAAGAATTTGTTGATTTTTGCAGTGATTTCTACCCTCAAATATAGAGGTAAGCAGCCACATAGATTTACACAACTCACCATATCATTGCTCCACTGTGTGGGTTTCACATACCTATAGCAAGTGTGGTTTTCCCATTGGCTTCACTCTTACAGTTGGAGCTAGCTAGCTGATATATTTAGGCTTAGATTTAACTTAATGTTCAACACTTCAAGTTTTGTTATCACATTTTAGTAAAGTGCAATTAATTAATGTTTAAGTGATGCTCAAGTGATGCTTAAGTATGTTTAAGTGATGCTCAAGTGATGCTTTAGTATGCTTAAGTGATGCTTAAATGATGCTTTAGTTTTACATGTCTCTTTCTCTGTAGACATCCCTGGAGAAAGTAATGTTCACAAAATTGGTATAAATCCAGTGCTCTTGATATAAATGAATAAAAACAAAATCCATATTACTACATTCTGTATGAAGAAACATTTAATAAATGGAAATAAATTACCATTTTACTATTCATGTTTTATTTGTTGTTTGTATAAAATGAAACTGAGGTAATATTTTGTATGAAATCTGCAATTTACCAAAAAGAAATATATGTGCTGCCACAAATTTTCTTAGATATTTAAGAATGCTTGGTTTGTTGTCTTTGCTTTTATATAAATGGATCACCTCATTCAGATCTTTTTAAACTAGTTGCTGATTACTTGTGTCTCCCCCTCTGTCAGTGCCGTGTTGGGAGCTGCCCTCTCTAGGTGAGATGAGAGCCAACAACCTCGCAGTGACAAGAGCAGCAGACTTTGCAAATTTCACCACCCACAACCTGTGTAGAGTCTACCCCTCGGCATACCGGATAGACTCCAGTAACTACAACCCTCAGCCACTCTGGAACTGTGGGTGCCAACTTGGTAAGAAGTTATAAAGCTAAAAATGTTCGCTTTGCTCTGTACGATGTACCCATTCTTTTGCTGCTGTAAATCTAGCAGTAAGCCCACCGCACACTATACATCCCTCTGTGATCCGATTTTGGAAAAATTTGTTATAGCATTGATATGAACATTCCAGCATGTAAAATCTTAATGATCAAAGTTCCGAATAGTTGGATAAATACTAAATTTGTCTCTACCTAGTAAAGACATCCCACTTTGGATGTTATAGAGTAATTTCTTTTGAAGACCACTTATCTCCTTTTTAAAACATACAGATAAGAATTCAAATTTTCATTAATGTTTAAGGTGATAGCTGATATAAAATGAAATTACATGTATGTTGCTTTCTTTTATTTGCATCTTATCAATTATGCCCTTCTGAAGTTTCCTCATACAGTTTTTGTTTCATTGAAAACTTGACTGAAAAAGTTCCTGTCGCAGATTAATGAGTTCCTTTTTCCTCGCCCTTCTTTTCCAGTTGCCCTCAACTACCAGACTGAGGGCCGTGCTATGCAATTGCTTAGAGCCAAGTTTAGAGCAAATGGGAACTGTGGTTATGTACTCAAACCGAGCATCCTCAGACAAGGTAACTTTTCATATCCTTGATGAGTTGGAGGCAGACTGAAAAATGTATCATTTTCTTACATGTTAGCATCTGGCATTAACAGAACTATGGCTTTGAGTTAAAATAGGAAATACCATTCCTTCTTTTTTGCATTATCAGTCCTCATTGATATATTACAGAACAGTAATGTTTTGTTTTGCAAATGAAAAGAAGGTCTGAAGATACAGCGAATCAAAATTCAAATACATTGCTTTTAAAGTTGACTTGGTTTGATTGCAATATTATGCTATTAGTGGAGCATTGTTTGTCATAAATGGGCGGTTCTCAGTCAAGTGTGTGACCCAGATCATAAAAAATAACCGATTCAAAACTAATTTGTCATTATTTATCTTGTAGCAGAAGTCTCTCATTTTGGAATTTTAAATAACTGTAGTACCCCCAATAGAATGAAGGCAATTGTTTTAGAAAAGCATACATCATCTTTCTTTCAGAAGTCGAATAAGGTCGGTCACGTGTGTGACTTTGCACAAAAATGGGTCTTGCTTGTTGGTATGCAAACCTATTTTCTTGCATTTCTTTGGGAGTGTAAGTTTACACTTTTCATTACTGCATGATGGAGATTGCTCTAAACAGTTTTAAAGCAATTTTCCATAAATGAATGAACATTCTGTTCTTTTAGAGGTGAAAATTGGGTCGGTCACGTGTGTGACCACTCAAAAAGGGGGCATTTTTAAATGACTCTCTAAGCACATTATAGTTGAGAAAATATTTATTCTTATCTAAGAAAGGGGAGCCTTTTTCATGTAAGAAACCAGTTGAAATAAAAAAAATTAAAACTTGTTATATAATTTTCGAGCAATGAGGCAAAATAAGATGGTCATGTGTGTGACCAAAAGTTTCACTTTCCAGAGAATGGCCCAAATGTACTTTTGGATACTGTTCCTCATTTTCAGTGATTGATGATCGTCCAGTCTTTTCTCGATGGGGATACAGTTTTCCTTCATTCTGTAGTACTCAGTAGCTTTTCTTTTTTTCCATTTCACAGACAAAGTCCATTTTGATCCAACGTCCAACAATCCTGTCCCTGGTGTCCAGAAGAAACAACTGACCATTCATATCATCAGCGGTCAGCAGCTTCCCAAGCCCCCGCAGAGCCTGCTAGGAGAGCGTGGAGAGGTATGGCACTTTTAACTTATTCTGTTTCCAGGGCTCCGTACTCACTCTTAATAGGCGATCTGGGGAGCATGTCATCAAATGTCTTGTCGGTGATTTTTAGCAACAACTGTAAAACGCCACTAAAATCCTTGCATCTGGTTGGCTGAGAGCAAATTTGTCAGTAGAAATCACTGACAAGACACTAGAAGAAATGCCCTCCTGGACTGATATGTTAGGCCTGTACTCATTGACCCCATGTTAAAATGGTCAATTCAGAGGGTCTTGACCTAAAGTTTTGGTACCCTTGTTTCCTGGGCACCGGTTGGTATCCAGCCTTGCCAAATGTGTTGATCATGGCATAACATGCATTTTCCATGGAAGAAAAGAATTACCCTGCATATTCCTACAAACTGTTATTTATGACTGTTTTATTCTTGATTCGAAAAATGAAACAATTGATATTGTAGAAACTGCAATCAAATTTCTATGTAGCAATTTCATGCAAGATTATGATTACTGAGGCCACTGTTGTTAGCTACATGTATTTGTTGAAGCTCAGGCATAGTAGCCTTAAGTCTGCAACAGGAGAAAAAAACTTAGACATTATTTGACCTCGATAGAATTCAATGCATTTTTCAATTGTGAAGTTAATGGTGTCCTTTGAAGAAAGGCTTATTCCTTACAAACAGCAAATGGTAGGAATGTGAAACCCCCAACATTCTGTACTACTACATGTATCCTTTATAACGTACGCTTGGGCGTCTTATCTTTATGTCATTGTGCGAAAGAACGTGTCCAGAATGCAAAATGGAAAATTATTGAAAATCAATTTTTTCAAACTATCATTGATAATTTCACGGGTAGCATGTAGACCTTGTAAATTGATATACGATATTCTTGTGGCATGATCTTTGCTAAAACTCTATTCCAATATGTCAAAATAGACATTTTAATTTTTGCATTTTTGTATTTTGGTTCCGGACGCGTTCTTTCACACAACAACATGAAGATAAAACGCCTTACAAACAGTGGAATTATTCCTATTGCTTTATTTTGCTGTTGCTCAGATCATTGACCCCTATGTGGAGGTAGAAGTCATAGGAATGAATGGTGACTGCACCAAGGCACAAACTAAGACTGTTCAAGATAATGGTAAGAGTTAAATTTACAGTTTACTCATCACCAAAAGACATTATGCTCTGTATGTTAGGAATTTAGTGTCACTGTACTACATGTATGTTCAAAATATGAACATTGAATGTTTCCTGTATGGAGAGGTATTGATTGATGATGATGGTATGTTTTATTAAAATATATACTCTCAATTAAACATAAAATCAGCAAATGAGGTCAACTAGTCAACTAAATGCATGCACTGGCATGAATTAGGGCATTTGTGAAATTAAACAGCAAATATATTCTCGCAATTAACATAAAATCATTGAATGAGGTCGACAAATCAACTAAATGCATGCACTGACATGAATTAGGGCATTTATAGAATCAAACAGCCATTTTTTTCCATAAACAGCCTAATTGTGCGATATTATGTTATCCTTTATTTTCTGCAAACTTCTTAACCATTATCACCTAGAATGGCTGTTGAAGTGTTTGAGGGGTTACATGTATTTTGCATGTACTAGCAGTACACAATTTTTTTTTTCTTCAGACAATTGGTACACTTGAATTATATCTTGGCATGATTTTATGGTTGTAAACCTATGCTTCCGAGTTAAATGTTATTTTGGGTTTTCAAATATTTCAATTTTGGCAACTACCCCCACACTCCCAATATTTCAGACAATCTTTGGTCTGCTTTGAGGTATGTTCCCCTCCCCCCCCCCTCCCTTCCCCCTAAAAAAAGAAAAAATAGAGAGAGTAATGTTACAGGTTCAATGAGATCTAATTCTGGAGATAATATAAGGGTTCCCGAGGATAAGAACTTCATTTGCAGATTTCTGTTCTGTTCTAAACTTTATCAGTTAATATGGCTTGGCATGCCCTATCAGATTAATGTTCAGATTGCAATGTATGATAAAGATGCTTGTAACAATCAATCCATCACCTGTTTAGAAAATGAAAAATGCATTTGAAGTCACCTGATAGTTGTTTCTTTTTTTTTAATCTGAGAGATTATGTTTATCCTTTTCATCAGAAATAACCAAAGTAACAAGAATAATGTTAGACTGAAAGATTCTTTGGCATTAGATGTGTTTTTGTAACCAAATACTCTTATTTCATCCATCAATAAGGTTTCAACCCAGTATGGGACTACATTGTGACATTTCCCATCACTCTTCCTGACCTGACCTTAATCAGGTTTGTGGTATGGGATGAAGATCCTATTGGTAGAGACTTCATTGGTCAAGCAACCTTTCCTTTCACCAGCCTTTGTCAAGGTTAGTACATGTACTTAATCCTTTCAGCACAAGAGATGGTTCAAACTGCCTAAAAATTGTGTTTCTGTAAAGCAAATTGGAGATGTATTGGTTGCTATAAAATGCAGGATATTATTATTATTATTATTAAAATGTTGATATACACATGTAGTTTCAATATAACAAGAAGAAGAAAGCTTTATAGGGTTTTTTTTTAATGAATTGTGATCTTACATATGACTAATTTTGAAAGTTGGGATTAAAAAGTTCCTGATATTATCAGTATATATCTGTTAATTTGATGGCATTGGAGGGTATCAACTTAATTTTCTTTTCTTTGTATGACAAATCTGGCTAAAAGAACCCTACATATTGTGCTTCATGTTTTGATCCAGGATTGAAATTTATGTATAATAACAGTTCCATTCAGTGACACTGGGATGAGCTATGAAAGTTTTAGTTTCTTTTTTTTTTTCTCACTGCCTTACATGTTAATATTTTGGGATACTTTCATTGCTAAAGTTGTCTTCCAGGATTTCAATTTCCTGGGGAGCATTTCACCAAGTGTCCTGTCAGTGATTTTTACTGGCAAATTTGCTCTCACCAATCAGATGCAAGGATTTCAGTACCTTATAACAGTTGGCAGTAAAAATCACTGACAAGACACTTCATGAAATGCTCCCCTGAACCATGATTTGGGATGTCTTAGAATGCTGGCTACTACATCAGAAGTTCAGAATAGGTCCCATATTAGTGCAATCGTTGTGATGCTTTTGCATTTTTCTGTAGGTTACCGTCACATTCATCTTGAGGGCCTTGACCATGCAACAATATTTGTCCATGTCACCATAGAAGACTTCACGGATAAGGTTTGTCTATAGCTAAGAGAGCCATTGCTTATGTGACAGTTGTCATTTGGAATACTTTGGATATCTGTTATAGCCAAAGGGCTGCAGTACATTCATTTTGTTTTGTTTTGTTTTGTTTTCCTTGGGAAAATGATTTTATTTTTGTTGTTGTTTTTTGATGTATTTTTTTGTTATTCCATGAAGTTCTATGCATTTCCATGATATTAAGATCTACCTTAGATATCTCAGTTGACATGCATTTTTGACCTCTGCTGTCATATTTATGAGAGCTTTCACTTTATGAATTAAATGGAGAAAATTTTACTGTGAAGCTGGAAACTATCCTTTAATGACCTTATGTTTCATTAGTTATGATGCTGCATGTGATTAATTTTATAAAGATTTAAATCTTGCACCATTCTCAATCTTGTACATGTACACATACATGATAATTCATATAATTAAAGGTTTGTATTTGTTCGTAGTTTTGCATTTGATTATTTATTTATTTATTTACTTATTTCCACATAAAAAGAACACATGATACGTAATATTCAATAGTTGTATTTTGTCTGGAGACTGCATGGAGTAAATTATGACTACAGTGGAATAATTAAGTAATCATGCATATTTTCATTCAACAGAAATACATCAAAAACAGCAAGGGCCTGCGCTCCACTTCCATCACCCGCAGCACTTCCTCTCCAAGCCGGAGCCGAACTAAATCCATCGACACTGAGGTCAACCTCCTGACCGGTGGAAGCCCCGTCCACCAAGCCTCTCCCAAGAGGCGCACCTCCCTGGCAGAACGTCTGGGCATCCGGAGGAGGCATAGCACCACAGCACTGCTGGTGGAAGGCATTATGAGCGGTATTAGTGGTGGCAGCAGTGGAATCAAGAGCCCTACGTCACCTACAACCACACCCACCTTTGGGATGCTGAGGCAGAAGAGGAGGAGCTATGAGGGAGAGATGAGGAAGGGCCGCTCACAGGGTGACGAGGATGGGTGTGATGATGGTGAGTCAAATATAGCTCTCTCTTTAAAGATAACCGGGAGTTCTGTTCATGTGATCAAAATGTGAGAGAAACTTCCAGCGCAACTGGATGAGTTTTATTAGTTGTATATAACCACAGGTGTCTAGTGTGAGATGTGGAGATCATCGAATGGATAAGAAATTCACTTACTTTCCCCAAAAGGTCCTTGCACTGCACAAAGAAATGAGTATAAATGGGACCTCACACAAATCTGGCATGAATGTTACCCCCAAACTTGTCAGATTTTTCTGGTCATATTTCCAATATGAGGGCATTTGAAGAGCAATCCTTTCTTGGGGACATTTTTACTAAAATATTCTTCCTAACTGACATGGAAAGAATGAAAAAGCTCACAAATTATTTTTCACTTTTCTCAGATTTCAAGCTTCTCTTTAAGGCACTTACCTGGATCTAGGCATCTATACTTCCCATAGCATTAAAGATTACCGATATCAAACAATGCCACCCTACAGTCTTTCATTATATTTAGATACATGTCTCCATTTCAGGTATTCCCAAAGATTGTATAGATATACAAAACTGCTTTATGTTGATTGTATAAAGATTGTATGTTTGCAAATTTGCAATGCCCATTTTTAGAATGTGCACATTGTCACAAGAAATAGGTAAATTTTTTTCAATTCTTTTATCATTTTTATTTTTATACTTCTTATCTGCATTTGTGATTGATATCTGGTATTTTGCAACAGATTCTATTTCTTATCAAGAAAACATGTGATTGAAGCATGTGAAATCTGGCAATGTTTCACTTATCAAAGGAATAATATAACTTCGTATATACAGGGTGTCCCAGAAAGGACAGAACACCTGTGATCCTTAATTTCAGCAAGATGAATAACATAAAGTGATAATTGTTCATTTGGTTCGAAAGAAAATTTCTTTTCCTTAAAAATGACACCAGAAACATAAATTTTGGCTTATGCGTTCAGAAGTTAGGGCTCATTCCGTGAGGCAATGTCATTTTCAAAATTTGTTACTTTTGCGACTGAGATCATGTGAGATGAAGGTATAACCTTCCACCTGACGGCATTCCATAGAAACGGCTCCGTACCTGAATAATCTCAGCATTTTCAATTAAGGAAAATCAACCATGCGTTTATTCAGGCAAGGAGCCGTTTCTATTGAATACCGTCGGGTGAATGATTTTCTTTCAAGTACCGTAACAGGAATTTGGTCACTAAGTACATTTTGAAAATGACATTGCCTCACGGAATGAGCCCTAACTTCTGAACACACAAGCCAAAATTAATGTTTTTGGTGTCATTTTCAAGGGGAAAAAATCCTCTTTCGAACAATTATCACATTATGTTATTCATCTTGCTGAAATTAAGGATCAAAGGTGTTTCGTTCTTTCTGGGCCACCCTGTATAGACTGATTGAATTTTGATTTGGACACATGATATTTTCTCAAAACCATTTACTATGATTTAGATGCACTAGTATAAGTAGGAGAGCATGAGCTTGTTAAGCTTGTTAAACAAATCAAAGTAAAGATACATTTGCACATATTTGCACATTTGACTTCTTCGCCATACCATACATTTTGGCGCCTGAAAAAAAAAGACAGTAGAGAGTGCAGTGGGACTAAGGGGTCTGTACTCCTTGTTCTGATTATCTTTTTTTTCAAATCTCGTAAATTAGATTATTGAACGAGATCTTTGACTAGTCTGTCCTAAAGATTTCTACCACATGAAAGTTTATCGTCAGTTAACACTCATCAGTGACCTTTGTAGGTTCTATTTAGCCAGGTAGTCTTTGAAGAAATCTATTTTATCCATTCCTGTGGATTAAGGAGACATCATGCAGGATTTTTAATACTTTTTGTTGCCAGCAGAACTAGTCCACAAGAGACTTTGACATTCCATGATTGATAACTCAACATATTACTTCAGAGTTATATTTATCTAGCTATGCCATAGCTGATTGTTACATTTCATGAGTAATTAGTGATATGATATTAAAACACTGAAAAGCTCACAATGTGTTCACATTGTTTGCATTCTGTGCATTTTAAGTGAACTCTTTTTAAAGCACTTCCATGTATGATATATTTGAAGTGTTATTTTTTTTATTCACAAATTCCAAGGTTTTTTTTATCGATTAACATCATTTTATTTCATGTTCTAACCCATCAACTTACAAAAGGATCAAAATGACAGGTAAAATTCTTATGTGACTTAGATCTTGTCTCAAATGGTTTGTAAATGGCTAGGTAAACTGTGTTTATAGTGTGCATGCTGTCATGTATTCATTCTTGTACATGCTAATTTGTTGCTGTGTTTTTATTTCTTGCAGCACAAACTATTTGTTTTTCCTTTTTTTTTTGCTTTGTGCAATTTCTTGGCTCTTGTTAATGTTCAAAGCTCTTCTTTTTTCTCTCCTTTTACTTACTGTGTTTTGAAACATGAATAAATAGGAAGAACAGCTGTATGCATCTTTTGTCATCTATGCATAGCCATACTTTCTTTGATTTATCTGTTTTAGGTGGTTTTTGTTACTTATCCTTTTAAAATTCACATAAATTCTTCATTCAATATTTAAGCTACAATATTTTTTCTCCTGTCTATCCAAATTTTTCTCCATGTTTCTTATTTCTGTATTTGGGCTAAGAGAAAAAAATCAAACATTCTTGTAGTTTCCAAGTCTTTTATCCACTGACCACTACTTTTCCCATTATATCACACTATGACCCTTTTTGTCCATTTGAAATTAAATGAGCATCAATGTCTTTTTGTAAGAGACAGCTTGTGTTTATGTACAAGTGAATATTATTTATTCCTTTTTCCTAAACTATACGTATAAATATTGCTCTTTCAAAACTAAATGGTGATTTATCATACATGTATTTTTTTTTATCTCCACAGTTTTTGGTGATGAAGAATGTGACTTGATTCCTGTAGACTGTGATGCCATCTTGGACCGCATCATGTCCATTGAGGTCGCTGTAGAGTTAGAGGCAGATGGTAGCGTCAGTGTCCCTCTTGATGAGATTGTCCATATCCTTCACCTAGGAATTTCTCCTTCCCAAATCATCCAGGTCATCCACGATGGTCGCTTGAGTCTGAGACCAGCGCTCCGCGATGTAGCTCCCATTAGCGTATGGAGAGACAGTAGGGATGTTGCCGGTAGTGATGACATAGACAATCTAAGGGATAATCATGAAGGATTGGAGGGTGGTGTCCTTTCTCCATTAGAACATTGTGATCCAGAACCAGCACCAATCTTAAGTAGAGTCTTAGATGATGATGATCTTGTGTTTCCTATGAACAATAATGATATCTCAACAGAAATGGAGGCCCTTCTGTCTGCCCGGTTTACGAAGGAGAGATTGGCCTTTAGGATGGGATCCTTTGATGAAGGCTCTTCAACTGAAGATGGCTCCAGTTTGGGATCGGCTGAAGATTTCATGACAGACTCTCTGACAACTGATCATGTGATCAATAATGCATCATATGATCTGAACACGGGAGAGAATGATCTTATGCACGGAGAGAGCCATGTAAAGGTAGAGCAAGAAATAGAAAGACAAGAAACTGTAACAGGGTTACCGGGAGTAACAACCTCCTCTGAATGCAAGGTACAAGATATAAGTGAACCAGATAGGGTTCTAATAGATTCCTGTAACAATGAAAACCAGGGTAGTCGCTATGACAATCAAGGTGATAGTACATATGTTATGGAACAAGATGAGAATGTAGTACCTGTACCTAGAAGTGTTAAGGTGACCTCAGAGCCTGATGACTTGTTGCACAAATCAAATCCAGTTGATTATCTTTCCAGTGGTAAGAAGGTTCCATCAGGCATAAGGATTGCGGAGTTGGGTTTGGTGTCTCAGGGCCAGGTGGAAAGTCCAGAAAGAAGTGAATCAGGTGAACAGTTAGGTTCTCTCTCTAATGTTGTGGACTCCATGTTTGATCTGGTAGCTAGCCTGGCAGAAGAAGAGAGGGAGCTGCAGTCCTTAGAAGAGAGAAAGCATGCAGCAGAAGGAAGGAATCCTAACATGAACCCTACCTCAGAGGGAGACAACATAGACAGCAATGATACAGATGACCAACATTCAAGTGACTGGTTGGCATCACCAGATTGCCGTGGAGAAAGTTCACTGCTTATGAAACCACCCACAACCAACAGGGAAGACAATGTGGACAGTACAAGTATGATAGGTTTACCTGCAGACAACTTTTCTGTAATATTGCCAAATTGCACTGACGACACTAAAATGCAAGGGCAAACACCCACATCCTCAAATGATGCACAGAAAAGACGATTCCTATTTCATAGCAGTCGTCAGTCAAGACACTCTGAGGAGCTTTCCAGAGGCACTGATTTCAGTGTTACTTCAGGTAATCTTCCTGACTCTTCTGATAATTGGAGTAGACATGGCCAGTCAAGACCGCTGGTTCCCACAGGTTTATCACCAGATACACCTCCCCTAAAGTGTGTAAGCCTTACTTCACAAGATAGTGCAGACTTGTCAGATGATACAGTTCCTGTGGCACATGAAAATATAACACCTAGTTGCTCAAGTTCCAGTAGTGGACCAAGAAAGAAGTCTCTGGTTAAGGTTCTTAGTGGCCTGTTCCAGAAGTATGAACTGTTTGATGCTAAAGAACCAGCATCTTTCAGCAAAGGCATAAGGTCTTCTTTGAGAAAGAGATTCATGACTCGAAGTGTACCAGATATCAGCAAGATCAACTTCAAGGAAGAAGCAGAGAAGGAGATCCAAGGGAGTGATGGATACCTTGAGGGAATAAAGACGAAGGTTTGGTCTTCAAGTAACCAGGACATAAGACCTGCAGGACCAGTGAGCAAGAGCTATGCAAACCTGTTTGGTATTGTGGAAGAGTCTCAACCGCCAAAGAGGACTATGTTGTTCAGTTCTAGATGTACTGACATTGATACAACCAAGAATAGAGGTTTTCAATATAGACTTGAACATCCAGATGACTCTGCCCCCAAGATAAATCCTGCTGGACATGCTATTACTAATGCTTGTGTACATGCTAAGCCGCAAAGTGTCAGTGGAGGTCTTAATACCAATATGGTTGTTACAACAGAGGATAAGGCAGTTCAGACTGATGAGGTTACAGATGCAGTACGTCCCAAGTACCTCTCAAAAGCCTCCCTAGCTAACAGACTAACGTCAGGTTCATGGAGCCGTGATGGCCAGCCAACAAGACCACTCAGCTGTCCTGTGTTACCTCAGGAAACAGGCAAAGCAATCAATAAAAACAGAATTGTGTACTTCCATGAGCAACCCTTCAATAAGCCCCAAGACTTCTCAGGTGGAAAACCAAGGAATTTCCCTGGAGGAGATGGACCAAGTGAAGAAAGAGAGCAGCACTTTGAGAAAGGTGAGATTGACCTTGAAGACATCAGACTTACATTAGCAGATGTGTCTTCTGAAGACCCTGACAGTGGAGATGATGAGGGAGGGTTAAGCAGTCACATATGCATTGTCCGAGGATGCAATTGTGGAGTTAGTGACCTCTCAAATCTCCTTGACTCAAGTCTCTTGGTGGAAACTGCCTTTACTGGAGATGAGGAAGAAGGGGCAAGTGAAGCTGGACAAGAGACTAAAGTGAACTTTGAGAAAGACGGTGATGACTATGTTGGAAGGTGTATGCTACTAAAAGATGAAGTAGAGAGTGAGGCAACAGATGATATCCCTTTTGGTGATGAATCAGGAGCTGGTATGTGTCATAGTATTTCATCAATACATACCCATCTAGGAGGCACTCGTAGGAGCATAGGAACCTTCAGAAGCGAGTACAATCGCAGTTTTGATGATGGTGAAAACACTGATGAGGAGGAGAAAATAATGACATGCAATCCACCGGGAACAGCATCACTAGATACTTGTGTCATTGCAAAAACTTCCCTTGATCTTAAACAAGAGGCCACCATATGTGCCCCTGATCTAAAACCCATTCAGGAAAGTGAAATCCTGGAAGACAGCTTTAGCAGTGAAAGTATCCCATCCACTAACTCTACAGATGGAACTTCAGCTTCAGAGAACATTGACACAGATCCAGAGCAGTTAGATAATCCAGTCAGTGAAAAAGATCTTGATAGAAGTACAGAAGAAGCAAATGCAGATGCCCTAGAGAGAAATACCACTCCAACTAATGATTTTCATGATCACTCTTCATTGCCCAAAGATGTGGATGAAGATTTTAACAGAACAGGCCAAGAAAAGAATTCACAAATTGATGAAGCTAGACCGAAGAGCAGTAGCAGTGAATCTTCCTTTGATATGTTTAAGTCTCTGGAAGAATTGAGCACAGTGTTAGATGATGAGTTGCTTCATGGGAGAAAGCAGGGCAGGAGTCCGAATTCTGTCTCCTATACTCCTCATTCCTTCCAACAAGTAAAATCAGGGACATATATCAAAGGTGAGGTTGGAAGTGCCACATCTGCAAGCACTGAAGTTGGGAATGGGGAGTTAACGCAACCTGGACCAGGTAAGCTAGGTAGTCCCTCTACATTATTAAGCAACTCAGGGCCTGCTAGACCTGATCAAGTACCTGCAGATTTAAGAACCGTTAATGTAGACAACTTAAGCACCAGCAAGGGAAGGGCCAATGAAGGGCCTCCAGTGCCTCCAAGACCTGTCATTGGAAGTGCAATTTCAGTCAGGTTCTTGGGTCAAGTCCCCCGTCAGATGTCTGCCTACTCCTACAGTGACTCAGATTCTGACTATGATTCAACAGCAAGTGGCTCATCACAAGAGACTATTGTTGAAGTCATTCCCACACATCCACAATTTGCCCGTCCACTGGTCAAACCTCCTGTTCCACCCAAGAGTCCAAGACTCAAGGCGCAGCTTGTGAAGCAGGGTTCCAAAGAAAAGCCTCCAGTTCCGCCCAAACCGCAACACCTCAAGGCACTTGCAGCAGAAAAGAGAGTGAAGGCACTTCAAAGGAGTAACACTCTTCCTGATACTACCCTCGCTGAAGTACCTACAAAGACAATTCTGAATAAAGATTCTTCAGCTTTCAAGTTTGAGGATGGAAGGGCTTGGAATGAAAGTCAGTCAGGAGATGGCCACCATGAAGTGCTCCCCTCTGGAATTCTATCACCTGGGTTGGTGCATTCTTTGACAAGTATTCCATCAAACACGTCATCATCCCCAAGAGATCCTCATCATGAACCTTCCAAAAAGGATTCTCCATCCTTACCAGAGTATTTGGAAAGCAAGTACAACGTTGCCATCAGAAAGAAGTTCCGGGCAAAGCCTCCACTGGAGCAGAGGCACAGTACAGGGTCTCTCTTTTCATTGGCAGATCTTCCACGCATCGAGGGCAAAGCTGCAAGATTCCAACCTGCCGATGAGAAAGCCACAACCGATAAGGGTTACCTTGATAAGTGGGATCAATCTCTTGAGAGTTGGTCCTTAGATAGAAAGAGGCAATCAAATCAGAGAGTCTACTTCATGCTAAATGTCTGAGTTAAATATGAATTGTTGTGGACCAATTTATAGATAGGTTTCCTGATACACTGTACTTGAAATTAAGTCAGAGAGTCTACTTATGCTTAATGCTTAACTAGAAAAAACAGTAAGCTGCCATTTTATAGCAATCTAGCTGACATACTGGTGCCTTAGTTCTCCTTTGAGAAGATGCTCCAAGTTCCAGTTAATATTTGTATATTTATATCATTGAACACTGAAATCTGCCATTGTCCTAGCCTTCAGAAAAGTAACCCAAATCCTAAAAGGCAATAGGTGAAGTGTGATCATGATGAGATTCTTACATGTGCACGTATATGACTGAAATTTTTCCTGCTGTACCTCAGATTTATAATCTAAGGAACTCGTTTAGAAGAACCAGCTCTAGTTGTATCATGATTATCAGTGTGTATCAGCACCATGGACACCCTATTCTCATGCCTCACAGCTTACAGGTATCCAAATAGGATTCTGTAACTCCTTTTAATATTTTCTACTTATCAGCAGTCGTTTGGACTCCTTCACCAAATTTTTGTGTTGAAATGGGATAGATTTAAGTACCATTTGATGGCCCATTCTAAATATTTGGAATGTGCCAGAAAGGAAGTCAAAGTATTTTGTTAAGTCTACACATAATTATAACTTCATATATGCACGTTAAGGTTTTCTTACAATTCTCATATATTAAAGTGATACTCCAGGGCATACCCATACTCCATTATGTTTTACCTAAAATTATGTTTCTAGTAAAGAAAAGCTGTAGAGATTATTACCTTTTGAAATATATATCATCTCGTTTTTATAATAATAACAACAATAATAACTGATTCTTATAGAGCACTTTTACAGAATAGCTGATCAGAGTGCTATTACAACAGAAATGAACAACAATCAAATAAGGAACAGTAATCTATATATTTTTAATGTAACTATTATAATGAAATAATCATTCACAATTAATGATATGCAGCCATGATATTCCAAGAAAAGGCATTACTGTCCTCTTTAAAACATGTATTATGGACTCAAGATGGAAAGGGTTGGTTTTTTAGTTTCTCTTTGAAAGTGTCTTCTGTACTACATAAGATTGGAAATTTATGTAGTACCCTACTGTAACAGCTTATTTTGCTTAATTTACAGCAACATTTGAAATGGAATATTAGAATGCAGAATATGTAATTATTTTTAGAATACATTTGCGCTTTTCAACAGAGAATTTACAATTATTTTTACAATAATATGTGTATATGTGACTGGCAAGTAATAAGGAGAAGACATTGTAGATGTGTCTGAAACATTTTTCCCAAAAATTATTGTTAAAAGGTCATTTTTTCACAAGCAACTGATAAATATCACTGTATTTCTATTGGATTAAATGTTAGATTGTATATTTTGTTGTGAGTGTTTTTTTTTTTACTTACTGTAATTCTTTACCATTTGTCCAGTCAGGCATTGGATCTTTTATCCCTTTTTTGGTATTTTTTCAATCTCTTGATATGACCATTTGCCATACAGGACATATGGCAGATTATCACAATTTAACAGAATATTTTGGTTTTTTTACAACTCTGGACTCCAGTATGTGAAAATTATCACTTTCCAGAATTTATCATTTCTTGAAAACTTTTGTGTGATATAAAATCTATCTTGTTAACAGTATTTATTGATTGATTGAGACCATGTGCAATTTATAGACTCACTATGTATCACTATTTATACTATTTGATTGTGTTTGATTTTTTATTTTCTGTGAGATATTATCGCTGCAGCTTTGTTATTCTATCATAAACAAAAATTTTCGTACACACTTTTTCACCTAAAAGAGTGCTCATCTGTATGGGTAGTGTTTTGTAATTTTTATTACTTCAAACTTTCTTATTTGGTTTGTATTTGTGTCAAATATATAAAGTCTCTATGAGGCAACAATGAAACTTAAACTTTAGCATGCTACATTTTAGTGGTGTTTGATGGTATCTTGGTATTTTATTTCACTCGATGTTTAATTTGGATTTGACATATTTTTTTTATAAAATAACATTTGAATTGAAAGTAATTTTCTCTCTTTTAATTGCCTGTTATATAGTAAGTTCAATATGAAACGAATAATTATAAGAAGTTCAACCATTGAATAGATATCCATTTGAAGTGTATTTAGATTTTTAATTTTCTCACTAATATGTATGAGGAAGATTTAATTGTTTCAGATTTTATTCCAATAGTATGAAATGATATTCCCTATCACAAGGACTTGCAGTTGTATTCGGTTTCATTTTGGTACTTATATTTTGTTACATTGTGCATTGTCTTTTTAAAAAAATCAGTGTGGATCTTGGCAACTTTGAAACAAAAATGATTATGTATTTAGGTAGACTGAAGGGATATTGTAGTGCTGAGTCTACGGGATTTAGCGTGGTCCCCATTCGGGATGAAGCGGAAATCCTCGGCCGTATACTGCGCTAGCGAAGTGTTATACACAGTCAATACGGAACACGCACGCAGCACCGAGAATTGCCGACAATATTTTTTACTCGCGCAAAAGTTGAGAAAGTTTGTTGACCTTTGCGCTGATGTATAACTCAATACCAAGAGATACGCTTTCAAAGTAGAGGTAAGGGGAGTCGGCAAACATCTCAGAGCCCCATATATTGTGATTATAATATCCTTTTAACGAACTGGAGTGGCACAAAAAGACGCGTCTGAGGGCAAAGGATACTGACAACAGCATGTATTTTGCCTTCTCTTTGGTGCCACCGCGTTTTGCTTAGCTACCGTAGTTTGCTCTTTCTATTAAAGATACTGCAATTCCTTGACCCCTCATTCCTATGGTATTTACCTCCTGGACAACATTGCCTTGACGACCTGCCCCAAGGTTAACTTCCCCGTGGATTAGCCAACTCAGACAAAATAATCATAGGGCAACTAACTCCTTGACAACCATCCCTGGACAAACGAACCCAAGGACAACTAACTCTTTGACCACCATCCCAGGACAAACTAAACCAAGGACCACTAACTTTTTGACAATCATCCCTGGACAAACTAACCCAATGACAACTAACACTTTGACTACCATCCAAGGACAAACTATACCAAAGGACAACTAACCCTTTGACTACCATCCCTTGACAAACCCAAGCTCAGCTACCTCCTTGACTACCATCCCTTGACAAACCCAAGCTCAGCTACCCCCTTGACTACCATCCCTTGGCAAACCCAAGCTCAGCTACCTCCTTGACTACCATCCCTTGACAAACCCAAGCTCAGCTACCCCTTGACTACCATCCCTTGACAAACCCAAGCTCAGCTACCCCCTTGACTACCATCCCTTGACAAACCCAAGCTCGGCTATCTTCTTGACTACTATTCGTGGAAAAAACTAAACCAAGGACAACAACCTCTTTGACTGCCATCCCTGGACAAACCCAAGCTCATCTACCCCCTTGACTACCATTACTTGATAAACTAACCCAAGGACCAAACCTCCTTGACTACCATCCCTGGACAAGCCCAAACTCAGCTACGTCCTTGACTGCCATCCCTTGACAAACTAGCCCCAAGGACAACAACCTCCTTTACTACCATTTCTTGACACACTAACCGAAGGACAGCAAGCTCTTTAACTACCATACCTGGCCAAACTATCCCAAGGAAAACAACCTCTTGAACTACTTTCATCAGACGGTCTACCACCTGGGACACCTGTCCTAAAGAAGGATAGCCCAATCTTCGGACAACTACCACCTAAATTACAACCCATGGACAAACTACCATCAGGTCAAATTCCACCGGGACTACTATTCCAGACAAACTACCCCTGGGAAAACTGCTTCCTGGACTATTGTTTTGTTAGCCATTGCCCAGGGACTTTACAAGCAGACAAACTAGCCAATGGAAGGATATGTCCCGAAATGCAAATCCCAGACTAACGATACCAAGACAGCTACCACCTGGAACCATCCAGGGACAAACTACTCCTAGGACAAGTCCAAAAAAAACTACCGACCTGTAACTACCGTCCCCAGACAAAGCACCCGGAGACAAATACCTCTTGGACTATCATCCCAAGACAAACTATTTCAGACAAACTAGAATCTGTACAACTATTACCACCTGGACCGCTATTCGCAGACAACGTACCAGCAGAACAACTTTACCCCCTAGACTATTAACACTGGACACACTACCATTATGACAAGTAGTCGCCTGACTACCACCCCGAAAAGCCTACCTATGGACAACTACCACCTGTAGGTTTACTACGATCTCCAGACTATGAACATGCTTAGACACTTCTCCAAGACTACAGACCCAACACGCTACCATACAGGAACAAACTAACCTAGTACGGCTATTGTTCGAATTAGATACCCTATCAAACTACGCATTGACTACCATCTCTGTCACATGGATTGCCACCCTTGGACATGGTTCCATGTGTCAGTTATCCCTCTACTACCTTTTCTAACAAATTACCCCAAGAACAACTACTAACTCCTGGACTACATACCATCCCGTGACAAGCCATCCTTAGGACAATGGCCCCTGGGACTACTTTCCCCTGAAAAAATGCCAAATGACAACTACTCCTTAGACTACTATCTGTAGCCCCAGCCAACTCCCTAAGACAGTTCTTACTGGATTACTCAAAGTACTGGTATAATAACTATCCCCGGTCTACCGAGCCTGGACAAAAACAAGAAACTAAAAGCCCTTGGACTACAGTGATCCCAGGACCCCCCCCCCCCCCCTCCCTTAAGCTGCAATCTCCTTATAAACTAACTCTAGAACAACTACCCAGGGCCTAAAGACAACTCTTGGACAACAATCTGCAAACTACCTACCTCTGGGACAACTATCGCTAGAACTACTACTCCCATTGAGACAAACTGCTCCTCGACTATACCATCGCCCGAAATAAAAATACCCGTAGAACATTTACCTTCTAAGCTACATGCCCCGGACATAGGACAACTACCACCTGGGCTACCATCCCCGGACAAACTACCTTTTTCAACGCTACCCACTGATCTACCAGCTACAAACAAAGTTAACTATCAATGAGATCACTACACTCTGACCTGACAACCCCATACGAACTACCCTTGAGACAACTATCTCAGGACATACTACCCCTGAGATACCCCCCCCCCCTCCCCTGACTACCATACCCGGACAAACTACCCCTATAGAAACCTATCCCCTTGACTGCCGTCTCCGGACCAAGCACTGATAGGGCAACAACCCCTTGGAATACCAACTCGGAAAAAAACTACCAAACTACTCCGGACAACAGACAAACTGTCATCTTTGACATACTAGCACTAAGACAACGAATCACACATACCGTCATTCCCGGATGGACTATCAGCCCCGCGCAAACTTCCCCTAGTCTACCATCCGCGGACAAACTACTATTAAAGACAACTTCTCACGATACGAAAAGAAGAAATTAAGAAAATCTTCCATAATTAAAGAATACTCAGATATATTGATTATTCCTGTAGTTCCAATTATTCGAGTACTTATGCTTGACTTTATTTAGTGGAATACGATATGTATTACTTCTCGATATATTTCTTGAACAGTAATCATGTTGATCGAAGACATTGCTTCTTGGGATGAAGGGCCAGAATTTGATTATAACTATTTCCTTCTAATATTGCAAGTGGTACCTGTTACTATTTCTAATTGTTACGATTCTTTCTGGTCCTCAAATGTACATAGAAATTTACATGTAAATACTTAATAGATCATGTAAAATGTAAACTTTGTATCATACAAAAAAGCATGTATAAAAACGATGAACATTTGTTGCATTTATTAAAGTTTAGAAACAAAAGTTGAATTTTCAGTTTTGTATTTGTCCTTTTTTTTTTCTCTCTTTTTTAGCTAGTAACCATGGTTGGCTCACAAGAGGCTTATCGAGCCGAAAAGGGCAATAAACCTTACAAGAATTACAAGTATTGTTTATACCTTTCAGTTCTCATCCACTGTTTGAAGATTTTACACTCAATTGACGAGTTAAAGGCCGCACCAAAATGACATCGCCCCCCCCCCCCTTATATCCGTCTTTATCTTTCCTTGTTTCTTTGTTTTAATACTATTATCTTTATTCCTTGTTATATATATCGTTATTCCTTGTTTTCATTCTGTATATCCGTCTCTGTCATGTTTATCTTTCTTTATATAGTTCCCTCTATCGTTTTATGTTATTTTTTTTCATCCTATCCCTTCTTTATCTATCATTCATTGCTTCATTTTGTTTTGATACTCCTATTATTTTTTTCTCTCCATCGATCTTCCTTACGATTTTCCTTGTTTTCATTCTATTTTCCCTTGGTCTTCTTTGTTCTTACACTTCTACTATCTTCTTTCACTATCCTTCCTGTTGTTATTCCTCGTTTTCATTCTATGTGTCTCTACAATCTTTCTCATACAGCGAGTAATGAAAACAAACTAAGTAACAAACAAACAAGACAAAGAACTAGTGCTAAAGCTTGACACTGTACCCTTCAGAGTGAATATTTACTGCTAGCTTCTATCTATCATCAGATTTTTCGAATGGAGCCGTGCGCCCGAGAATTGAATACGGTGACTGTATGTAGGGGACAGCAGGTGGTGAATTTGTCAAAAAAATTAATATAAAGGATTTTTTAGGAAAATACACGAGACGGCAGACACAGAAGTCGCGAAAACGTAGGCATACTCATTATGGTTTTAGCAGCTGTTGTCTCATTTCAGACGCTCAAATATACCCAAATGAGCAATTTTACGCAATAATGGTACGGTTAAAAAAATACGGCCCCCCCCCCCCCCCCCCCCCCCCCCGCGTCCTTCGGTATGAGAAAATGACTTGGTTCTTCCTGTTCCTAACGCATGAGGGCGCGGAGAAAACACGAAATATACTGTTATTAAAATTTCTGCACGCTTCTCTCTGGAACCCTAGGTTACCAAATACTTCACCTGTTCGGCATAATGGCATCTGTATAGATGAAATCCGGTATGCATACATTTGTTGTTGCCATTTCGGGCAAGCCTCTGGCAAGCTTCTTAGTTGTTAAGGGAAACTTTTGTTCAACAACTATAGATAAATAGTAAAGGGTCTATTAGAATACCAGCCGGACCAGGTTTTCTGAAAGGGGAGAACGGTGGGGGAGGAGGAGGAGGAGGAGGAGGAGGAGGAGGAGGAGGAGGAGGAGAGAGTGATGGCACAGTATGTATTAAGATCTAGGCTTGATTCTTTTATACTAAGACCGTTGAGAAAGAAATGAGAGAGAGAGCGCTTGCTTGAACTGTGAAATCTGTTGAAGACTGGAAATATTTAGGCTTAATTCATGTAAATTGTACCGTTGAGTAGAGCTTTAATTCAATTTGAATTATGGTGGCGAATCCAAGCATCGGAACCCCCCCCCCCCCCCCCCGATATTTTTAGGCAGACATTTCCTCCCCTCCCTCAACCATTTTTGTACTTTATTCCTGTATCCGCCCCTTTGTTAAAGCAGGTAAGTGCTTTATTCCCCTTTATGCCTATACCCAGGCTATACATGCCGAAGTCTCGAAACCTGGGATCACAGAACTTTTAGGAATGTGATTTTGACATGACTTTCACATTGAAAGATTAGCAAACAAAAAAATGCAGACTCATTGGTTCGACAAGGGCATTCTTTACCAAGGCAAACACTGGACGAAGTGCCACACCCCCCCCCCCCCCTCATCCAAATTTGAAAAAAAAAATGATTTGATCCTCACATTCTTTTCATTCTTTAGAACTAACATCACTGATCTCATTTCTTTGAAGAAGACCATTCCAACCTTTGTTGACTATAACAGGGTTGATAAAGTATACAGCATATACCTTTTGTTGCTACAAAGATAATCGATTTTGTTTTAGGAAATTGCAGGAAAATCAAATATCTTCTTCGTCCTCCTCCTCTTCTAAGCTTCTCTCCTCCTTCTCCTCCATCTTCTTCTTCTTCTTCTTCTTCTTCTTCTTCTTCTTCTTCTTCTTCTTCTTCTTCTCGTCCCTCTTCTTCTTCTCATTCTCCTCTTCCTCCTCCTCCTCCTTCTTCTCTTCCCCTTCTCCTTATTTCTGATCATCATGAGGCACACCGCGCGACCCATCCCCCTTTTTCCGAGCGACACCCCCTAAAGATATGGAGACGTCTCTGGCTCAAAGTTCAGAAAACATGAGTTTTGAGTTCGTAACCCTAGCCATATCGTGAGTGATGTGAAAAAAATATTTTCAAATGTTATGTCAATAAAAAAAAGTCTGACAAAGAATCAAACGGCCATGCCCATACGAAATATGTTCAATGTAGGCCTCGGTGTACTGTAATACCAAAAAAACGGGCCTATACTGTCTTTATCTGTAATGGCGGGACTCTTGGGTTCAGCCATTCAGGATGTACTGGCGTCTTGGAGTAAACTAAATCAGCAGAGTCTTGTCCTTGTAAAATTAAAAAAATGAATAAAATTAATAAGGCACAAAAAGAAGACAGAACAAGTAGAGAAAAAGGTGAGAAAACCTAGGAAGAGAAGGAGTAGGCAAGCAAGTTGATAAACAACATCATAGGCTTGGCCGCGCTTCGCGGGGGAGATGGAAACTCTCCCCTTCCCTGCACCCTCCCCCAAGGCACGCGTAATACACTGTAAAAACTAAAATGTTCTATCACCATTTAAAAGGATGGAGGAGTGACTACAATTTCAAAATGTTAGATTAACACTTTGAACATGCTGGATTCAGCCCAACACTATACACGCTTTATTCCAACCTTTATAGTGTTCACATTCCGCTTGGATAATGATAAAAGATGTTTGTTTCATAGATAGCATATTAACAGATAAAAGAAACATATCGAGCATCCCGACACCGGAACATCCCCAGAGCTACACTACGTACACATGTAATGTGGGCAAGGAAACGGGTCATACTCCATGGACTTGAACCTACTGAACAACCTGAGCAAACTAAAGCTACGGTCACAAAGGTTCGTACGAATCTCCCTGTTCGTACGAATTCAGGAGTTCGTAGAGATTCGTAGATGAGACATAGATTCTTACGGCCTTCTTACGAAGTTCGTACGAACGCCGTTTAATTCGCAAGAACAACTCAAGACCTTCTTGAGAAACGAAATGATTTTCGAAGAATGCCTTGAGTTCTTCTTACGTCAGACTTACGGCCTTCTTACGAAGTTCGTACGAACGCCGTTTAATTCGCAAGAACAACTCAAGACCTTCTTGAGAAACGAAGTGATTTTCGAAGAATGCCTTGAGTTCTTCTTACGTCAGACTTACGGCCATCTTACGATTTTGGTTTTCGCAAGGTTGTACGTGCAACCCACGGCACTCTCAAGTCATTCGTAAGAAGATCTTACGAATTTTTCATATATTTTGTCGGGTTGCAAAGAGGCGCTGCCGTGTACTGTCGAAAATTCTATGACTGTTGAAACTTTGACATTTCTAAGATGGCACTGGTTTTTTAAGTTGATAAACTAAACTTCTTGCTAAATTATGAACCTTGTTTTTTCTAATTTTGCGAGCGAGCAAAGCGAGCGAGCTAAAAGTAACCACTTTATGTTATAACGAGGAAGTGTTATTTTGTCAACAAAGTACACTATGTAGGTCTATAAGATATGTTATAGGCCTATCCTGTATCTTAATATTATAGGAGCGAGCGCAGTATAGACTCTTTTTCATGGTAGGGATAATAATATTCGTGATCAAAATACACCATGGCCTACAAGATATCTGAATCATATCTGGCCACCTCTCTTGCCGAATTGGTTTGCTTTCTCAAACCACTGTGTATCTAAATAGTATACGAGCGAGTGCAGCGAGTGGGAAAGATATTATACTCTTTTTCGTGGTATAGCAGTGTTATTTCTTCATCAAAATACAATAAAAGCCGATACGATCTCTGAATAATATTTTGATCGGTTTACTCGACTCTATTTGGGCACCGTGCTTGCCGTACGAAGTATTCAGTTTCTACGAGCGGGCGACTCGAGCGACTAACAAAGATTTTTTTAAAAAATCCTTAGAACGTAGATTCGTCACCAAAATACGCTACATGATTTATATATGATAATAATACAAATCTTCCTGTAGAACTGGAGGACAGTCGGACACCTTGCTGCCCAAATATTATGATATTCAGGCTTCTCGCTGCTTGAGTAAGAGATGCTTATTGCCCGAAACCATCTTATTTTAAGGTTTTATGAGCAAGCAAAGCAAGCGAACGAGGGAAAAGGAATTTTGTATACGAAGAAGAGGTTTTAGTTCATCGTTATTCTGTTGTCATAACATGCTAACATGCATAATTTGAGTAATGTACACTTTATCGGCATCTTCCATTCCCATAGTGAGAAGAGGATATTGATCACAGGCCATTATCCCATCTCTTTAGGTAAACTTGACGCTTGATTCCTTATATTACTATCATAACATTCTGTGAGTAGAAGAATATTATAACATTCGCTAGAGACAAAAGATGCATACCAAATAACCTTGATGAGAATGTCAATAATTGATATAAGATACCTGAATATGCGGGCGAGCGAAGCGAGAGAGAGAGCTTCCAGGTTTTCCCCCTTTCTTGCCTTTTTTTTTTCTTCTTCTTCTTCTTTTTCCTTCGCTTGGAACCCCCCTTTTCAGCCATAAAAACAGGCGGCGAAAGGGTATTCCCGCCCCTATTTTTTTTTTTTACTACGCTTATGTCTTCCACCGCCTCCTCTCAGTCACTTCGATGTCCATCATTTCTTGATGAAGACGCCGTTGTTGCAGCTCTCCCCCTCTTTCCCCTTCCTCCTTATCTCCTTCCTTTATTTTCTTTCCCTTCCCTCTCTTCCCTTTAATAGACTTCCCTTATGGTCCCATATTTCTTCGAAAGGAGATGCTTCCTCGTCGAACACCACGAACAGAGTGAGGATTTGAACTTCTAAAAATCAACAATTGCACACATTGTGTACGTACGAGCACCTCACGAAAGCCTTACGAACTTCAGGAGTCGTTCGCACGAACGTCGTACGAATCTCCATTCGTAAGGCGTTCTTACGGACGCCGTAACAGCCCTCTATGAACAACTTAAGGCGTTCCTACGACTATCGTAAGAATTTGAGGCTTCCAAAATGGTCTCTTGACCCTACGAAATCTAAAAATATCTTGCGTGGTTCTTACGATGTTCTTACGACGTCCGCACGGCCGCCTTACGAAGAGGAGATTTCGTACGACGTGGAAAAAAATCTTGGACAAGACCATCGACCAGGCTGCGAACTTACGAACGGTCTATGAACGGTCAAAGAACGCTAGTTTCTTACGGCCTTCTCAAGAAGATCTTACGAAATGGTCTAAAAATCGTTCTTACGGCGTTCGTAGCAGTTCGTAAAGGTATTTGTGACCGAGCCTTAAGTGAGCTTGACAAGAAATTATAAAACCGATGATCTATCATTGACTGTTGGCAATGGTTGCACATGCAGTACACGTTAGATGCATAAATTTTACAATCATGCGCTAAACAAATAAGCGGGGTTGGAAATGTTGGACGATTCCGTTTGTGTGATTCGGTAAATCGCTACGCCTTGGGAACTGTTCGCGTGTACTTTGAGCTTTAGATATGTTAGACCTACTGCAGGGAACTTATATAAGATTTTCGATATATACCATTTATGATACATTCAGGATCAAACCGCACAGAGCGTAAGTACCCATGTTTTTTATGATTTACATTTAATTATAATAGGAGAAAATTGTTCATTAAGTGACTGGCAAAAGGAGTTTTAATACAGTGCGGAACAAGTTGATCACTGTGTGTGGCCTACTAGAGATGGACTGTTAACGCAAGCATTCCTTTGATCCAGTAATTGTCATTTCCTTAATTCCTTTTGATCATGTGCAACTTAACGAAAACATTCAGGTGTTTGGACATAGCGACTGGTATGCATGTTCGATCGTTGACAAAGGAGCAGTTCCGCTCAGTTTGGTTTTGTACGGCTGGTGTGCTCTTTCAGAAAATGTCCTTGCTTCAGAACACTGCTGATGGGGAGCAGCAAACATGAGAACTTGTTAATTTTTGTGATATGAAATTGATTCGCACACTTTCGCAGATCTGCACTTTCGCACACACAGATCATGACCTTATTTAACAATCTTGGTAAGTCCCGCGCATTATAATTCTGGAATATTAGGAGAAAGATGGGGAAAACAGAATTATAAATCACAAAATTAATATTCAATAAAAACTATAACCTCTATCTTATTAATATTCAATAAAAACTATAACGTCTATCTTGTTATATTCGTACAATTTCCAAGAAGATGAAACACATGGAATAGTAAATTCCACTTGTAAACCAGAACTGCACATTGATTTCCCATGATTTTAGCGATATCTTCAGCGCATGTAGCCTTGGTAGCAACAGCTTAATGTCAAATCGCTGTCTCGCTTCTTTTCCCGACTAATTGACAGTGATCGTCATGAGATCAAAGTGGAGAAATATGTACAGAATGTTGTTAACGTAATGATGAATGTCCATCTCTAGTAGGTCCATGGTATCAAAGAGAGAAGGCGTTTGTGTTTGAAATCAACGTTCTATAGAGATTTTTATGAATATTAGTTTTCCCTTCCATTATCGCACTTTTTCATTCATTTTCATACATTTCTCCTTCCATTCCGTCCAAAAAGCTTGTGATATTGCGCATCTCATAATTTATAGTCAGTTAAGTCCTTGCCTTTGGTCTTTCATTTTCAAATTTGTCTAATCGATTGCATCATTCTGCATCCCACTTCGTCAAAGTCAAATCAGTTTCATCCAGGGCCGTACGCAAATTCTTCCCCCCCCCGGGGGGGGGGGCAAGAATACGTAAAATGTTCGAAGAAACACGCAAGGGAGGGAGCGAAGCGACCGAGCTGGTCACGACGGCGCTTTTGTATTTTTGAAATTGAAATAGAAGGATCTGGTGCACACTTTTAGTGGTATTTTGGAAAAATTTCAGTAAAAAAAAATGTAAGTCTTACTTTTGGGGGGGGGGGGGATAAACTGCCTTCCCCCCCCCCCCCCCCCCCCGCTGCGTACGGCCATGGTTCATCACCTCCAACTCATGATTGCATCAATTTCGTCATCTTGCAATCCTTTTCATTTCGCAATTTTCATCAAAGCGATATTCAAATCCGTCGCTCTGTTGTTTGCCATATTATAGGGATATTTAGTCAGCCTTGTGTTTTCATTTCTATCTGATTTCTAGATATACCACGGTAAGTTGGCCTGGTAGTACTTTTTTTGTACAATGGCAACATTGGAGCAATTGTCACTGGGGCACGTGTGACGTGTCCCATTACAATTATTCACTGGCCATATAGATTTTGCTGTACGAATAAATACACTGAAGTCATGTTTGTAGAAACATCATACTGAGAGAAAGTACAGAGCAATGAATTAACCCTGAAGGGCAATAGAACGGAAGGGTAACATTCGTCAATAGAAAAAGCAACAAGATTTTATTTGATAACTGGTTCAGCACAAGGCTTATCTGCCACAAGGTCCAGTAACTTCACCCATTTAGCAATATTATTTACTTCACCTTGATTCAAGAGCAGCAAATTTAGATTTTTTTTTTTTTGCCAAAGGACAATGGTGCCGTGCCGAGATTCGAACCCACGACCTTTCCATCGCCGGTGTTTAAAGCACTCTACTGCGATAAAGACTTAAGCACCAACGAAACTAATGGCATTACTATACACATGGACTAAGGCCAAACTAGTCCTGAGACCCACATTAATACGGATTTTTTTTTTCATCGATACTTTTACCTTTGTTTAAGATAACAAGAAGGCCCTACAATGAATTTCATAAATTATATTCCTTCTGTTTTTAGAATCACCAAATTGAAGTCATTTGGATAGCTGAGATGGAACTGGGCTATTTACTGCTGACTGCGTCAGTTGGTCTTCTTACGGCCTGGTTTGTCAAGCTTTTAATAGCTAGACCGAAGAACCTCCCACCAGGACCCACAGGCCTGCCTCTCCTGGGCGTAGCGTGGCAACTCTACAGGTAGGCATCAAACTATATATATATATATATATATATATATATATATATATATATATAATTGAAGATTTGTCTGCTTAAGGGCATTCTACTACCAACTCTGATTCTTATATATATATATATGTACAGTACTTTAGGTACGCCTTCTATCTGGTTGCCTATTCAGAGGCGCAGAGGGATATATAACGGGGGAGGATCATTTGAAGTATGGTGAGAACAAAATGTTTTAAGACCGGTATTAAAACCCGTATTGAAGAAAAACAATTTTAAACGACTTAAGCTTGCCACCCCCCCCCCCCCCCCCCATGCAACAACAGTAATGACCCCCTCCTCTCTTACTTTTGGCAAACCTGAGGTCTAGTTCGTCCGACACCCTCCCTCCCATCTATCCCTTACAATTTCGATCACTGCAACCACAACTCGTTACATTCTCTCATACTTTTGACTCTATTTGCGTAATACCATGGCCCCGTTTCATAAAACTTGTTATCAGTAACAACTGCCACATTTGTATGACACATTTGCTCTAAGCCAATCGGATGCAAGGATTTCAGTAGCTTACAACAGTTATTGCAACGCGTTGCTGATAACAAGTTTTATAAAAACAGGTCCACGTTTGATCCTTGCCTTGTTTTCGCAGAGGTAGCTCGAACCCCCTTCCTCTCTTCTCCTCATGGGCCAAAAAATATGGCGAGATCGTATCATTCTATGTTGGTCCGCAACCAGTCGTCCTTCTCAACACTTATTCGGTCAACGCAGAGGTTTTCCGCCATCCCGACCTTCAAGACCGGCTCAATAGCCGACTCCTCCAGGAAATAATCGGATTGAAGAATAGCGGTAAGGACCTGACAAAATTGACCTATTGGCTCCAGAAATGTAATAATAATGAGGGTAGACCTGGGGGCGTTTCATCTAGTGTCTTGTCGGTGATTTTTACTGACAAATTTGCTCTCAGCAAATCAGATGCAAGGATTTCAGTAGCTTAAAACAGTTGTCGGTAAGAATCACTGACAAGACACTTACTGAAACGCTCCCCTGTGTAATCCATCTATATCCATGTCCCATAGCTTAGAGGTCGTTTGTTGCGACAATGTGATGGATCTCTAGACACAGGTTCATAGTAAACCCACTTACTACTGAATTCTTATAATCCCATAGACCTTCTGCCACAGGCTCCTTAATATTGTGTTTGCCAAGCTATTCTCCCATACACGTAGACAGCCAGGAAAAAACACTTCATCTGTCTTTTATTAGCAGTATTACCGAGCATTAAGAGAAACTCCTTTGCTTTGAAAGGCACTTATAAAAGTCTTCCCAGTAAAAGAAAAGTATTTCTTCTTACCCCCTTTGAAATGATAACCTAAAACGAGCAGGTCTCTTCAATTCATGAAAAAAAGTTAAACCAGAGGCGGTACCAGGGTATTTTTAAGGGGGTAAGATGACTCATACGTGAGTTTATTTACGTTTTAAATGTAAAATTAGGCCGGCGTATATAGTTGCATGACCCAGTCCTCGCTTTTCCCATACTCTTTTTTTTTGTCTTCCTGCTCCTCTTTTTTCTCCCCTTCTTTTTCTCCTTTTTTGTTGTTTGTTTTGATCACTTGAAAACTCATAGGGGCGGTCGCCTCCTGCCTCCCCCCCCCCTATAGCGCCGCCCCTGGGTTAAACACATGAACTCCATTATCATCAATCGGGTTTTAAATTTGAATAGATTCAACTCAAAGTAACAAAAAAGTGATCACTACTGAAACATGCTAATATCAATATTAAGATAACAGATTCCCTCTCATGTGCATTCAGGGAATAGTCTGCTCACAAGTATATCCAGTGTTTGAAATCTCTATTCCGTCTTATAGGCGTTGCTTTTGCAAACGGAACAACTTGGAAGGAGCAGCGGAAGTTCATCCACACCGTCTTTCGCAGTCTGGGTGTTGGTAAGAAGAGCTATGAGGATACCGTGGCGGTTGAAATGAAGCAGCTTAGTGAAGCCATCGGAGACAGGAAGGGGTCTCCTTTTGACCCCGGCACCCTGTTCATGCAGGCCGTCTCGAACATCATTTGCTCCATTGTCTTCGGAACGCAGTACAAATACGATGACGAGAACTTCAAGAAGGTATGCTATGTTTGTCAGGGGCGGCGCTACAGGGGGCAGGGGTGCGACCCCCCCCCCCCCGTGATTTTTCAAGTGACCAAAAAAAAAAAAAAAAGAGGAGCAAGAAGAAAGAAGAGTACGGAAAAGAGTGTCGGGTCATGTAACTATATATACAGCACCCCTATTTTTTAACTTAACACCCTGCTTAAAATGTATATAAACCCATAAACTCACCTTTGGATCATCTTACCCTTCCTATCAAAATACGCTGACGCCGCCCCCGATGTTTGTTTAAAAACCAGATAGTCGTCAGTTGCATAATTGCATTGCGTCACTTATGGTCTCCCACGCTTGATTGGCAGTTATTTATTGTTATTGCAAGAAGAGTTCCATCTCCGCATAGCATAATAATGCTCATCTCTTTTTTTTTTTCTTCTTCTTCTTCTTCTTCTTCTTCCTTTCGTTATCTGAAGGTTTTGCATCTTGTGAACAGCATCGTAAGGTTGTCTGGAGGGGGCGGTTCAGTTTTGTTCCTTCCTCTGCCTGGCATTTCAAAGGTTCAATTTGGAACCATTAAGACCATGGTGAACAACGTCCGGAGCTTCAATGCCTTTATCATGTCACATGTCGAGTCTCACGAGAAGAATTTGGACCCAGAAAATCCCAGGGATTTCATTGACCTGTATCTTAATAAGTTGGTCGAAACAAAGGTATGGTTATAATTCTCATCACTCCTATCAATCATATTTGTCGCACGTTCCATTGATAAAAATTTTAAACATTAATTTTAGAAATATGAGAGGTTGCTTGCTACCCGGAACTTCGGCATTGCAAGCGCAATGTCGGATACAATCCTTAAACCCGCCGCACACTATACGATCCGACTGCGATCCGATTTTCGAACAAATTGCATTCAGCATTAAATATGAACGTTTAAAGGCATCAGCTAACTTTGTGAGTAGCTGATTTAAAAAATTCTCAAACTAAGATGAAACATGTGTATGAGTACTTGTATTTGTACTCAAAAACCCTGAAACCAACCATTTGGAATGAAAAAGTGTAAGTTATACGCAAACGGCAATTTTATTATACTTCGTCTCACAAGACAATCACTAACTATTACGATATTTGTATTCATACGACTATTCGAAACTGTGATCATTAAGATTTCACATGTTTGAGTATTCATATCAAATGCTATAACATTTTTTTTTTCCAAAATCGGATCGCGGACGGATCGTATAGGGTGCGGCGGGCTTTACAATATTCATGCAGAATGCGTGCCGTTGAAGTTCTTACCATTTTTGATAAGAATTCTGGTAGTCGGTTGTCGTTAAAAAGTGTTATGAAGCAAATGTAAATCTCCATTCTATCTCTTCATTCCAGGACACGGTCTCTACATTCACGACTCTCAATTTGAAAGGGTGTATCGGCGACCTATTTCTGGCTGGGTCTGACACGACCACCACGACCCTGAAATGGTGCTTCCTCTTCATGACGGCGTATCCCGAGGTTCAATCACGTGTTCAAGATGAAATTGATCACGTGGTTGGCAGGGAACGGCTCCCGAAGCTGGACGACAGCAAAGATCTACCGTACACCAACGCTGTTCTTATGGAGGCAAGTCATTTTCAATTACTTCTGTCTGCTTGAAGTAGATTATGTGTAATGTTTGTTTCTTTGTTGTTGTTTTTGTTTGTTGTTGTTTTTGCTCGTGGCCTTTGTTGTGCATATCCATGCCTTATTTAATGGTAAGGATATGTACTAAATGACCAATGGGTTCTGTCGTGTGGTCACCGGCGTAAATCCACTCTGAGGAGGGGGGGGGGGATGATTGACTTTTTTGACGATTTTTTTTTTCTGTCGATCTCACACTTAAGTATAAGCACACACCCTCACTGACCCCCACAGACCCCCATACACACATTTGAATATTTATTTTGCGAGCGAGCGAAGCGAGCGAGCCAAAAATAACCACTTTTTTGGTTTTCAATCGCATTTTCAAATAGAAATTCTAAAATATGATGGTTGTTTATGACAGATATTCAAAGATTTTACTAACGGATTAATTAAAATATATTTTCTTTCTTAAAAAGTGGGGAGGGGGGATATTTGTACACGCCATCCCCCCCTCTCCAAAAAGTGGGGGGATATATTCGTTTCACATAATGTAATTCACTTTATGTATGTAGTACAGTATCAATGTGCGAAATTTTCTCAATTGGAAAATGGCATTGAACACACAAATACTGAACTTTTCGACATGCACTCTTCAGATTAAATCCCATGAATGAACAAAAGTATTCAGAAAGCCGAAAATCGAAACAATATAGACGGAAACAAAGAAACAAACGCACGAATATGACGAGCTTTGATTAGCTGTCAGGGAACAACAACAACAACAACAACAACAAATAGGCTTGCTGTCATCTGGTTTATAATCGCAAAATTACTGAAACAATGCGAGCTTTCTCAAACTCTTTCTCACGGCACGGAATAGGATCTGGGGAGCGTTTCATGAAGAGTCTTGTCGGTGGTTTTTACTGACTAATTTGCTCTCAGCCAATCAGATGCGAGGATTTTCAGTAGCTTGTAACATTTGTCGGTGAAAATCACCGACAAAACTCTTCATTAAACACTCCCCAGATCAGCGAGTTGAATATGCTGCTTCGAGCATGTGCAGATGTGTGAAGCTTGAAGCTTCTCGCTCGCCCGAGTACTTTGAACCAAGTTGAACAGTATTGTTCCACGCACTATTGGGCTTTCAGACACCTTACCATTTCTCCTCGCTTTGATACCAAGGTCCAACGTAAGGCCGCAGTAGCTCCATTAGGTGTGCCTCACGTGGCTGCTGCGGATACCAACATCAGAGGCTACACCATACCCAAGGGCGCCATCATGGTGGCCAACATTTGGGAAGTGCTGAACAACGAGGAGTTCTGGCAAGACTCCGATGCCTTCAAGCCTGAGAGGTTTCTTACCCAAAATGGAGACCTGATCAAGAGAGATGAGCTCATTTTCTTCGGCACTGGTATGAGAAAATTTTCATGAGTGATCATTTTGTTACAAATCATGACGCTCTTTCAAAATGATTTCCTCTTGATAAAGACCATTTAGCTATGTTATAAAAGAGAGTTCCTTAAAAAGGCACCTGGGGCCCTGAGACCTGTTATTCTTCTCATGCATTGCCACCGTACAGTGAATAGATCGCTGTAGCGAAACGAGTCCAGTAACCAACTACCATTTCGCATGTAAACTGTACATTCATTTTCACGTTATTGATGATAGATTCATTTCTTCTTCTTCTCTTCCAAATATTTATGTATATCTCTCTTTCTCTTTTCCACTCTCTCTATCCAACTCCCTCCCCCCTCCCTCTCTCTCTCTCTTACTCTCGTATACCCATCCATATTTTGTATTTACATGTACATTGCTATGCCCCCAATTCGCTTAAATGTTGAATACCTATCTGCTTATTATTCGCCTCTTTATCTATCCATCTATCTCCCCCCCCCCCCCCTCTCTCTCCCTCTCTTTCTCGTACCATCGGTAATTATTATGCTATCCTTCAGGTCGTCGTATCTGTCTTGGAGAACAGCTCGCCCGGATGAAAACCTTCTTGGGTTTTACAAGCCTCCTTCATCGATTTACCTTCAAGATACCAGATGATTCACCGCCTCTTTCCTTCGAAGGGGTCCTCGGACTCTCCAGGAACCCTAAATCCTATAAGACATGCGCTCTACTACGAGAATAGATTAAAGGAGAATGAAACCCTGGGGAAATATCAGTTTTTAATGAAAAGTGAGGATAGAGAGAAGCAATTTTTTTAAAAGTTCCATCAAAAACGGTTAGGAAATGAGAAAGTTATGAAAGTTTGAAAAGTCACAGTTTGCTTTCTATGGCGATCCTCAAATTGGCAATGTTGTTTCAAAATGGCAGGTTTAGCAGCACAACCCTCAATATATTTTGTACACAAAACTTCATATTTTTTTCCATTATCTCTAAAGATGCTGCTTGTCTCCTTGTGAATCTAACATATTTTGTGTCAAATACTTTTCCCATGATATATCTTGAGCTAAGGAGACAAGCTGCATCTTCAGAGATAACGGAGAAAATACGAAATTTTGTGTACAAAACGTATTGAGAGTTGTCCTTTTAAACCTGCCATCTTTGAGAAACATTGCCAGTTTGAGGATCGCCATGGTGACGTGCCCCCAATCGGCTGGCAAAAAAATAAGAGGGAAAAAAAAAAGAAGAAAGAGAATGAAAGGAGAAGGGAAGTGAAAAGAGAGGGGGAAAACAAGGAAAATGAAAACATGAAATCGGGAAGCGCTTGCTCGCTTTGCTCGCGAGCCTTTAAGTAACTTAACCAATGACGATGATAATTACTGTTCTTATGAAAAGAATCGGTTTGCATTTTGTGTCTCATTTAGATGTAATAGGCTACTATTCTTCCACTCACAGAATGTTAGTAATATAACCACATCTGGATTTCACTCCAAGAATTCGAGCTTCCAGTTTACCTAAAAATAGATACATTTTCCGTAGATAATGGCCTAGATAAAAAAGAGTTCACTTTTTTTTTCGTTTAATGTAGTTCGCTACTAACAAGATGATTTCGGGCACTGCAATCAGCCTGTTTCAGAAGGGAGTTAGCAAAGTACAGTATTTGGGCAGCGAGGTGGTTCACAAATTTACAAACAAAAAAAAACTATGGTATTCTGCTGATGAGTCTGTATATTTTTTTTGGAGGGGGTCGCTGAATTTCATCGCTGGTAAAAACGAAATGGTTTCGGACTGTGAGTGAGGTACAGCACACGGGTGATCATACAGATTATTAAGATATCTTATAGGCTTATAGTGTATTTCGATGACATTTCGATAACATTTCTACAATGAAAAAGAGTATATTTTTCTTCGCTCGCTGCGCTCGCTCGTTTTAACACACTCTTTAAATTAATGGTCTTGCTAAGCAAATGAAACCGGCAAGAGAAGTGGCCAAATAAGAATTCAGATGTTTCATAGGCCCATATGTAATTTGCCGAAAGCGTTAAATAATTCTTTAATGGTTTTTGGAAAGCAAACGAATGGGGCGAGCGAGGTGACCGAATGAATGATTTAGATGTTTCATATACTGACTAGGTAATTTGCTAATTTTGCTTGTTCGTAATGTTTAGAAACGGTGTTTTTGGACATCAGTGGATCAGGAACATGCCAAAATAAGAATCGTTGGCAGCGAGGTAACCAGATATTGAGATATCGCACTTATAGTCCTATAGAGGTCCGATAGTATATTTTCATAACAAAATAACACGTCTTTAATTGAAATTAAAGCTGTAATTTTTGGCTCGCTCGCAATATTAAAAAAAAAAGGTTAATATCTAGCAAGATGCATCATATTCCCCAAATTTAAAAACGCTTCAGACACCTTGTTTCAAGATTACTGTTGTTATTATTAACATGACACACGCACACCCACCCTCACACACTTTCCACTCGGTGCCCCTTCAACGCATTGACCCACGATACACCACTTGTTCTGTTTTTAGTTCCGCCTCCCCAAGATATGCACCTCCCCATGCCCAAACCAGCCTACGCTCTTGCAATTGTCATTAAGCGAGGGATGAAATGCCAAATATCTATGGATTAATTTTCATTCGTATTACCTTTTCCGTTTTGTTTTTAGATGTAACATGACTATTAATTTTGATATAATTTTGTTGCATAGTAAAACTTTATGTTGCTAAGTAGGCCTATTAAATTAGCAGTACATTTCATCCTTGTTTGTATGTTTATACCGAAATATAAATATAAATATAAATTAAGTCAAATTAAAATTTAAATGACTGTTTAGATGGTAGATGTTAATCAAATGTGTTTTTTTTTAATCGAAAATGTTGAAAGTTCTTAGTTTCTTTCACACCGTACAGAAACTCGCTGAATAAAAGTAAAAGTCCATTTTCGGGTCCTTATCATATCTTATCATATAATAATTATTATGGTAATGATTAAGATGATGATTATGATGATGCATGAGGATGAGGATGATGATGATGATGATGATGATGATGTGTAATTACCTGCGAGACCAGCACGTCAGTCTCATGGGCCTACTATCAACCTTTCTATGAATTCACAAGACCGACATCGTCGGTCTCACGACTGTCGCCCTAGTGGGCCGTCGATCTACTGGGTTGTGTATCTGCTGTAATAAGATGTCCCGATGATGATGATGATGTGTAATTACCTACGAGACCAGCACGTCAGTCTCATGGGCCTACCATTAACCTTCATTATTAACCTTTCTATGAATTGACAAGACCTACATCGTCGGTCTCGCGGCTGTCGCTCTAGTGGGCCGTCGGTCTGCTGTGTGTCTGCTGAGATATCCCATGAATGAGAGAAGACAAACTCGTTCTCCGTCGAACATTAACAACGAGTTTATTACATTCAGGAATAATTTAGCAACAAAACAATGGGTCATCCCCCCTCCTCTTCTTTTTTAAAAACTATATATCTATCCCTTATTTCTGGTAAACCACCCTTACGCCATTTCTTTTGTACCTAGTTGTCTTATTTGCCACTTAGGCTATTCACAGATGGGCTACTTTTAAATTTTATTTCCTTTTGTCACTCTTGACTGATATACATCTATTATTTTCATTCATTTATTTATTTTTTTTTCATTTCCAGGAACAGCTAAACAGACAATAATGACAATCACCAAAGAAAGAGAAAGAAACAAAAAAGAAAAGAAAACGTCACCTGATACCAGCGAACTACACAAAATATAATAATTTCTGTGAAAAGCTCTCCTCGTTACTTGAAGTTTAAAAATACTTAAATCAATCGTACAGAAAAGAAAATAGAAACAGAAAATAAAAGCATGAAGCACGTAAATATAAGTACAAGCACTGTATATCATAGATGAATGCTGCAAATTAACATTTACATTCATTCTCTCCCAGTAATTCTTAGTCTTTCCTAAAAACAGTTTGTTTATTATCGTAACACATATTCTATATTGAGGGTACTAGGTAACTATAACAGGTGTGTAGCTGCATGCACTATGAACATGGACAAAGAAAGCGGACAAAATAAACAACTCCCTATTCTACCCTTCACAATGGTTCTGGTAGTCAAAAGAACATCCCTTCACTGCTATTGTCTAAAATATGTGGAACAGGTGCCACATGCATATTCACCTGGAACTACATGATTAAACATAATAGCTGTGAACGAATGTTCTTTTGACTACCAGAACCATTGTGAAGGGTAGAATTATGAGAGGTTGTTTATTTTGTCCGCTTTCTTTGTCTGCCATGTTCATAGTGATGCCTTTAAGGCGATCGCTAGGGTTGGCAGCTTTTTTGAAGAGTGCTTTTTCTTTACCGCTTTCCCATGGCAATGTATGCTTATTGAGCATGAGGTATAAGGGTATGGAGTCTTCCAGTGTTAGAATTTTCTGTTCCTATTGGCAAAACTTAGTTTTGATGTAAATTTAAATTTTATGGGTTTAGAAAGGAAATGGAGGTATAAGGTCACCAGCCACGCCCGGAGTGTTGGGTCGGGCATAAACCTATAGTAGAGATGGATAGTAACGGAAGCCTTCCTTTGAGACGGACACTGATCGGTATCATAATGAATTCATGCACCTGACTGTCAAAAGTATCACAATGACATTCCAAACATGTTCCCAACTTTGATCTCATCATGACCGCCGCCAGTCACCCATAAAAGAAACCAGAACTGTGCCTTGAGAAATCTACAAAATGCATGCGCAGAAGAAAATATATCGCTTAAAATCTTGGAAATGCATGTGCAGTTGTGACGTACAAAACTACGAAACTAATCTGATCAATTTCCCAGGAATATTAGGTAATAGGACAGTACAGGACAGGCGTGGATCCAGGGGGAGGGGGCGAGCAGACCTTGGCCCCCCCCCCACACACAATTTTTTTGTTTTTTAGCCCATTTTTTGATCATTTTGGGTACCTCGCCCCCCCCCCCCCCCGAAAAAGAAAGGGGGAAAAAGAATGCCGAAATGGCAAATGTAATGTAAAACTTATGTTGTTGTTGTTGTTTTGTTTTTTTTTTGTTTGGTTGGTTGGTTTTTGTTTTTGTTTTTGTTTTTTGCTTGTCACTAAATTTAAATTTTTCTTTTTGGACCTGTAATAGGGTATACCTACTCCCCTTATACGGCTTTTAAGACAAACGCACAAAAAAAAAAATTATGCACCCCCGTTTATCAGCTCTCCGCGACCGTGAGTCCACTGCCGGAATGTAATGTACAACCCTTCTTTTTTTTTTTTTTTTTGTCGCTAGTTTACAACAACAACAAAAAAAAAAATTCCATGGCCATCGGCCCCTCCCTCTCATCAAATCCTGGATCAGCAGCTGGTAGAGGAAATGCATTTCTCAAAGTTATGCAAGGTCAGATGCATGTCCACAAGTTTCCACTTCTGTAATAATCAATCTCACATGATCACATCAAACAAATTGTCATAATTTGGGGTTCGCTGCCCCTCTAACTAGTCTTAAATCACGATACGTTTTTATGAAATTACCTTCAGCGAAATGAATTCGAAGAAAGGTAATAAGGTATAAGGTTACGTAATCAACATTTTCGCGACAAATGAATGTGCTCATCAACACACACATCAGGTGGCGGCGGTCATGATGTGATCAAAGAAAGACTTCCTGTAGAAGGGTTCATGTTTTAACCAAGTGCAACATTCAGGTGTTTGTACAACAACGATTTCGTAAGCATGTTGGATCATCGGACACATGAGCAGTTTCCCTCACTTTGGTTTTGTTCGGCTGCTGTGCTCTTTCAGAATACGGGGAGCAGCAAAGGTGAGAACGAGACAATTTCTTTTTGTGATATGAAATTGCACACTTTCGCGCACGCATATGACCTCATTGAGAAAACCATGATTTTATAGGCCCCGAAAGAACAACTATTCAGCTTTCAGACGATATAACATAACGTAATTTACTCTGTCCATTGCGCTTTGCGGGGACGTTAAAAATTGGGTTTCACAGCTCACGTCAGCGAGGGCCCTGCATGTACGCGTAGGATAAATGAGACGACATTTTTGTGTGTTGCGTTCTGACTGCGTGCTGGCTGTGCATTGTAACTGGAATATAATGAAGAAAACGGGGGAAAAAAAGTGATTATAGATTACAATCAATCGACATATCACTTCTATCTTGTAATACTTCTACATCTTTCCCCTTCAAAATAAACACATGGAGCTTTAAATTCCAATTGTAAACCTGGGCCCCGTCTTATAAAGAGTTGCGATTGATTCAAATCAGTCTCAACTTGAGATTGATCTCATCTCATATCTCTTAAGTACACAGTTGATATTGATTTGAATCAATCGCAACTCTTTATAAGACGGGCTTCAGAACTGCACATTAATTTTCCATGATTTTTAAGCGATTTATTATCTTCTGCTCATGTAGGCCTAGTTTTACATAACAGCACAATGTCAAATCACTGTTTTGCCTCTCTCTTGATGGCTAACTGGCGGTGACCATCATGAGAACAAAGTGGGGAAATATATGTACAGAATGTTATTCAGATGGCTTTGATAGTCACCTGTGCGTGAATTTGTTAACGAAACAATGAATGTCCATTTCTAGTAGGAGCTACGGGTCGGGCAAGGCCGTTAGTAATGTTGTACAGTAAAACGGGCATTACGTTTTCTGCCTTGGTTGAGTTATGTTCTGATAAGTTATAAGCTGTGATGTTTCGTTTGCTAGCAGCACGAGTCTGCCCGCACTGTCAGATGTCGAGCAATACTGTATCGTCTTTTACTTTAGTCGGGGGAAAAGCTCACATGCGATGGTAAGCATAGATTTTATTTTATTTTATTTTTTTTTGGGGGGGGGGTAATCTTTTGGTTAGCACAGACATTTTAGGAATTGCAGCCGTATTCTTCAAAGATTTTAAAAAAAAAAAACCACATAATTATGATAATGTACCTATAAAATATTATGGAAGTTTACATAAAGACTGTCATTATGTATTGTGGAATTAATTATTTACCAAAGGTTTTATCAAATAACATAATGTCATGATCCTTGTTGGGGAATCATGAAGGGATTGACAGTTTTCGTTTTTCCTTTTTCTTGTTTGTCTCGGTTTCCTTTTTTTTTTGGGGGGGGGCATACCGTATTAATAGCCTATTGGCTCTTCAGGTTCTTTTTCCAAACCTTTGGGGGACAAATACCCTATTGTGTCCCTCACCCTTAAATTTTAAAGGGGACGTGTCTCCCTGCCCCCCCCCCCGATTGACGCCCATGGTTATGGTTGCGGACCAACTTAATTCACCAAGCAGTATAGCGAAATATTTTTTGGGGGGGAAAGAACGAGAAGAAAGCACAAATATTTCCGTCCGTCCTATTCATTTATAATTGAATTTATCTGCATTTTTCTTCTTGAAAATCATCGGCATTAGCATTTCTATTCATAGATAAAAGAAATTTGCATCCCTAATGCAGTTAAAAGAAAAATGAATATCAAAGTTTAAAAATCGCCCCCATGCCCCTACTCAAAATTGCATGAAAAGTAACTTTGTGCCCGTTTTAATATTTGGAAACAACGCCCAGTGTATTATTTATATAATCACCTTTTGAAAAATGCATGTTTCCAAAAATTATCGCAAAAAATTCCATTTCACCATTTAATTACTGAATTCCCTCATTCCCATTCACTTTAACAGAGGCCTCCCAGCTCCAGTAGCCAACTCTTTTATTTTGGAGACGACGCGTTAATGCACGATCACTAACAGAAGTTGGGTGGTTTGTCCACCATATTCTGAACAAAAAAATCTGGCGGGAATTTCTTGCGGGGATTTGTCGCCTCATATCTGAACGAGCCTTAAGCACCCCTCTCAATAGGTTCCCCACATTGTTGTAGGCGTCTGCTTTACTAGAGAATAATTTGCTGCACTGAATTGTATTCTTAGTATTGCTTCTATTTTGTACCTCATTGTTGAATACATGTAAATCGAGCACAGAAACGCATACAATCAAATCAGAGACAAATCAAATGAAACCACTCTTCTTCTTCGTAACGCCGACCACGCAGTCCAATTTATTGTTAATAATACACGCGCGAAAAGAAAAGAAACTCGCGGAAAGGGTAATCTAAGGTGTCAAACAGGCCAAAAAAACTGAAGAAAAGGGTATGTTTGTCAAGTTAAAGGTGTATTTTTGATGGATTTATTCTTGTTTAGAGGTTAAATTTTCGAGAAAATTCACGGGAAAAACTTCTTCTCCCCCTCCCCCGGAGCGATAATTATGTCACCCAGGCTTTACTGAGCGTTACGAATCGCGCTATACTATGAGGTATTGGCCCTGGCCTCCTCAAGAGAACTCGGTCTGGAACCTGGGGGTGTTTCATAAAGCTGTTCGTACATGACTTTACGAACGACTTGAATATGAAGTGCCAAATGGGATGCCCAAAGTTTTCCTGACGTTTTAACAAAGTGTGACCGCATTTCCCATAATTTCAATTAAATTGTGGCAAAAAATATACTTCGCAATGAGAGTGTAAAAAGAGTAATGTTCTTCTACATCTGCATGTTTCACCTTTAGCTGCTGCGATTTTTTATGATTGAGATTTCCATTTGGCTTGCCATATTCAAGTCGTTCGTAAAGTCTTTCGTAACTTTACGAGCAGCTTTCTGAAACACCCCCAGGATACCCCACTCCCAGGGGCGGACTGGCCATAGGTAGTTTGGGAGTTTGGGGAGTCTTCCTCTATCAATATTTTGGTTTAAAAAAAAAAACAGGGACCAGTCACACCGAAATTCACTAACTGAAGGCGGTGCGCCCTACGCACTTAGCATTCCCTAGTCTGCTAGTTGGCTGTATTAATGGTATTCAAATGCAATGACACCCCCCCCCCCCAAAAAAAAAAAAAAAAAAAAAAAAAAAACTCATGGTTATGGCAACTGCAATCCAAAGGGTGGCAAATATTGTACGCCGTCATTTTAAGCAAATACAATGTGCTAATAATGCACGTAACTGAGCAAATTCCTGTGCTCATAATTATCTGTGCTCATATTTTGAATGCCTGGGTGTAGGCCTACTATGTTTCTCTTTGTGACATTGCTGTAAAATGCAATTCAGCGTTCATTCTCTCATTCAAAAGAATATCGTAATTTATTCAGTGCTGATACGATGGAGTTGGCCCTGATGGAATCAAGCACGTTGCTGTTAATGACCGTGCTAGTTGGTCTTCTTACTGCGTGGTTTATCAGACGACTGGTGTCTAGACCAAGGAATCTACCACCGGGACCTTCATGGATGCAACTCCTAGGGTTCGTGTGGAAAGTCGTCAGGTACGTGTCATGTCACTAAAATGTGTTCTGGGAATTATAATCCCGTGAAGTTTGGCCTATGCGATTCATGCTCTGGTGACTATCGTTCCACGTCAATTACCGTAAAGTATCCATATAATGAATTTTAATCCTAACCCATCCCATTGAACATTAAACTGTCTCCCAGAAAAACATTCCCGAAGGTCATGAAAATGTCAATTTGGCATTATCGTGAAATAGGAAACCACCGTTCACTTTGTACAGCAGCGCTTTATTCAGTCACACGCATTGGCTTCCTATTTCCACCTCCATTCTCTTTGTATGTATACAAGTGCGTGCGTCAAATGAACGAGTGGTTTCCTAAACCACGATATGGCCGACATATTTGTAATCCGCGCGTAATTGTTTTCTTTGTCAGCACTTGTCTTACGGGGTTTTCATGGAATACCAATTGGCAATTGGGAGTACATGGAAAGTGAAACAATAGGTCCCCATTAACCCTTTTTTGTGTGTCAATGAAATCCCATGTATAATTCTCTTCTTGCTTTTTGGCTCATGCATGTCCTTCTGCCATTCCTCATGATCCCTGGCGTACTGGTAGAGGGTTTTTTAGGGGGCGCTGCTGACACTCCCCCCCCCCCCCAAAAAAAATTTTTTTTCGAGACTATTTTTTTTTAACCCTATTATTGTTTGTCTTCAAAATTGTCATTGCATTGCATCGTATTTTCTTGAAAATCTAGCCGACTGGACCTTTTTTTCATTCTGTTATTCTTTATTTTCCTTGAGGACTTTTTCATTTTTTTTCCTTGCTTGACAGCAGCTAGACCAATATTTTTTTTTTCATAGCGCAGATCCCCTAAAATATTTGGCCCATTACGCTACTGCTTATGACTATGTATTATTGTATTATTTGTTCCACTTCTCTCCTACCACTCATGTTAAAACTGTATCGTACGTACATGTACCAACCAGTGGAAACCGAATTTCCTGATATGGACAATAAATTGTACTTACACTGTATAGTTCACACCAAATAAATCAAATCAAATCAAATCAAATTTTATTGATATTCAATCCACAATTTTGGATTATCATCAATGAACAATGCAAAACAATCAAAGGATATACATAACCATATACATAATTTAGGCAAAAGTATACATATTCGGCAAACTCAATGAATAAGTGGAACCAAAATCAAACAAAAACAAACAAAAAAGTGTAAAAGTATACAGAAATAATATAATCGTTTTGTATTTTCTATAACTGCAAAACATAATATATATACATAAACACGTGCGGCTCCTGCCGTATTCCTCCCTTATTCTGAAAAAAAAAAAGAAAAGAAAAGAAAATACAACAAAAATTAAAAAGTCTAAATATTATGGTCCAACCTGCTCAATCTTTCCCTATACATATTACTAATGGAGGATACACAAATTTTTGTTATATCATAATCGTTAGATTTTAGTAAATATGTGAATTTTTCGTGTTCGTTTTTATCCTTAAAGGTGGGCACTACATTGTTTATGTTTGGGAATAGGTTTCTCTTTCTTTTTTAAGGTAGGGGCAGCACATAATAAAATGAAATTCTGTTTCTACATCTATTTGGCACATGGGACATAAGCGTTTATTTATTTCCAATTTTTGCGTCTTCCCTGTTCTATCATTAATTTACTATTACTAATCATGCTAATTCTTATTTGTATAAAGTTTTTTTATGTGTGGTTTATTTACGTCTAATAACAGATATTTTTCAAAATCGTATGTATGTTTTAGGTCCTTATAAGTTCTAAGTTTGCTACAATACACCTCACTGTTTCATCTTAGAGTTCTCTTCCAATGTCTGATATATCTTTCTTGAAGTTTATTGCCAATAGATTTTATGAGCTGTCGTTTCGAGAATGTATTTTGATTGTCCCATATATGATGAAAACCGATATCTTTCAAAAATACTTCTAGCTGTTGGCAAAACCCATTCTTAATTAACATGTTTGCGTTGTATGCAATGTTGATTAGGCTGTTAGCATTTGAATTTATGATATGTATCCAGAAGCCAATCATTAATTTCAAACTTCAGATGTATAAAGGGTAACGTCCTAATTCCGATAGAACAGCACTGTTAACTGCTCCTCTGTTCAGCTCGAGCATATTCTTTAAATACTTTACATGCATTTTTTCAGGTGTGACAGAGTTGTATCTTTTTTCCATATCCCCTTTTAGAATCTTGATGATATCCATTATCCAAACTTCGGAACAGTATTACGCAGTTGGTTTGATACAGCTATCGAATAGCTTCAATTTGGGTAGGACCAATAGACCATCACTCGCTAATGTGCTTCTTAGTGAAAACATTGGTTTTTTTTTTTTTTTTTTTTTTTTTTGCTTTGATCGTCAAGTTATTAACTGCATGGGAGAAGGTTCCCGAGGGTTTAAATAAAAGTCCCAAATATTTGTACTCTGGAGCTATCGTAACAAGATTATTACCTATAAAGAACTTTTCTTTATGGATCAGTCTACCCGATTTATTAAAAATCATAGCATTCGTTTTCTTAACATTTACTTGTGGATTCCAGTATTTACAATATTTATCAAGTTTATTTAGGGAAGACTGGAGACCGTCTGGTGATTCGGATATTAGTACCAAATCGTCAGCGTGTAGCAAACATGATATTGTCTTTTCCCCGAGCAATGCTGGTTGGCAGTTATCATCAAATTCATTTACCAAATCATTAACATATAGAGAAAAAAGAGTAGGGCTCAGTGAGCAGCCTTGTTTAACCCCGGCTGAAGTTGAAAATGTTGGTGTTCCCCCACGTTCCAACTTTATTGAAAACCTAACATCACTATACATACACGGGCGTCGCTAAAGGGGGGTGTGGGGGGTGTGACACCCCCCACTCAAAATTCTTGTCGGCAAATTCACGATCGCTGTCGGCAAAAAAAAAAAAAGGAGATAGAGAGAGAGAGAGAGAGAGAAAGGAGAGGGAAGAGGAAGGAGGGGAAAAAAAGGAAAAAAGAGGAGTAAGGTGGCCAAATAGAGCCATATTCGGCTTATTTACTAGTGCATTTTGACGACGAAATAATACTGGTACCACGAAAAAGAGTGTATATTTTTCCTTGCTCGCTGCGCTCGCTTTATTATATTTAGATACAGGATGTTTTCGGAAAGCAAACACATTCGGCTAGTGAGATGAACACTATATAATCTAGATATCTTTAGGCCCATCATGTATTTTGATGAAGAAGTATTACTTCTACCATAAAAAGAGTATGTATATTTTTCCTAGCTCGCTGCGCTCGCTCGTATTATATTCAGATACAGGATGTTTTCGGAAAGCAAACACATTCGGCTAGTGAGATGAACACTATATAATCTAGAAATCTATAGGCCCATCATGTATTTTGATGAAGAATTATCACTTCTACCATAAAAAGAATATGTATATTTTCCTCGCTCGCTGCGCTGGCTCGTGTAATATTTAGATATAGGATGGTCTTAAAAGCAAATAAATTAGGTAGGAGATGTGACCAAATATATCAAAATAGGTACCTTAAAGGCCAATCGTGTATTTTGATGAAGAACTTTCACTTCTACCATGAAAAGGATTATGAATTTTTCCTCGCTCGCTACGCTCGCTCGTATAATATTCAGATACAAGATGGATTGGGGAAAGCAAACAAATTTTGCAAGCGATAGGCCCATCGTGTATATTGATGAAGAATTATCACCTACCATAAAATAGAGTATATATATTTCTCCTCGCTCGCTGCGCTCGCTCGTATAATATTTAGATACAGGATAGTCTTTGAAAGCAAATGAATTAGATAAGAGAGGTGACCAAAATCAAGATATCCCAAAGGCCCATCATGCATTTTTTTTATGAAGAACTTTCACTTCTATCATGCAAAGGAGTAAATATGTATTTTTCCTCGCTCGCTACGCTCGCTCGTACAATATTCAGATACAAGATGGATTTGGGAAAGCAAACGAATTCGACAAGTGAGGTGACCAAATGTACCTGTATAAGTTAGATATCTTATAGTTAATACCATCGTGTATTTTGATAAAGAATTGTCACTTCTACCATGAAAAATAGATTTTTTTCCTCGCTCGCTGCGCTAGCTCGTATAATATTAAGATTTAGGATGGTCTTTGAAACCGAATGAATCAGGCCAGAGAGGTGACCAAATATAATTAATTTAGATATCTTTAAGCCCACCATGTAGTTTGATGAAGAACTATCACTTAAGTACGTAAGAGAGTGTATATTTTTCCTCGCTCGCTGCGCTCGCTTGTATTATATTTAGATACAGGATGTTTTCGGAAAACAAACACATTCGGCAAGTGAGGTGAACAAATATAGTTCAAAAGGAAAATATGATAGAGGTGCACAATTGAACATGTCTCAACGGGCTTTATACGATTGAATTTATCGACGTTGGTCGTCGGCAATCGGTGGCATTATTTGTCGGCAATTTGGCCTCTACACCCCCCCCCCCCCCCATTCAAAATAGTCTAGCGACGCCCCTGTATACATATCCTTGATAATGTTTAAGAATACCAAATACGAGAATCGACTAAAACATGACATCACGATATGAACGATGTTTAAACTAATACCCTGCGTGGTATGCACTGGTTTTAGCTGTAAGTCGTCTTTCTTGTGATGTGGTGTCGTTTTATCTTTTGTTGTATTTATAAGAAGATGCCTTTAGCCTAGGGAGGAGGAGGAGGAGGGGGCATTGGGTAGTTGTTTGAAGGTACCGGTCCAGGGCAGGGCAAATCCAGGGGCGACGCCAAGGAATTTTGATGGGGGGGGGGGGGCAAGATGACCTACACTTGAATGAATTTACGCATAAACCCAGCCCTCTTCCTATACTCTTCTTTCTTCCTTTTTTCTCCTTCTTTTTCCTCCTCTTTCTTTCTTTTTGATCACTTGAAAAATCATAGGGGGGCCGTCGCCCCCACCCCGCCCCATGTAGCGCCACCCCTGAGCAAATCTAAAAACACAATGAAGGGTGGGCACTTTCTGTTTTGAGCGATTCTGCTTTGAGCGGTTGTAGAACTGTATTAGGTATTCACGTTTCGACGTTGAGAACATACAACTATCACTATGAACATAGCGGACAAAGAAAGCGGACAAAATCAACAACCTCTCATTCTACCCTTCACAATGGTTCTGGTAGTCAAAAGAACATCCCTTCACAGCTATTATGTTTAATCATGTAGTTCCAGGTGAATATGCATGTGACACCTGTTTCACATATTTCAGACAATAGCAGTGAAGGGGTGTTCTTTTGACTACCAGAACCATTGTGAAGGGTAGAATGAGGGGTTGTTTATTTTGTCCGCTTTCTTTGTCCGTCATGTTCATAGTGTATAGAATCATTCAAATGACAAAGTCGGGCGATGAGTCAGCTTAATTTCTGTGATTTTATTCGATGCATGAATCTCTCACGTGACACAAAGTAAACGTGAATGTACACATGGGCGTCCATCGGGGGGGGGGGGGGGGGACGCCCCCTAACTTCCCCACCCCCTCCCAGAATTAAGTGTGGCACTTTCTGTTTTGAGCGATTCTGTTTTGAGCGATTGTAGAACTGTTTCGACGTCGTGAACATACAACTTATTATAGAATCATTCAAATGAAGAATTAAGTGTGGCGGGAGACTATAGGGTATGTCCCCTTCCTCCATCCCGTTAAAAATAAAATCAGAAAAAAAAAGAGACACTTGAAAAGGCAATAGTGTATATTTTGCCGAATAAAAATGCTGAGGTCCGACCCCCCTTTTGTGTGTGTGTGTGTTTTGCTCGTCTGCCGATTAGAGGGTTAAAAAGAGACATTTTGAAAGCCAGTATGGTATGTACCTCCTCTCCCCCCCCCCCCAAAAAAAAATATTCAACTACGCATCTATAGTAATTATAAAATAATACAAATAAACCAGCATCGTCAGATGGCGATTCGCCAGAAAAAATAGCGATGTTTTAATAACAGAGGGCACTAGTCTTACTCAGATCAATATATGTCACATAAAGAATTAACATATCTTCTAATGCAAAATTGACAATGAAAAACAATGAATTGTGTAATAGTATGCATATAACAGATAAAACACAAATATAAGTGCATAAAAACATGCTCCCCCAAGCTGCCTGGAAGTAAAAAGCAATTATAATTACTGTGACCCTAAGGCCTTTCCCCCGACCTGGGAAAGCATGCTCAGGAACATTTTTCAATGCAGCATTTTTCATCAAAATGATACCATGCATGGACAAGGGCAAAGGCTTCAGACTGGTACTGCTGCCACAGGTGTTTGGGAATATTGTGGTGGACGCTGCGTCCACGCGTCTCTTTCGCTTATGGCTTATGGCGGGGTTTGTGGGTCGGATGTACCGCTCACCTAAAACACAAACAACAAAACACATACATTTAATGAGACTTGTATGTAAAGGAAGAAAAAATAGCTTAAATGCTATAAATGCAATTAATATTACATAAAGTACATACATGAGCCGGCGCAGCCTGGGACTCCTTCTGTTCCTGCTTAGTCTCCGACACGAGGTTGAACAGAACCTCTGTCAAGTTCCTGTCCTCCTTCTTCTTGGCCTTCTTGGTTGCCTTCATCTTGGGGGAAGGGGGCGCCGAGTCGCTGGCTCGCTTTCTTGACTAGCGCAGCCTAGGACTCATTCAGTTCCTTCTTACTCTCCTACACGAGGTTGAACAGAACTTTTGTTAAGTTCCTGTCCTTCTCCTTCTCGGCCTTCTTGGATGGCTCCGTCTTGGAAGAAGAGGGCGCCGAGTCGCTGTCTCGCTTTCTGATAGTCAAGTTCTCCAAGTTTGAATCCTGGTCGTCTGATGTCTCTGGCTGCGGAATCTGAAGCAAATAACATGTATAAGCAAGGACGGGTCCAAAAATGTAAATGTTCACTTCAAATTATACATAACCAAAAGGTAAGAGTGCACGGCAAGAAGGGTAAAAGGCAAGAAGACACGGTATGAAGAGAGACCAATGCCTGAAGATTAACCCAGGACTTTGGAAGAAGTCATTTCTTACTGTCACGGTAGAACGGCTGAAGGAAAGTGTATCTCTTTAGCTTCCACAGTTGGAGGGGGGCGCCGGAGCCGGACCTTGCCCCTATGCCTCCCCCCCCCTCTCTCTCTCTCTCTTAGCTTGTGGTAGTCTGTGCGGATGTTGCGGAAGTGTTTGAAAATCTTGTCGGCCATCTAGGCTGTATAGAGAACGAAAGGAAACCTTATGAAAATGTACATTTCAAAGCACAGAAAATGTATGTGACCAAAAGGTGTGCATTTCAATCTTACCTTCAAACAAAAGAAACTTGGCCAGCTCCCGACGCAGGTGTCTCCTCTTCACCTTATTTTAGTAGTCGTCCCCCCCCCCCCCATGTCATACAGTGGGTTGTCCTAAAAAAAAACCTGGACACTTTTCTCTTCTTGCTCATCTGTGAAGGGCCTGCTGGAGCTGAGCGACTTTTGGCTGCAAGGCAGGTCCTCATAACCGCCCTGTCTTCCCTGTCCCCCATGTCGCTGGCCGAGTCCTCTTCTGCGTGGGCTACATGGGCTGCATCTGCCTGTTTCTTCTTTTCGGAGGAAGACCCTGATGGAGGTTGCCTTGCCTCTGTCCTTTCGTCTTCCTCTTCCAGACAGCCCTGGCTCCTCCTCCCCTCTAGTCCCTGGGCTTTCTTCTGTGCTTTTGGAATTTTTTATTCAATGAAAACTATAGGGAAAAAAAACAGTGCCTACTTGATAACTTCGTTCAGAACTCTGTTTTCTCTTGTGGAGCGCGCTGAGCAGCGCCTTATTGTAGAGTACCGAAGTGTGACGGCGCAGCAATTCATTATTATCATGATTATGGAAACTGGATCTAAACAATTTCAATTAGATGCTAGATAGGCCTGTATTTTAGCGTTTCGTAATTGATAATAATCATTACTTTGAATGTTTCCAAGCATTGGATTTTGATAACTTAGCTTTGTTCAATAAAAGCTTCTTTTTAAAATCAATGAATATCTACTTTAACATTAAAAAGATGATTGATGATTGGTACACTTGTGAGTTTCCCTTTTTATTTATTTATTTTTTAAACATACAACAGAGGCCAAGTGGATCCTCTTTCAGTGTTCTCTTCCTGGACTAAGGTGTACGGGGAGGTGGTATCATTCTACGTCGGTCCGAAGCCTTTCGTCATCCTCAACACTTATTCTGTGATTGCAGAAGCCTTTCGCCATCCGGATCTCATAGATCGACCCAAGAGCCAAATGAGAGAAGAAATTGCTGGATTCAAAGCCTGTGGTAAAAGCCTATGCATGCTGACTTTATTAGGGTGGCTTTGAGTCTCCATGTTACAGACCCGTAGACCTATATACCAGTGTCTTGAAATATCTTTTTTGTGTTTTCGTGTCGGGGTCCTGTTTTTCCCCGGAAACAAGGTGTGAAGACACGGTAATAAAATTATGTATGGCATGCTGATTTAAAGGCAGAGCCAGACTTTACGTGGAGAAAAGACCTATGAAAAAACGTACCGGCATAACCAGAAAATAGCGCAAAGCTGTTTGGTATTTTTTTTTTTTAATGTGTTTCAAAACATCTGGCTTTGCGATTAAGCTATAAACGCATCCTCATTTAGCATTGATTTCAAAAGCTATGCCGACCCTTTTCTGACAGAAGTTGGTAGGCGCACTGGGGCTGCATTTCGACTAGGGAATTTCGATGTGACATGCCAACTCAACCTAAATCGACGAGCCCCAGACCACTAATCAACCGGCATTCGTCAGTTCGTGCTAAAATAAGAAGTGACCTATGTATAAAACTCCCTAAACTCCCAATGGAGGGGGGGGGGGTGTTTCATAAAGCTGTTCGTAAAGTTACGCATGACTTTACGAACGATTTGAATATGAAGTACGAAATGGGATGCCCCCAGTTTTTCTTGACGTTTTAACAAGGTGTGACTGTAATTTCCATAATATCACTTGAATTGTGGCAAAAAAAATATACTTTGCAATAAAAATGTTTGTAAACAATAGAAATGTTAATCTACATCTGCATATTTCACCTTTAGCTGATGCAATTTATAATGATTGAGAATCCCGTTGTTTGGCTTGCCATACTTGAGTCGTTTGTAAAGTCATTCGTAACTTCACGAACAGCTTTATGAAAACCCCCAGGTCAATGCCCCAGGGGTGCCCCCATCCTTTAAGTGAAACCTTTATACACGTAGTATGTTTTGCTTTTTTTATTGCTTGGATTTTAAAAAGATACTAAAGAAGGAATGGGCGTCGTTCTGGCTAACGGGGAACTTTGGAAGGAACAGCGGAAGTTCGTCCACACAGTCTTTCGCAGTCTGGGTGTTGGTAAGAAGAGCTATGAGGAAACCGTGGCGGTTGAAATGAAGCAGCTTAGTGCAGCCATCGAAGACAAGAAGGGGTCTCCTTTTGACCCCCATGTACTCTTGGGACAGGCCGTTGCAAACATCATCTGCTCTATCGTCTTTGGAACACAGTACAAATACGATGATGATGACTTCCAGAACGTAAGCTGTTATTTCATCATTTTTAAACGTTTCTCTTTAACAGTCATTGCACATTTTGTTGCTAGTTCAAAAGAAATTGATCCAGAGACCTGAAAATATTTCTGATGCATGGGTAGAAAGAGTACAAACGTCGGCATTTACTGTGGCCATTATTTTTTTCAGGACCATGAGTGCCAGGAATTTTGGGAAGGGGAAACTTGCTGTAAACCTTTACACTGGCAGCGTGTTGGGACGTTCAGAGACATAAATTGGCAACTATTCTCCCTTTGAAATAGTTTTTATCTAGGTGTTATCGTTTTTAGAAATGAAAACGTAGCAATAGAAGAAAATGCAAGTTTTTGACTTGTTACCAATTTGAAGATTAAAATATGTACAATTTTGTTCTTACACAATCCCTGCCCTAAGACGACAAATCCTCAATACAGTGAGTCCCAGAAAAAAAAACAGAACCCTAAAACAAAGGCATATTGTGCGAAAGCCTCAGACAAGTTTTTTGTTGTTGTTGTCAAGAGCAACCTAACATTAGTTTGTTCAAAAGGTATGCATAACATTTGAATAATAAAATGAATTTCCAATTTCCTCACGTGTCGTAAAAGGGGGAATGCTTGGGTGATGAATCAATCAAGCAAATGAATTGGTGAATGAAACACTCCTACTTTACCAAACTTACAGAATATGGTTCGGCTAACCCTGAACAGAGAGTGTTTATCGTCACCAATTTCTTGAGACCAACTGACCAACCTAAAAAAATTTTAGGTTGGTCAGTTGGTCATTTGTGAAAGATGTTTTTTTTTCCCAAAAGTGGAGCAAATGGATTTTGACATTAAATTTTTTTCAAACCACAGTACTCAGGGACGCATCAATGAATGGGTCTCATTTGAGTATCATTCGAAAGAATATTTGTCAAAATTAATTTTCAACATTTGTTTTTAATCTTTCACCGCAATGATTCGGTACAATTAGGTTTTGTGTTAGGTTTCTGTTTATTCTAATACTAAGATGTGTCCATCTCTTTCTTTTCCTCATGTGCTCAGTGTCAAAGCCAACAAGTGCAGCAAGTGGTTTTTGACATTTAATTATCAAAGTCATGGTACTCAGAGATAAATAAGTTTGCTTAATGTATCATTTTGAAAGAGCATAAGTCAATGTTTATTTTGAACCTGTTTTTTCAATCATACGCCCCATTGCTTCTGCACAATAAGCCTTTGTTTCAGGGTTCTGGTTTTTTTTCTGGGACGCACTGTAGTTCAAGGTTTAACGAGGCAAATTTTTAATATCATCCTAAAGAATTCCCACATGAAATTCTCATCATATTTTCCTTCTGTTAGATCTTGCAAATGCTGAATACAAACCTACAGTTAGCTGGAGGGGGTGGTGCCATTTTCTTTCTCAATTTCCGCGGCGTTTCAAAATTTCCATTTGGAACGGTTAAGATCATGACGGACAACTTTCGGGTCTTCCATGCTTTCGTCATGTCCCAGATTGAGTCACACGAAAAGATCTTGGACCAGGAGAATCCGAAGGACTTCATCGACCAGTATCTTAATAAGGTGGTTGAAAATAAGGTAAACTGAACTGTGCCCCGTTTTCACAAACTAGACCTACCAATAGATTTGTAGGGTCTTTGGGTCTTGGGTCTTAGGTCTTTGTTTTAGAGACTCTCGGTAGGGAATCACCAGTGGATCACGATCGAGGATTAATCGGCGATGGAGAGTTTGAGGAGTTTGGGGAGTTTTCCATCGGGCCATGGGGGGGGGGGGCAGGAGGACACTTCGAGAAAAAAAATAATGGTGGGGGCGCACAACAGGGTATCCCCCCCAAAAAAAAAAAAAAAAAATCATTTCGTATAATAGCTTGTCAGCAATTTTTTCTGGTGAAAAGAGACACTTGAAAAAGCCAAGGACCATTTTGTTGTTGTCTGCGAATTCGAATTATAGGGATTAAAGGATACAACCGTCGGAACATTTCTGATATGCCCCTCAAAAAAAAACCACCCCGGATTGACGCCCCTGCCTGAGGCAACTCGATGTTTTGGTAGTGGGGGGCGGCTGATGTAATGTAGATTTAGCAGGTCGGTCATATCAGTACCTTGAAACAGAATTTTAGTCCCAGTCCGCTCCTGAAGAAAACTACCAACGACCTATGACAAATCTGCCTACTGAAAATTATGGTGCCTTGTTTATTATCAATATTTTTCAAACAGGGATATGTAATGATATCCCTTCATCGTCACTTGTGGGAGCACTGTGGTATATGCGTGAAAGCTCTCGATTCTTATACGAGAGATCCTGGCATGCCTAAGTTCGATTCTCGCTGGATGCTTACGTTTTTGCACAAGATGTTTTACATTTGTCCCATTCGACCCAGGTGTGATTGGGAACCTGGTAAATTGCTGGGGAAATAATAATTTGAATGGCCTTGAGGAATATCAGCACTGAAGCTGATGAGGCTTCTCTGAGTAAAAAAAAAAAAACCACCCAAAATATTAGTAGTAGGCTAGTAGTAGTAGGAGGAGTAGGAGTAGGAGGAAGAGGAGGAGGAGGAGGAGAAAGAAGAGGAGGAGGAGGAGGAAGAGGAGGAGGAGAAGGAGTAGTAGTAGTAGTAGTAGTAGGAGTAGTAGTAGTAGTAGTAGTAGTAGTAGTAGTAGTATTGGTAAAAGTAATAGCAGTAGTAGCAGCAGGAGCAGCAGTAGTAGTAGCAAAGACATTGGATTACAAGACAAATTACTCTCGCCTACTTCCGTATAGGTTTTGGCAAGGGAAAATGCTGTGTTAAAAACAGACTCGGAAAATTGCGTCCGCCATAACGTGTGAAAAGATGTCTAATCTATTCTTGATATTTCATATCTAAAACTTTGTTTTTATAGTCTGATTTTTGCGCGAACAGAAGAATGAATAGTTAAAAGGACATTTCATAAAACTGTATTTTCAATAAATGGCACTATAAATCTTCAGGATCATGTCTGCTTTTTGACAGAGTCACCTGTCGTAGGGATAACACGTGAAAACAGGGATTTTAAGATTGATTATCGATATAGTTCCCCTATTAATGGTTTGCATTTATTTCAAATGTGATTTACATGTAATTTGAGATTTTGGAAAAGATTATTAATGGCTCCAAAAAAAAAATTCAAAGACTCCCCATAAATTTCAGGTACTATGCATGCTTTTGTCCTAAGAGCTGCCATAGGCTAACACGCAAAACCAGATATTTTGAAATGATTTTAATTCCCCTAACGTCCGGGGGGGGGGGCACTTCCATTGAAGAGTGGACAGCATCCGCGAGAATCGTCCTTAAAAAAGCACCCTAAACGAGGATTCAAGGGCAGGCCGCTAGGACACCCTAAACACGGATTTTGTGCATATGTCCCAGATTTGCACACCCTATACCCTCAACGAGGATTGAGAGTGATGGTGGGGTCCATTGAAAGTTTGGAGCCGTTTTAATCTCGAGATAATTCACTGTCTCATTATGTTTTACATAGGCGTTATAGGATTTTCCGTTCACTGGTCTTTTTACAGTCGGTCCCGCAGTAGGTGCAAATTACAAACCCTTTTTGCGTTTTAGATTATCGTGATTTAGGGGGCTTTTTTTTCAATTTTTGGCGTTTTTGACACTCTATTCACGTTCCGCGCGTTCTGCGCCAACCCCTGAAAAAAATACCCTTTTTCCGCGTTTTTTTTTTTTTTTTTTTCTCGCGGATGCTGTCCACCCTTCAATGGAAGTGACCCCCGGGCCCTAACGTTCATTTGAATAAACAGAAAAGTAATTAACATGACATTTCAAACTCTGAAAATGTATAATTAAGACCCCATGAGCATGATGAGTCAAATAGACCACCCATAAACTCCCTATTACTACTTCGAATTCATGTCAAATGTGATTTACATGTAATTTGAGACTTTGGAAAAGATTAGTACTGGCTCAAAAAAATTCAAAGGCCTCCCATAAATTTGACCTTCTAGCTGCCATAGGTTAATACACAAAAACAGGGAATTTGAAATTAAGTTAATTCCCGTAGCATTTATCTAAATATAGGGAATAGGTGATTCGCATGAAATTTCAAACTCTGAAAATATATAACTGAACTCGATGAGTCCAATATACCCCCCATAAATCCCCGGGAATATGCATGCTTTTGACCATTTTTTGGTAATGTTTGTAATACTACACGTGAAACCGTTGTTCTCGATGACGCGCGATATGGGGCTGTACCACGACCATGTACTACAACACGTACGCGTGCTTTATTTCAGTACTAGAGGTTCTTCGTAAATTTATATTCTTTAGTAGTAGTAGTAGTAGAAGTAGTAATAGTAGTAGTAGTAGTAGTAGTAGTAGTAGTAGTAGTAGTAGTAGTAGTGGTTCTGATCAGACAAAGGATTGGAGGGGCAAGCCATTGTTAACACACAATGGCTTGCCCCTCCAATGTTTTGTCTGATCAGAACGTTCCGACGCCACTGAGTGGTAGTACTAGTACCAGCAGTATATCTAGCAGCAGAAAGTCAGGGATCTATCAGTTCTATATTATTGTACTGCTACAGCTTCTGTTTGTGAATCAATTTCTTTTTCAATTGCATTTTTCTTTTCAATTCAAATCAGGATACAAACTCTTCATTCAACAAACTTAATCTATATACATGCATCGGTGACCTCTTCATTGCCGGTTCTGAAACGACGACTACGACCCTGAAATGGTGCATCCTCTACGTGATTGCGTATCCCAAGGTTCAGTCACGTGTTCAAGATGAACTTGATCACGTGGTTGGCAGGGAACGCCTCCCCAGGCTGAATGATAGCAAGGATCTTCCGTATACCAATGCTGTTCTTATGGAGGTGATTGTTACCAGTTTCTCCCAATCTCTCCCTCTCTCTCTCTGTGTCAAGACTGGCACGGATATAGCGAAGTAATCGAGACAAGCGAACTTTGAACTTCGTGTTTCCCACTAATAATCTCTCTTTTATTTCCTTTAATTTCATTCATTTCTATTTAATCAAAAAAAAAAAAAAAAGAAACACACACACACACACACACACGCACACACACAAAACTAATGTACTTAAGGGGAAAAATGCATTTAAATTGCATTACAAATATAGCACTGTGACATTACACTTTATGTCAAAAGAATTGACATTAACTGTATCAAGTTGGAAATGTGGGAGGCAGCTTGTCTAAAGCTGCCTCCCACTTTAGCTTTTCACGGATCGGGCAATATTTTTCGCTATCTGCTATCGGAAGTGCATTTTGTGCCCGCGGTTTTCACCATTCGCAGGCCTAAAATCTTGATATGCATCATGGCTAATAAACGCACTACAAAATTAACTTTTTTTCATACCCGTTTATACTATTTACACTGTATTTCACTTGTCATAATCATTAATTTCAGTGCAATGAAATAGTCCTCGATGAACATCTTCCACATTATTTTCATTGGGCAACTAACCACGCCATCATCCATTGAAATTCAGGATTAAAAAAAAAAAACTTTGATATTTACTATTTGTTATTTGTAAAAAAAAAAAAAAAAAAAAAAAAAGGTACAGCGAAAGGCTGCTGTCGTGCCACTGGGTGTGCCCCATGTGGCCGCTGCGGATACCACCATCAGAGGCTACACCATACCCAAGGGCGCCACCATTTTGTCCAACATCTGGAATGTGCTGAACAACGACGAGCATTGGGAAGACTCCGATGCCTTCAAACCTGAGAGGTTCCTGACTGAAAATGGAGAGCTGATCAAGAAGGATGAACTCATCTTCTTTTGCACTGGTATGCCTCATATTTCTAGCTTCATATTTCAGGCAAGGCTTAACGGTCAGCCTGCTTGTCAGGAGGTTATTTTTCAGAAACAAAGTATTAACCCGTTATTACACTTAATTCTCTAATTCCCGGTATAGTACAGGGAAAACCCAGGTTGCAGTAGACAGCAGGTTAAAACCATCATCAACAACATCATCATCATCATGACCATTTCATCATCAACATCATCGACATCATCATGAACATATCGTCATTAATTTAGGATTTTAGTTATTTCTCCAATCTGCTGATTAAACATATTTATCTATTAATATTTGTTTGGGGCTGCCATATTTTCAAGCAAATGGCTTACATTGGCGGTCCTTCTACAAATGATTTTATGTTTGATGAATTTATTTCGTGTTTGTGAAAAATGATTGTTACATATGAAGAGCTTGCTTTCAGAAGGTACTGTATCCAGTTTATTTTTTTTTTTTGAAAGTTGAGTTATTAACGTCATTGTGTTACTCAGCTGAAGTAATTTTCTATATGAATAAAAAAAAAACTTGAAGTAAGGTTATCAAGATATATAGAAGAGATAGTGCTTTGTAAAGTCTCAATTGACTCGTGTACAAACTCGTGACAAAGAAATGCCCTTTTTTTCTTAAGTTACCAAAATGGATTTAGCGCTTTTTGGAAGAAAGCTCTTCATATACTTGCTTATTTATGATTCATTTTCAAAAAGTACTTTTGTATTTATTTTTTATATGTTACCGAAGAAATGGTACTTACATGAATGTAGAAGAAAATGACTAAAATCAAAAACTTATTTTGCAGAAGCATAATTAAGGGCTCACAAAAAGGCAGTTGTTGAATGAGACTGGACCAGAGTACCGTGAAACAGCTTTCAAAACTATGTTCATAACTTTTTTTCAAAGGCTTATTCTGGCTTCGCAAGTGAACTGTAGACATAGCTCTTTAAACAGAGCAAATCAGCTCGAAATAATGACGTTGTTGAAACTAAGGAATGGGTGATTGATCAACCTGAAGGTCGGTTCTTTCGGATGATAGCATTTACAGATAGGTTTTCATACTTAATTAGGGATTGATGGAACATTGTAGAAGAAGGGAGTAGAATGATTAATGGCATGATAACATGGAGCTTTATCTTTAGCAATGTGCACTCTAAAAAAACATTAGGTAAAAATGTGCCATGAGGGTAATATTATGTGTCTAACCAACTTTGGGCATTTCTTTGGGCATTTCCTTTAAATCCAATTTGATGGAAATTTTGCCCATTCTAAAGTAATTTCTGCTTATTTTTACTTTAACTGGTTAATATATGCTTCTCGTATTGGCAAAAAATAATGCCCAAAGTTGGTTGGACAAATAATTACTCTCGTGCTAGTTAAAATTTTACCCAATATTTTTCACAGTATGCTGAGAAATGTTTTATGTTATATTGGGGCATTGAGATTGTACCGAGCAAAATTCAAACTCGAACTACATGGCCTGTTTTACGATTCAAAACCCGGCAAGATTATCAGTGATTATAACGAAAGGTTGAGTTTCTTCTATCAGTAGTTTTAATGTGCGATCACATTCGAATCTTTCTGCACTGCCAATTTATTAGTGGACACTCTCTCGCTGACTTTCATGATCTGAAAGATATTTTTTATCAATACAATTTGATACCCCTGTGATATAAATTTCAGTGTTCAACACGTACTAATGTTTGCGATAGCTTCAAGAACCGTTTTGTAGACACTGTGGGGAAAAAGTGGGGGTTTTATTGATGGCAGCTCCAAATTCTTAATGATGTTCAGAGAGTCAGAGACGTAATTCATGTTTGTAACTATAGAAATTCAATGCTTTTGAAAACACGTTTGTGAATTAAGGAACCAGACGTTATAAAGCTCACATACTTTGTGCCAACTGTTTCAACAGTCTGGGGAGTAAAATCTTTGAAGCAGCAAACTAGTATGACCTCGTGAGATATCACGTTCACAATACGTGCTAAACATTAAAGTGCAGGAGTTCAAAGGTAGCTGTATTAGTACATGTATTTAAGAATGGGTAATGTTATGGTTTTTTACACCACTTCGTTCACCAGTAATGTGTCCCCTCATCCCCACCCCCCCCCCCTTCCGTGCCCCCCCCCCCCTCTCTCTCTCTCGTTCTCAGTCTCTCTCCCTCTCGTGTCTTTCTGTCTCCCTCTCCCCTTTCTCCTGTCTTTCCTCGCCTCTCTATGGATCATCTTTGGTCATCTCGTTTTCACCATTTTTACCATCCCATTGAGACGCAATGTATCCTACAACACGTGTCTCTATGGGTTATCCAAGAATTTAGACGACGGTTTCGAGAAACTAGGCCCTGCCTGAAATCAGAGGCGTATCCAAATCTTTCATTTATTTTCATTTTCTGATGACAGGTTTCTACAGTTATCATGGTTATTCACCATGATTATCTAAAGCCTCCATACCCGTACCCATGTTAAAAAAGTAGGGGGTATGTTTCATGATTTTCCGGCACAAAACCATACCCCATGCTTAGGGATTTCTTGCAAAGAAGCGACCCATTAGAACGTCACACCGTCGTACATGTATATATTAGACGAGTATCCCCCCGCCTCCCTCCTTTGCCTCTTTTTCAAAATACATTAGCACTTTCGATTATTTTGTGAACTATCCCACAGGTCGTCGTATCTGTCTGGGAGAGCAGCTGGCTCGGATGGAGACATTCTTGGGTTTTACAAGCCTCCTTCATCGTTTCACTTTCAGGAAACCAGACAACTCAACGCCACTTTCATTTGAAGGAGTTCTTGGGCTGACGAGGAGTCCCCAACCCTACATGACTTGCGCCTTGCCAAGGGACTAAAGTATAGTATAAATAAGAGCATGGGCCGTAATTCATTTAATAATTTAGGGGAGGGGTACACTGTCCAAAAAATTGCCGACAGGCAAAAAAAAGTCCTCAGCTTAAAATTTGAGGGCCGACATTGTAAAAAATTAGCTGACTCTTTTTTTTTTTTTTCAGGTGTCAGGTGTCTCTTTTTCTAAACGTTTTGGGGGACATACCCTATTGAGTTTTTTCATGTATTTTTTTTCCTTAAAATTCTGGGGGACATACCCTATTGGCTCAGGTGTCCCCCCCCCCCCTCCGATTTGGGCTGGGGGGGGGGGAGACACACGAGCCAAAAGGTATGTCCCCCAGAAATTGTAGGGATAAACCTGAAAAAGTCGATAGAATAGAACGAATAGAACAATAGAACGTGTCCCCTAATCCTCCCCCGATTGACGCCAGTGAATCAGAGTATTATTGAAAATGTTGGCCAAATTTGCCCGAGTCATTATCTGATTATGCAGCACCGTACTCCGGCTACAGATACCAAAGAATAAAGACTTTTATTCGATGATAGGAAGTTTTTACTTCTGAAAAGATACCTATAGGCACGTATACACCTAGCGGTAGTATTTGAAATAGGCTGTCCTTTCAGACTAGTCTTGTAAACCATGAAAATAGTGTGTTTTTACAAGTAATATTTACTTGACATGTTCACATTTGAATTGAGAGAGGGTGCAAATGTCTTTATTGCTGGATTATTTGTTTTTGTTTGTTTTGAGGTGTGTTTGTTTTGTTGTGTTTTATTGTTTCACTGTCATTCCGACAGAGCGTCGAGTCCATAAAATCCCGTTTTATCTAACAATAGTAATGAATGTAATTTCCGACTTGTACATTGAGTATTACTCAGTATGAAATATTTTATGTACTTGCAATGAGATGCCTAAAGAAATACAATAGTGAAAAGGACATAAGTATTGTATACAGAGATTTTAAGTCGGCAGAGCTTTCCTGATAGCAGGAGCGGCGTCATGGTACTTTGATAGAAGGCAAGATGACACACAGGTGAGTTTATTTACCTTTCAGAGGAACATATAGAGCTATTATATGACCCTGCCTCCTATTCCCCATACTCTTCTGTTATCTTTTTTAATCACGTAAAAAATCACAGGGGCGACTGCCCCTGCCCCCCCCCCCCCCCCCCCCGTAGTGCTGCCGCTGCCTGATAGTCTTACTCGCTATTGGTAGATTTAACCTCATAAGCAATAAACCAGTTTGAAGATATTTCGTCATGTTCCTTGTAGACTATACACTTGGAAAAGAAACCTGTGCATTTTAAATTGGTTAAACCTGCTGTATATAATATACAAGTTCACGCAACTTGCTCAACAATCCCTTAATCTTTTACGATGTACCGGTAGAGGCTTTACAACCATGTCGTTCTTGCATTAAATCAAACATTTAACTTATTTTTCCCCTTGTGAGTCAACAAAAACGCCACTCTTTCCAATTGTTCGTTATTTACATGTGCAAATTAGAGTGTGAAGAAAGATCATTACGATGAAACTTTTGTTTGTTATACCTTCCGATTAATATGAAAAAAAACCGTGTCGAAGATGATAAGAGTAGTTTTGATCCGATCTCTTAATTTGTCCCAAGAAATGATCATAGAGGGTTTATACTCTTCCAAACTATCTCAATATTTACACTTTAACAATGAATAATTAAAAAGTGCCGCGTTTTTATTGACCCACTCTGCATGTTGCTTGTTTTTATCAAGTATCATTTTGACGCATGCTAAAGATGACATTCGGCAACCATATCCAGTACCAAATTGAAATATCAGTTCGGTTCCTTTATTTCCTCATTTCCTTTTTAGGTAAAATCCCAATGACAAACTTGCGCATAGTGAAAACAGAACACGTGGGACAATTACATTGTCAATTTGATATCAAAATTGCAGCAAATAACACAACGAAATAGAGTAAACCTGATAAACCAACAAAGACCGTACACTCTAAAAAAGGACTGGTCAAAATAACCAATGTGTTGGTGTGTCCGACCAAAAAAAAAAAAAAAAAAAAAATGGTCAAAATCAACCAAAATTTTGGTACATTCAACCAACAATTTGGTAATATTGACCTCACCAATATTTTTCGGACACATATTCACCAATACATTGCTTATTTATTTTAAAAAAAATTAGCGTGTAGACTTATCGGTGGCTTTTACATACACTAAAAATTACCCTCTTTATTATTCAAAATTTTCATATACACCGTCAATAAAATGTAATATGAAATATATATCAAACGGGAGCTAGTTTTCGTTTTACACTCTAGCCTTAGGGTATGGGCCCAGGGTCCCGTTTCATACAACTTGTTATCAGTAACAACGGTCACATTTCTATGACAAATTGCTCTCAGCCAGTCAGATGCAAGGATTTCAGCAGCTTATAACAGTTACTGCAACTTGTTATTGATTGCAAGTTTTATGATACGGGGCCCAGGATATTGCTAAAAATCGTTGCGTTTGACTGCCAATAATTTTGAGGGTTCGGGTGAACCGACATTGTAGTTGTTTATATTTCCATATTATTCTTTTTCTTCCTTTTCTTTGAGTGATATTATGAAAATAATTAACTGTTATATTTGAAGCAGGAATGAGGCTGAATTTTTTTTTTTTTTTTTTAATTTATATAATGAGGCTGAAACTTAATATTTGCCTTTCTAATTCAGGTCTGTGGATTCGCGTACATTTGAGAATTTCGCGGTCACCTAAGTATTGTTGGGACTATGGATTTAACTATTTCTATGCTATATGAACTACTGTTCTATCCAATGTAAGTATACAATCTGTACATACTGCACCAATGGCAGAAATAGAGATAGAGGCACATCATGACATTAAATTAAATGCAATTTTTTTCTGACTTTGTCAGAATCGTTCGAATTCCCCACTCCCTTAAAAACGTATACTTTTAGAAATCAGTGAAAGACAAAGTAGTGAAAGACACAATGAAATCCCCAAACACTGCCAGAGTCATGCAAAAGGGAAATAAGTGATGTTAAATTTACATCTTCGAACACACCGTGACCTGTTTAAATATTAAACATTCCATACATCACCAGTTAAAAAGCGAAAACTTCATTTTTCGATTATACCAAAATGAATACAATAATGCATTTCATGGATTTTATCATCCACATAGCCGCACGTCCTTTTTTTCCCCCTTTCTTACCAAATGCAAAGAATATGACAGGCTATAACAACCAAATAAGACGTATCTACGAAATAACCTTCCTTTTGAATATGACTAAATCAAGAGCTACAGTAAAATACGAATAGTACATCATATTATATCATGTAATGAATAAATGTTCTACATATTTCATATCGTTGAATAAATATTCCACATAGTTATTTCAGTTAGAAACCAAGTAAAGAAAAAAAAATTCAAAGCCTGTTGTTCGTTGAGCTTGTTTTTATGTTTTATGACATATAATTCAAGCGCTATAATCCTTGATGAGGTATCCCTAGAATAGACTCAACACCTATATCTAAATTAAATGCTATAAACGTCCTCGGAGTTATAGTTGATGAAAATCTTCGCTGGGATGTCAATTTTGATAACATTGTACACAAAGTTTCAAAAAGCACAAAATGAAGTTTTATGTACCACTGCCCATATTGTCTACTTTATATAATTCCCTTATTTTGCCTTATATCTCATATTGTATTGTTGTCTGGGGAAATTCCTATAAGGGAAAACTGGACACTTTGTTCAAATTGCAAAAGAAGCCCCTTCGTATCTGTACAGGAAGTGTTTATAATGCCCATTCTGCCCCTTTATTTCTACGTTTGAAAGCCTTGAACATTTTTGATTTATTCAAATATCATACTGCATTAATTAGTTTTCAATATTTTCAAGATTTGCTTCCCAAGTGTATATCAGCTATGTTCTCAGTAAACAAGCAAATCCATACCCACGAGACCAGATTACGTTATGTATTTCATTTATGGAAAGTAAAAACTGCTTTTTAAAAAAAAAATCGGTTCGGAATACTCTACCCAATATTTGGAATAATATACCACAGGCCATACGTTCATACAAAAATCTTTTAACATTCAAAAAGAAATTTAAATTAATCTTGTATTCTAATTACCATTAAAATGTCCACCAACTATTTCCCTTTCCATTTCCCTTCCATTTCTCCTTGAGAGATATATATATATATTTACCCTAGATTTTGATATCGTTTTCCACTGTATGTCCTGTTTTTGTCGTTTACTCAGTTGTTTTGCTTCTGCCTTTGTATCATTTGAATTTCTTTTGATCTGCTCCCAAACTTTCAAAAAAGAAATTTAAATTAATCTTGTATTCTAATTACCATTAAAATGTCCACCAACTATTTCCCTTTCCATTTCCCTTCCATTTCTCCTTTATATATTTACCCTAGATTTTGATATCGTTTTACACTGTTATGTCCTGTTTTTGTCGTTTACTCAGTTGTTTTGCTTCTGCCTTTGTATCATTTGAATTTCTTTTGATCTGCTCCCAAACTTTCATTATTTATCTGAAGGGAAACTTTGTTTTACAAGCCACTCCAGGCTTTTCATTTGAGTTTCCCATTTCATTTTTGAGAATTGTTATATTTGATCTGCATGTTTATATTATATGATTGTATATATGCATATATGATTGTATTGTTTTTACGAAATGAAATGAATAAATGAATGAATGAATTCCAGCTTTTGTACTTTTTTTTTAAAATTTCACAATATTTGCAATTTCCTTTACAAATTGAGGGCAGACAACAGATTGATATCGGAAGGAAAAAAAGGTTCTCGAAATCTGTTAATTAATCCTTGACAATTTTGTAATCCAATATTGCAATCATTTTACAGTTAAACCATGTTGATTACTTATTTTCAGACGTGTTTCAGTGTTTAGCTAACAGTAAAACAGGAACAATTGCTATTGACGCATATATATATATATATATATATATATATATATATCGATGTTGTTTGCTCTGCGGTATGAAAAAAATAACATAATATCTGAAAAGGTACAAAGAGTAATGCCTCTATTAGACAAGTCTTGGATTTCTAGAAATAATTTCAGTATATTAAACGCGATATAATAATTAATGAAAGGTTATTATTGCCATCTGCCACAAAACACACCATTTGTTATTTCAGGCGCTATTAATTAATGTTAATATCATGTCAGTAAAATTTCGTAAGAACACGATTTCCGGAATCCAGCCGGTCTTATTTTGCTCGTGGGGGCGATGGAAAGTACTTCAGTCCTCACCCCTCAGAAGCGTTTCATGAACAGATGAAGTGACTTGTCAGTGATTTTTACTGACAAATTTGCTCTCAGCCAATCAGATGTAAGGATTTCAGTAGCTTAAAACAGTTACTGTTGTTAGTGAAAATCAGTGACAATACACTTCATGAAACGCTCCCCTGATCCACCCATTCCTAGCTGCAGAAGGCCAGCTCCACCATCATGGGTACACCAGCTTGGCAAAGGTCTGAGCCACCAGAAGAGGAAACAAGATAGACGCTTCTCCGAAAATCTGTCAGTAAAGACGAAAAACGGAGAAACCTTATAGGTCCTGGTCTCATAATTACACTTCGACCCGACTGATGAATAAAATGTGTTATTGCCTGCACTAATGGAGGGTAGTTAAGTTATAGCGCATATATCAGAAATTAAAATCTGATATTGGAAATTGGGTTTGGTGTCTCAGAATTTTTCTTTTTACCCGAGTTTTCTAGGGAGAAAAAACAAAATTTTATGCAACAGGCCCTAAGTGTGTAATTAGGGTTATCATTCTTACCTTGACAGGTTTCGCTGTGTCCTTGATTTTCCCCCATGACACTGCTTCGTCGGGCTGGGCACCCGAGTCGGAACCATCGAATTCTTGAGCTGTGTTCAGGTAGACGGCATAGTCGGCTCCCTCGGGCATGCGCTGTATGCCAGGAAAGACATAGGAGAGGTGATCAGCAGGAGTGTCTCGAGGGTGGGGATGACATCCCTATTCAAAATTTTCTGTCCGCAAATTATAAACTTTTAAGGAAAATGCGAAAAATTTATGACATCTTTTTTTTCTTCTTCTTCGTAATTCTCTTCTTCTCCTCTTCTTTCTTTTATTCTTTCCTTCTTTCATTTTCGTTTTTTAAAACTTAAACTATTGTTTTTAAAAAAAAATCTACCGGTAAGTTTTAAAATAGGCCTATAGCAACCATCATTTCTTTTCGAAAAATCTGATGGCCTTATTTCCCTGTTCAAAAAATTTGAATAATTTGTCGGCAAAATTGACCGCCACCCCTACCCATTCCAAAGTTCAAAATGGTCTGGCGATGCCTCTGAATTTAACCAAAATTAGATGTTTGTGGAAATGTTAATCTGGTGGGCTGTCACATGAACCAGTAGTCCTGTGACGCTTGGAAGACTGGTTAGAAGGCTGTAACAAATCTCGCTGCATCATTGGTCATGGGTGGTCAGGGGCGTCGCTAGACTTTTTTGAATGGGGGGGGGGGGGTGTAGAGGCCAGATTACCGACGACCAACGTCGATAAATTCAACCGTATAAAGCCCAATGAGGCATGTTCAATTGTGCGCCTCTATCATATTTTCCTTTTGAATTATATATTTGTTCACCTCACTTGGCGAATATGTTTGTTTTCCGAAAACATCCTGTATCTCAATATAATACGAGCGAGCGTAGCGAGCGAGGAAAAATATACACTCTCTTTCGTACTTAAGTGATAGTTCTTCATCGAACTACATGATGGGCTAAAATAAATCTAAATTATATAATTGGTCACCTCTCTGGCCCGATTCATTCGGTTTCAAAGACCATCCTAAATCTTAATATTATACGAGCGAGCGCAGCGAGCGAGGAAAAAATCTATTTTTCATGGTAGAAGTGACAATTCTTTATCCAAATACACGATGGTATGAACTATGAGATATCTTACTTATACAGGTATATTGGTCATCTCAGTTGTCGAATTCGTTTGCTTTCTCAAATCAATTTTTGTATCTGAATATTGTACGAGCGAGCATAGCGAGCGAGGAAAAATACACATGTACTCCTTTGCATGATAGGCGAGCGAGGGGAAATATATATACTCTTTTTTATGGTAGATGATAATTCATTAATATACATGGTGAGCCTAGCTTGCCAAATTTGTTTGCTTTTCCAAATCCATCTTGTATCTGAATATTATACGAGCGAGAGGAAACATACATAATCTTCTTCATGGTAGAAGTGAAAGTTCTTCATCAAAATACATGATGTGCCTTTAAGATACCTATTTTGATATATTTGGTCACATCTCCTACCTAATTTATTTGCTTTAAAGAACATCCTATATCTGAATTTTACACGAGCGAGCAAGGAAAAATATACATATTCTTTTTATGGTAGAAGTGATAATTCTTCATCAGAATATATGATGGGCCTATAGATATCTAAATTATATATTTGTGTTCATCTCATTTGCCGAATATGTTTGCTTTCCGAAAACATCCTGTATCTGAATATAATACCAGCGAGCTAGGAAAAATAAACATACCCTTTTTATGGTAGAAGTAATACTTCTTCATCAAAATACATGATGGGGCTAAAGATATCTTGATTATATAGTGTTCATCTTACTAGCGTCTCACTAGCTATGTGTTTGCTTTCCGAAAACATCCTGTATCTAAATATTACACGAGCGAGCGCAGCGAGCGAGGAAAAATATACACTCTCTTTCCTAGTACCGGTATTATTTCGTCGTCAAACTGCACAAGCAAATAAGCCGAATATGACTCTATTTGGACACCTTACTCCTTCTTTTTTTCTTTTTTTTCTCCTCCTTCCTCTTCCCTCTCCTTTCTCTCTCTCTCTCTCTTTTTTTTTTTGCCGACAGCGATCGCGAATTTGCCGACAAGAATTTTTAATGGGGGGTGTCACCACACCTCCCTCTAGCGACGCCCCTGTGGGTGGTGCCAGGGTATTTTGATAGGGGGCAAGATGATCCACAGGTGAATTTATTGACGTTTTAAATGAACAAATAGGGGTATTATATAGTTGCAAGTCCTCGGCCTCTTTTTCCCCACCCTCTTCTTTCTTCTTCCTCATTTTCCTTCTTTTTATTTTTTTAATCACTTGAAAAATCACAGGGGGCATTCGCCCCTGCCCCCACCCCTGTAGCGCCGCCCCGTCATTGGTCCAGTATAAATTGACGAGGTCAAAATTACAGGCTTATGGTCCGTCGAGCTTCTGGATCAAGTGTATTGTTACATATGGGAGGTTTAAAAAAAAAAAAAAAAAGGACTGTGGACCCGTGAAGATATCGGTCGTATAAACCACTGGTTGCCGAGAAAATGTGCACCCCTACAGAATTACGGGAAGAACAATATTATATTGCTTGTTTTCTTACATACTAGAATATCAATCTAACATCACCCCCTCATGCAAATCCCTTTCATAATTGTTCGTGTGTGTTTTTTTTAATTAAAGAACAAAGAAGTCTTCTTACGTGGGCGTTCGCCTGACAGATGTGATGCTTTCCGATTCCTGCTCCTATGGTAACCATACCGGTGTTAGTGGACGATTGAGCCATCTCTATTATCCGATTACTATCTGTAATGGGACACACGGAGGAATGTGGTCACGGGCAGAAAACATGGTGGAAAAAAAATAAGTAAAAATATTAGATAAAAAAGAAGCGGGTTAGAGAGAAAAAGAGAAGCAGATTAGAGAGAAAAAAGATGCTATCATTTTATCATCATTCATTCTGTGATTCCCTTCAGAACAAAATTCTTAAATTGCCGATATTCGGGCACCAACCAAATCATATTCATGCAGCGAGTTGTCATTTGTAATTTTATGTCCTTTCTAGTATTTTGAGGACAAAATTACATTGTCACGATAAAAAGGTGCTTAAAATTGTGCCAGCGAGCAAAGTGAGAGTGCATAGTTTGGAGATATGAAAGCAGATGTTCTGGCAAGAGACGTTAACCCCTGGTAAAACTGCTTTACTCGCTCGAAATCTTGAAAACATCAAACGTGAGATTAAAGACATATGACTGCCCGGGCGAAACAGTATCCTAATGTCTATGGTTAAATGGAAGTTTGTTATGAATGTCGATTGAATGAAACTGTAGGATAATATTTTTTACGGAGACTTTTGAATGGTCTGATATGAAATATTATCTGAATTTTTGTATTAGTCCGTACTATAATAATTACACCGAGCAGTACAATTTGCTTTCAGTAATTTACAGCGGACGGCACTTCTTTTATGAGGTCCCTTTCAATAAATCAGTCCAAAAAGGAGTAACTGTCATGGTAACTAAACATCCATATCAAATGTCATGAAAGTGATATGGATTGAGACAGAATGGCACAGATTTATGTTTGATATTTGGTAGATGACCTATACTGTCTTCATATCACAGTAACTTTGGCCTCACTTTAAAAGTAGTTTTAGTGATTTTTTTTCTTTTTATGTTAAAGGTAGGGTTGGGGTGATTATTTTCCCTTTGCGATTGGATACGGCATTGGAGGGGAGGATAGGCAATTGTTTTGGAATTTTGTATTGTGCCGCATTTTATTTCAACTTTTGCGGTCTTGAGTCTTCGGAGTGTGATTTTCAACACGTGAAATTTTGTAGGCTTCGTATAATTGATACAATATTTGTTCCAGTATAAGTTTCTATGTTTGTGGTTTTTATTATGAATGTGATTTTCTTCAATTGTTTTTGTCACACAAACCTACAGAACTGGATGCACCTGGGGAGCATTTCATGAAGAGTTTTGTCGGTGATTTTCACCGACTAATTTGCTGTCAGCCAATCAGGTGCGAGGATTTTCAGTAGCTTGTAACATTTGTCGGTGATTTTCACCGACAAAACTCTTCATGAAACGCTCCCCTGGATGGGATATACATGTAGGTGAGGGCGTTCTGCGGACTACAGTTATTTGGTTCACTTTGCTCAAATCCTGGCAGCACAGCCAGGTGCATCCAGTGTTCATGTACTTTTAATAGTGTGATCTGCAATTATTTTCATGTCTGTATTTGCATATTACGTGTTTTCTGCCAAATAAAATAATAATAATAATGATATGAAAATCGGTATCCTTAGGGTAACCTACCCTCCGCTATGTCGATTCGTAGATTATTCTTCTTGTTTCTTTGACGTAAGTACAGAATCTCATCGCCTATTCCTCCATCCGTGATAGCTGGGCTAAAAACGGGAATATTATTCTGCCAAGAAGAAAAAAATGAGAGTCAAATAGTGTGATATCGAGAATGAATATCATGTTTGTTTTTTTTTTGCCTTATGGCTAACCCTTTCATATAAGTAATCTATAAGTGCTGGTTTACTAGAAGGGAATTACATCTCGGGGGGAAAAAGTGTGGATAAAAAAGAACGCTATCATCGATTGCTCTTAACATCGCCTCTAGGACGACACTTCCAAAATATAAACAGTAATCTTCCACTAGAAACGTCTTTCGTCATTTACAGCATGAAAAGTACTGACATACCTCCAGCCAGGCAGGGCAAGCTCCCCCTCCTCACCCCCTTCCCCCTCCCCCCCCCCCCCCCACACACACGCACACCTTCCATGCGTCGTAAGGTGAAACAGAAAGAGGGAAGGGAAATAAAACGGATAAGGAAAAGAAACGTCAAAAGACAACAGACCAAGGAGCTCCTCCGAGGCCCTTCCATAGTTCAATAAACCCTGTAAAATTCACATCTCCTGTATGTATTAAGATCAGTTATACCCCCCCCCCCCCTCCTTCGTAGAAAGCAGGGCCCCCTGGATGCCTGGACCTGTTGCAAACCACAAATCACCGGCCCTTATGCAAAAATATCGAGCATCAAGTGAAGGACCCCTCCCCCCCCCCCCCCCCCCTGGCCAGTCCGCCTCATAGTCACCGATGAAACCATATACCTTATAAGCCCAGTAGTAGACTGACGACTCGTCGTTGATCTCTTTACCCATTCGTGCTATCATCTTAGAGGGCGTCCAGTTCATACCCTGCAGATTGAAATATTCACTTTCAAATTTACCTTCACTTCCGGGGGTGGGGCGTTTCATCAACATTTGTCCACTGACAAGTTGTCAGCGATGACAACTTTTTCAGCACTTACTGATAACGTATATAAGGCTAGGCAGAAATGTAAAAAATGTATTCCTAAAGACACATATAAACATATATATTCCTAATAATACAAATAAATTAAGTATTCCTAATAAATACCAACATAGATAGTATTCCCTTGTGCAATTCGATATGATACAAATTACGTAGGACTTTTCTTGTTTATATTATAGGCTTTCCCGGCCAATTTCATTGTTTTGTCATTCAATTTCATATTAGAAGCACTCATTTTCGTCAAATACGGTCATGCATCGAAATATCGTCATTCAAATTCGTTTTTCGTCTTTCAAATCAACTAATGTGGCAACCGACTTCGCATTTGCGCTTTCTAATCCATCATGTTCATTGAATGCTGAGTAGGCATACATTTTGATTTTTTTTCTCTCCATTTTCAAATTTTAGTTACATGTACATGTATATGTTTTCCTTCTCTCAGTCTTTTGTTTTATGTATGCACCAGCCAATATGCAGAGCCTCTCGACAGAATTCCTCAATTCTTTTAGGTGATCCCAGGCATTGGCTGTGCTAAATCTTGTACAATGTACTGTGATTTGTTATCTCTGTGATGTTCTTGTTGTACTTGTCTTTGTTATATCTCGCCTGGAAATGAAATGAAATGAATAAATGAATAAATAAATAAATAAATAAATAAATAAATAAATAAATAAATAAATGGTTATTCGAATTTGTCTCCACCTGTCGCAAGCTCATTCCGAATATTCAAATTCGCATGTAGACAAACAAATTCATGATAATGAGCATTATACTTGTACTGCATTTTAAAATGAGTGTAAAAGAATATCTCATTAACTAGGAGACAGTCTTTTCAACTTCGCCTTCATCAGTATTCATGTGAACAACATCAAACTAGGAATCATGGGATACAGTCGAATTAGCATTGACGACAGGGGTAGGATAATCGAAGGTTTCGAAGCCCAGAGAGACTACGTGTAGTTTGCAGATAACCTGGGCATTAACCGCAACACTGTCAGGTCTATCATTGCTATCTGAGGGAGGGCAGACGAGACAAGCTACCGAGGGGTGGGGCTAGAAATACAAAAATGGACGACTAAATGAAGGCAAAACTGGAACTTTCAATTGATAAAAATCCTCTGATGACAACACAGGAGATGAATTAAGGATGATCTGGTTGAATCTCTTCCTGAGAAACCTGCGGTGATCACATCAGTCCTTGCCAGACTGGGCGCTGGATGACATGCTCATAACTCTCAAGTTGGTGGAGTACGTCCCTGATGTCCAAAACGTTCCCGTGTTTTGGACCAACGAGCAGAGAGTATATACGGATTGGTTCCTGGAGACTGGCGTTCTTGCCCACTACGTCTTCATGGATGGGTGTGGGTATGACATCAAGACCCTAAGATCGCAGGGGGAGCACCACAAGGAGAACCAGCAAGAGGAGTAGTACACGGGCAACGTGGACGAAACTGCAACTTTACATTTGAAGTCTCAGATGCGGTGCACTCGCCATTTTTAAGTCCTACCGAGATGGCACACAGTGCGTTCAAAGCAACTGTTAGACGAGACTTAGGTGGCAGCGGAGGTTTGGCGACCGTGAAGCAGCACGCCGGGCCGAGATGAATATACAACAGTGACGATCCAGCAAGTTGGACGCAACAACACTGATGCCATCACCCAAGAGAAATGTGACCAATGGATGTTACCGTCAAACCCAGGCCTATATCATGCATATGGCGAGGTGATTGGCACGCCAACCCATAGATGGCTGAATATCAACTTCAGAACTAAGTGGATCACACATGATGATAGAAATACAGATGTATAATGAAGATCACAAAAACAATATGATGATCATGATGAAAAGAAGATCACATATTGACCAAAATAAAAAAGATTTCAAAAATTACGATCATGATAATGAAATTAAAGATAAAACATGTAAAACGTAAAGTCTCATTCATTGATAAAATGGACAAAATCAACCTTGCTTAATATGAAACTGAATGCTTAATTGTAAAAATCGATCGTTCGAAAACGAAATTAAAAGTGCTTTTAAATGCTTACCCGCCCATCGCACGAATTTGAACGCAGAAATGTGGAAATTCATGCCCAAAACACGAAACTGAACGCTTATGTCCAAATTGTAAAACTCTGTAACCAGTAACTTAGGTGCCTTAAAACGAAATCGAAAGAACTAAACATGAAATCGATTGACCAAAGTCACTCCACCGCTTCAAACACACGAATTTGAATGCACATAAAACGAAAATGGATTATAATTTTACAAAATTGGTCGGAAAAACCTATATTTCTTGTTCATGCTTGCCATAAATAATGGATCTGTAAATGTAAAAACATTTACACCTACTGATACAAATAAACACAAACATATTCCTGATAATACAAATAAATTCAGTATTCCTAACAAATACCAACAAAGATAGATTTATGCATTCCCTAAACAATAAATACAAACTACGTAGGACTTTTCTTGTTTATAAATTATTTCCTGCTCGTGCTGGCCAAAAATAATTGATCGATAAATGTAAAAACATGTATTCCTAATTATACAAATAAACATATATATTCCTTATAATACAAATAAACATATATATTCCTGATAATACAAATAAATCAAGTATTCCTAACAAATACCAACAAAAATAGATTTATGTATCCCCTATGATATAAATCGAAGAGGTAGATGCATTATAGAATTTCGACAGCGATGGGCGATAAGAACAATAATGTACAGCAGCTGCAAGGTTTTCAAGTAGAGATGCGACTTTAAAGGCATTTTAACATTTTAAACACTGTAGAGAGATACATCTTTTAAAAGAACAATTATTTAAACTATCCAGAAAACGGCGCAACCTAAGAAAGAAAAATAAGACAATCCCAGATTTGGGATTTCAGAAAATGGACGGGCCTTATGAAAAACGACCATGCTCTGATCAAGCTCTTTGTACTTTAAAATGTGGAAGTGCGGTGGTATAGTGGTTCATTCACTTGACTTTCAATCTAAGAGTTGAGGGTTCGAATCCCAGCCAGTCTCTCGCGTCTTTTGGCAAGACATTTATCCATTTTCCACTCTCCACCCGGGTGTAAATGGGTACCGGGCAATTGCTGGAGTAATATTAATTTTGGGACCCTTAGGAAGAACAGCAATTATGCTTATGAGGCTTCCCTGGGTAAACAAAATTAGTACAGTTATTACAAAATAAGGGACATTTGGAACAACAGAACGAGGATGAGGATTCATAAGCGTGGGAACGATACTTGGAAAGACAAAAGAAAAACCCATTAGGAGAGATGTCTTGATTGATAAGTTACGAGATAAAGTATTTCTCAGCTGTTATGTTGTAAAATATGATACGGACGGCCTTCTGTAAACACTACCCTTTCTTTCCTAATTATTACCTTTAAAAATAAATAAGATATCTATATCTGAAATATGAAACTTTAAACTAGGTGTTTCACTAGAGTGTAGTATTTATATGATTGATTGATGCCCATATATTAAAGTTTAACGATAATTGCGTTTTCATTTCATAAACAATTATTACGGCAGCATCCCCAGCCTTTGAAAAGCCAATGGCCTCTGCTGGTTCCTACAAATTCTTGTATTTTTTATGTACACGTATGCATGACCTTTTGTTGTCGAATGTATAAATTGTTAATGTTTTTATGAGAATTTGAAATAAATGAAATGAATGAAATGAATGAATATGAATCTGGGGGTGTTTCATAAAGCTGTTCGTAAGTTACGCACGACTTTACGCACGACTGGAACATGTTCTTGGGTGCTAATCAGATTCTCAATCATTTACATGTAGCACAGGAACATATATCACCAGTCGTGCGTAAAGTCGCGCGTAACTTACGAACAGCTTTATGAAACAACCCCCTGAATTGATCTAAGTTAGATTTACTTTAAACGCATATTACCCTTAAATGAGTTTGATAAGTTTTTTTATGAGCATTTAATTACGAACCTTTTGGGGTTTTCCGTTTTACCTATTGTATTTCATTTTAGAGTGAATGATAATGCTTTATAAAACATGAAAACGGGAAATATTTACCCAACCTATTGTAGACTGTGGCGATGTTTACGAAGATCATTATCATTAGCAGTAGTAGGAATTATTGGTAATAATAATACTGTAAGCACTTTGGTCAGCTTATTATTGTTATTATTATTAACATTATTGCCATCATCATCATCATCTTTAGCAGTATTAGTAGTAGCATTATCATCATCATTCCTATCATTATATTCTTAATCTTTTTTACATTATTACTATAGTAGATCTGTATACATATTTGTGGTCTGTCATGATTTAGTTTAACCTACATGTTTATTCTGTTCATCCATCATGTCCTCCAAAATAGGCTGCATGAAATCTGTGAAGTAGTGATAGTGACCTTCTGGGACGAATATATTTCCCGCACGGTTCATCCGTTTCTTAAACATCTCGGCTCCATTCGCGCGAAAATCACCAATGTAGAAATCGCCGAAGCATTTGATGAAATCCTCTTCGATGCCTCCTGCTGTTGTCACGATGCAGTCCACCTGGCGGAAAATGCAGATGCATACAATAAGCGCATATATCAACTTCGCAGGCAATAAAATATTCAAATTGAACAGTATCGAATTCAAAGATGTACAGAGTTAAAATGAAACACTGATTGTATTTTAGAGGGTTAATCAATCATTTTGGTCACATCATAGCTTCTCATAGAAATGAAAATAATGAATGTATCCTTGTTTCACTTAAAAGTTACGAACAGGATCAGTATACAAATGAGATCTTATACCCGTACCCTATGTTATTGGTTATAATGGGCTTCGTGTTTCGCATCATTTAAAAACGAATTGGCCAAAGTGGTTAGCCAGTGAATAAAGATGTCTAATATCCCCAAAATTAAGACCGCAACTGCTCCCCAGTCTCCCTCCCAGCCACTCTCTCACCAGATTGTTCTTGGCCAGGAAGCACACGGTCTCTCGAAGGCCACACGTGATGATGCTGGACGCATAACCTAAGAAGATGGTACATTTAGAGGGCGCTCTACATGTCCAGCCATTCTCCATCATCGTCAATCTCTCCTCTTCCGAGAGGGGCTCAAGTTTCTTCGCAAGCTGGAAAGAAAATTGGTTACAAAATTAACTGATATACAAGCAAAGAATCATTCATTTCAATATGCGCCACAAATGACAAAAGGGCAATTCCACGGTAACGGAATTACAAAATGTAAATCCGTTACCAACATTTTTAGAGTTTGTGTGCCTGTTTTGTACCTTGCCTTCCTTTTTACCATTTAATACTATGAAAATATGTCATTTTTTCACCTGAACTCCTTCATTCCAACCATTTTCTACTTAAATTCATGAAATTGTGGTATACAACCTTGATAACGGAATTACCAGAACATGATGCCATTTTCAAAGAACAAAAATGTCTTGTAAAATCAAACATGCATTACACCAATAGGCCTACTGATTATAAAAGTGGAATTCCTTTTTGTGTAAGCTTCTTTTAATTCAAGGATTTCGCTATTTAGGACTATCAACGTGATTGTTTTTACTATAAATCTGAAGTGAGCTGATGAGGAATTACTAGTACTCAAAATAAAATAAGTGACCGATATACAAATATAATCATTTTTAGCGCTTTGCTTGTTTACATCAGCACAGTTTGAAAGTCAACCATTTTCAGCTTTTGAGCTCCTTTTCAAAGGGATAGGTTATATTTAAATAGGTCGTAATTTTGGGTTCAGTCATCTTAGTCAACAGAAATGATATAGTTTACTGTTAACAACGATTCATGCAGAACACGTGGATGCTAATACACCAGAACTATTGTCGATTCGTATTGTAGCATAAAATGGGCGTCCTCGATGTCCTCGCCTCGGTGACCTGGAGGATTTTACATTATGTCCCCGATCACGTCTCCTCGGCAAGGAAAATCATTTGTTTAATAGAGTTTGTTTACGAATTTTGCTTGCTACATCATACTGTTATTCAGGAATATCACAAATTAGACCTGGATCATAAATCATTTTCAAGGGTAAGGTATCAGGTAAGAAATGAAATGCAAGCACGTTATCTGCACTGAATGTAGGCAAAACAGAAAAAAAAAGCTGTGAAATTCCTGAAATGGCTCTTGGAAGAAACAAAGGGAGCAGAGTGGTCCCAAACGAAACTACCAGATTCGAAATAATAATGAGTCACACCTGTTCCTAAAAAGACATGGAATGCCCTGTCCCTCCCCCATCCCCACCCCCTCCACTTATCCTATCTGAGTTCTTTCTGAAAGATTAACATCATCATAATTTTGGAGTACTACGTAAAAAAAGAAAGTACCTTGTAAATTAAAGGGATATTGCAATCACAATATATGGGGCTCTGAGATGTTCCCTGATTCCCCTTTTTCTTTTTTTTTCTACTTCAAAAGCGTATCTCTTGGTATTGAATTATTTATCAGCGCAAAGGTTATCAAAGTTTCTCAACTTTTGCGCGCTTGAAAAATATTTTCGGCAAATCTCGGTGCTGCGTGTGTGTATAACACTTCGCCGGCGCAGTATATACGGCCGAGGATTTCCGCTTCATTCCGAATGTGGGCCACGCTAAATCCCGTAGACTCAGCACTATAATATCCCGTTAACATGTTTAACATAATTCGAAATGATATTTGAAAATCAAATTTCTACTGTGGTGTAAATTTGAAGGGTAGGTTGAATTACGTGAACATATGTTTGTTGATCGATGGTGAATAATGGAACGGGTAGGGCTATTTGTGTGAATGAGAGTAAACAAGGAAGTGCTGCCTGGATTATATATATATATATATATATATATATATATATATATATATATATATATATATATATATTTGTGATAAGGTAACATACAACAGCTTTGGCAACTCTCGTGGAAATGAATATATGTGAGATCAATTGAAAGAATAATAGCGTGGCATGAATCAAAGTTCCCCAGAGCTGTCCTACCATTTTTGGAAATTTTGCAAAGGTTGAAAAAATGTCTTCTCTCAATAGAACTCACATATATATATATATATATATATATATATATATATATATTGTTGGGGGGGGGGTTAAAATTCCTCCTAAGATATTGGTCAACATTTCACAGCAGCTGCTGTGCACAGACGTTTAATGGCAAAGTCCCGTCAGCTCATACTATTTGAAGTAGTCTCCCTACCTTTGACTGGTAGAGCTGTGGTGGTATGGTTGTGGAGATATAGCTTATTTTATATTTTGTGATATATTCCATGCCTTTCCTGAAATTCATATCAAATTTACACGATGTTGCCCCATCTTATACTGATAGGCAGTTTAGCCTCATACACGTTTAGCCCAGGTCATGTCAAGATGGGTAGTATATCATGCGGGAACCATGATGGGGCCCATCATAGTTAAATCACATTTTTACCACATAACCACATCGGGTCCCATACTGTTCTTGGTTGATAAATAGTGTGGGGCCCATAACCAGTATACCCATCATGTGGGACCTATAGTGGAACCCCAGATAATGCCCAAACTGGATAGCCCAAACTGATCCACCCATATTGATCCCCAGTGTAAAACTTGGGTGCAAAATCTTAAAGTTACCCAGACTTGGTGTATAGATGGCGCTTCATGCAATGCTTGCGAAAATCTCACTGGGCAACGCCATGCCACATCTGTGCGAGATACACGCATACCTCTGTGTTGTGCGAACCAGTTTAGCTGCAAATACACGAACATATGTTGACAACGCGAAAAATCACTGCATGTACTATCAAGTCCGGGTAACATACGGATTAGGATTAGTGTTAGGTTTAAGGATTAGGAGTGGTGCTTTAAGTTTACAACTCCTTGTAATAAAAGCACGTATATATCCTACAACCGCCTATAGGCTTTAAGTAATCATCGCTTGGTAGTAACTTCTCGGTACACCATGCATGCCATGTATTCTTTCTTGAAAATGAGTGTGGTCCTTTCAGGACCTATTCACTCACGACGTTTCGGTAAGCATGATGTTCTTATCGTCCTCAGGAGAATGTAAGAACATGCTTACCCAAGAGTGAGTACGTCCTAAATTAAATTTCAATAATCAGGACCACACACATTTCCAAGAAAGAATACTTGGTGTCAGTGGCGGCACCAGGATTGTTAAAGTGGGGGGGGGGGGGCAAATGGAGGGCAAAAGAAAATGTTGGGGGGGCAAGGGCAGTCAATTTTTTTGGGGGTGTATGGAAAAATCGAGCGTGAAGCGCGAGTTTTAGTCGCCGGCGTAAATCCACTTTGAGGAGTTGGGGGGGGATAATTGAATTTTTGGACTATTATTTTTTCCTCTTACACACATTTTTATATCAATTTTGCGAGCGAGTGAAGCGAGCAAACAAAAAATAACCGTTTTTTTTTTGTTTTAATCGCATTTTCGAATAAATATTCTGAAATGTGACAAGCGAGCGAAGCGAGCGAGCCAAAAATGGCTACTTTTCTTGTTTTTAATCGCATTTTAGAAAATAAATTTTAGAATATGACGAGCGAGCGAAAGGGGCGAGCCAAAAATAACCACTTTTTTCGAATAAATATTCTGAAATATGACGAGCGAGCGAGCCAAAAATGGCTACTTTTTTTTTTTTAATCGCATTTAGAAAAGAAATTTAAAAATATGACGAGCGAGCGAAGCGAGCGAGCCAAAAATAACCACTTTTTTGGTTTTCAATCGAAGTTTTGAAGAGCGGAAAATGGTATTTTAGAGCACTTCACAGCTTGAATATGATGCTTATGACAACATCTACTTATTTACAAATTACTGTATAATTTTTCTTTTCAGTCCTCAAAATTTCTGGGGGGGCAACTGGGGGGCAAAGCTTCTGAGTGGGGGGGGGGCAAATGCCCCCCCCCCCATGCCCCCCCCCCCCTTGGTGCCGCCACTGCTTGGTGTACCGTGAAGCCCTCTACTAGCATATGATTTACCACTATGGAAACCTTCAAAGGATATTTAATCATCGCTTACCATTCTCTTCACCTCATCGACAGCGGAAGCAAAATGCGAGGCTTGAAACCCGATGGTACTCATTGATTCCATGATCTTGTTGTAATCGACGGCCTGGTTGAAGTCATAACCTTTGACCGCAATAGGATCACGTGATGTCAATTCGGATATCTTGTCCTCGACGCTCCCCGAAACGTCCACAGGTACATCCCGGTAGGTTGTCTGGAGTTCACCGGTTGTCTGGAGTTCACCGGGCGTCTGGACCGTTGACGAAGGAGAGGACCTGGCCGACTGAGATGGTGGGTACGTGACGACAGATCGACAGCAAAAGCGAGGAGCAATTAAGCCCACCGCCTGGAAGATTCGCGAAGACATTGTCGTATCATCAACTATAAATTCAAAAGAAAGAGAACTAAATGTTTACCATACATTTGACGGCAGTTTTTATTTTCATTAGGTCCTATATTATGGACATATTAAAAAAGTAGATGGTATATTGCATGACATGATTATACTCCACAGATTTTTCACAGGACCATAGCGACCACCTTGTGGCTTCTCAAAAGTGGCCTTCGGTGGCACGACGGAAACACATAGAAACGCGGAAGTGTTGCCACTTGAAATAATGTTTCGATGAAGTTGCTAATAAAGCACACACCTTTGCAATAGAATGACAAATGTTTAACTTTTTGTTCTTCAAAAAAGCCTCGGACCAATATCCAGATAAAATATTAGCACCTAGCTATCCATGATTTCATGCATAACCACGTGTGGATAGCCTAGACAATAAAAATTATAATTCACCGCCAACGCTTCAGAAGTGTTCTGCCGTCCAATGACAAAAAGGAAGCAACTCTATTTTTTTCTTCTATTTTTTTTTTCTTGATTTGGGGTGCTTTTCAGTATGCTACTTTTCAATATGCTACTTTTCAGTATGCTCTATATGACAATAAAGAAATAAATGTCACAAGACCCCTATATTAAAAAACCGATATATCAAAAAGAAGCAACTCCAAAGGTTTCCTCATAAGAGTGTAACTTATTTTCTGCATTTACTAAAAAGGTCATTCTTAGTATGCTTCCCCACGGGAAGAACAGTGTTGATTCTAATGAGGCTACCTTGGATAATTCAGCCACATCTCTAGAGATGCCCAAGGCGCATACAAATTAATTTCAATCGAATAATCGACATAAGATTTAAGAAATATACTTGACTTACGTGTAAGTTAACAAAGAAATTTGACAATATGCATTATTAAAAGCATTAGGTGAGTTTTAAGCCCAATTTTTTTAATGTGGGAAGGATGATAGCTGTTTAAAGAGAAAAGCGTAACTTATTCCATAAAGAAGGAGCTTCTGATGTATGATTATGCTGTATCTTCCCAATTTCTTTCAGTACGTTTTTCTTTAAGCCAAACATTATATGACGAACGTAAACCAGAACGACCTGCGGAGTGGGTGGTGGAAGGGATGAAATATATTCTGGAGCTATATTATTTAGTACATGATAGGTTAAGAGTAAAATTTTATAGATAACACGCCGTTGAACAGGGAGCCAGTGAAGAGATTTCAAGACAGGAGTGATATATGATGACCTTCAAGAGTTTGTCACAAGGCGAGCAGCAGCATTCTGAACTTTTTGCAGTCGGCTGATTTGGTTGGTGGGTAATCGAAAGAGTAACGAATTGCACAAGATGCAAAGTGACAAAAACATGTGCTAACTGTTTAGTGGATTGAGGTGAGAGATATTGCATAATTGCCCAACTATTTCGAAGATTAAACATTATTGGCTAGTTTAACACAATTTGAAACATGGGGTTGAAGTGACATGGAAGAATAAAATACACTAAGATTCCTAGCTTGATGTACAGGAGATCCAAGGGCAGAAACTTTAGATTTCCACTTCAAAAACCACTTCAGAATGGCAGGCTTCTGTGGACAACCCTTAATGTGTTTTGTACACAAATTTCATATTTTCTCTATTATCTCTCAAGGTGCAGCCTGTCCCCTTCTTAACTCAAGACATATTATGGGAAATGTATTTGACACAACATTTTTATATTGAGTTCACAAAGAGACAAGCATGAAGCAGCATCTTTTAGAGATAATGGAGAAAATATGAAATTTTGTGTACAAAACATATTAAGTGTTGTCGACAAAAACCTGCCATTTTGAAGGGTTTTTGCAAATTCTCATCCTTCAAATAAGACGGCAGGCGATTGGAAACAACTCTTTCTATCATCTTGCCTAATTATTTCAGATTTGCAACCGGTCTGCAGTTTTTTATATCCTGTCAGCCAAATCTGTAAAACTGAATAACATTAGATGGATGTGAATGATGATGATTATGAAGTTATAGTGCCTGGAGCTTGCAACTTGAACACATCTGGGAAATTTCCCATAACCATACCATTAGCTGGGCTCAAATTTTAGAACATGACCATTCCAAACCAATCAATGACATACAGTATTACCAATCATCTCAACAGTATTTAGTAATCTTACCCAGGATGAAATCATTAATTTTTTATTTATTTATTTATTTACTTTTTTTTTGCGTGTGTCGTAAAAGAACGTATTAGGGGAGTAGGCGTATCCTATTACAGGTCCAAATAGAAAAATTAAATTTAGAGATAAGCAAAAAAAAAAAAAAAAAAAAAAAATGGTTGTACATTACATTTGTCATTTCGGCGTTCTTCTTCTTCTTTTTTTTTTTTTTTTTTTTTTTTTTTTGGGGGGGGGGTCTTTTTCAGGGGGGGGGGGGCAGGTACCCAAAATGGTTAAAAATGGGCCGAAAGACACAAATTTTGGGTGGGGGCCAAGAATCGCTCACCCCCCCCCCCCCCCTGGATCCGCTCCTCGGGAGTAGAACAAATGACAATTCACCATGTAGGGTACCCTGTTCTTTTTCGTTTTAGGAAGGGCAATCACCTATCCCCTGACCCAATGATGACGTAATCATTTATCATATGTCTATGACCTAGGCCAAGAAAGTGTCATTTTCAAACCACATTTCTTGCCGATTCGAATCTGAGTCGGTCTCCTCGATTCTTGAAATAATTTATGTACTAAATAAAGAAAAGGAGAATGTGGTTTAAGTGAGGTAAGGTTTAAATAAAAACCTTTTACAGGCCATGTATATACCAACGTAATCATGACCACTGAGGATGTGTTTAAAGTGCCCATTCAAAGTCACAAATATGGCAAATAATGAGACGCTAGAAACTGGGAAGCTAACAGATAGCAATTGTATAATGTCTCCAGGAAGGCCATTCCATAACCTAGGACACGAGTGGGCAAATGATCTTTACCCCCAGGTTTTTGCAACTTTAGGGATCACAAGAGAACTGGAAGTGGATGAGCGTAAGGATCTTGCAGGAGTGTAATTTTGAATTAATGAGATAAGGTATTGGACCCAGTGAAAAGTTAGCAACAACATTTTGAAAATAATACGATCTTTTACAGGGAGCAAGTGCAGCGACTGCAAAACCGGATAAATATGGCTACGCTTTGTGGACAGAATAACAATGCGAGCTGCAGCATTTTGAAGCTTCTGGAGCTTGGATAACAGGTTCTGGGGGAGATTGAACAGAATGGCATTGCCAAAGTCGAGACAGGGGAAATTAAAGCATGAACTATTTTTTCAGTGGTAGACTTAGACAAGTATTTGCGAATAAAACCGATATTGCGCAGTTGGTAGCGAACTGATCTGCAGATATATGAAATCTGATTGGACATTGTCATTATGTGAATCAAACATAACACCAAGATCGCGACAAGTGTGTGACAGATGAATTGTGTGACCAGTAAATGAGATGCAGTTGATATCAGTTTTACTAAGCTGCACTTTAGAACCAAAAATGATGAATTCACATCTAAATTCAGTTTCAGAAAACGTGCAAGCATCCAATTGTGAACATCAACCATGCAAGATTCAAGCCGATGAATGGCCCTTTCAGCAGCGCATTGATCTGAATTAAAAGAAATCATAAGTTGAATGTAGTCAGCATAAATATGGTAATCTATGCCATGTTGTAACAGAACTTGTCGCAATCCAATTAAATAAACGGAAAAGAGAAGGCCCGCCCACAGAACCCTGTGGTACTCTACAAGAGAGAGGCAAAGCAACTGATTTGCAACCATTAATACAAACGATCTGAGAATGGTATAAGACTCACACCATTTGTATGCCTCACCCATGACACCAAGTGAAGTAAGTGTGTTCAAAAGAATAGTATGATTGACAGTGTCGAAGGCAGATTGGTAATAATCATTACTTCGAATGTTTCCAAGCGTTAAATTTTGACAACCTTGTCCAATCTAAGCTTCACATATGAATGAAATAAAGTCATTTTTTAAAATCAATGAATATCTGCTATAAACTCTAGTTGTCATATGGTTCACACGAAACGAGCAAAAATACTGACCTTTTTTTAAACTGTTTATGACAAAAAAGTGGGCTAAATGTATGCACTGCACGTTGGTTTAAACACACGCCTTTAAGTCCTTTCTACGACTTTTCTTTTGACTGTCCACGGGAACTACTCAAATAGATCAATTTTTATTAATCAAGTAACGCTCCAGTAACAATACTCCTCGTTATAACATCATTTAGCAAAACAGTTCTTTGTAATTCTTAGGCATAACAAAATACGGCCATATGTGTATATATAACGAAAATCAAATAAAAAGTCATGAAATTTACTTTACCTTGTAGTATTTTCAGATTAAAAATAACCGATCTCAGACCCCCCCCCCCCCAATAAAAAAAATAGATGTTTTACAGGACTATGAAAACCCTGACCATGCCTCGAGTTAATTTCGAACAGTTACCAATAACTTATCTGATGACCCGACATTTCATCCAACCACAATCGCTTCAAGAGTTCACGAGTTCAAGAGTTTATTTTTCATTACAAAAAACCCCCAAACGAACAAATTTTGAAAAAAATTATCTTGCATAAGTATACATAATTTTTTCGTACAGTAACAGAATACGTTCACATAATTTGAAATCTAAAACAAAGTCAATCAAAAAATAATTCACTGAATTGAACAAAAGAATAGACAGTATAAGCTGTTATGGAAATGGAGGGATCCAATAAAAAGCAATGCTTCGGGGGGGGGGGTGTCTAAGAGAGGAGTTTGGCTACATAGGGTTCTAAATGGATTTTAGGCTACGTTTGGGTTAGGTATAATGTTTTTATCCAGGTAAGGAATTCAACTAGGGTTAGAAAGTGAATGCGGAGCAAAATGTCACTGGTGTCACCACATGAGATGCCCATCCGGATGAGATGACACCGGTAGACGTTTTTCAAGACAAAATGACAAGAAATATGATTGTGCACTCCCCATCACGCAACCAGAAACTCCCGTCTATGAAGTGGGCCATTTATTATTAAAAGAGAAGTGTTTCAAAAAAATAGTTCACTTGCTACGCTCACTCGCCAATGTGGAATGAGCCCACTCATTTGATTAAGAAGGGGCGGTATCACCGGATGAGATTTCTTGTCATTTTGTATTGAAAAACATCTGCTGGTGTCATCTCATCCGGTGACACCGGATCATGTACCTTCTATTGACTTACCTCGCGCTCCGGACAGCCAAACAGGTCTCCCAAAGCACTGCAGAGACTTCCAAGCTGGTACCAACTCGATGGATATAGGCCTTAATGTGAAATGGAGCCGACGGGGGAGCAGTATTATAGTCCAAGTTCGTCGACAAGGGGAGAACTGGTGAGCTAGTGTCTACCAGTAGATCATTTTTCTGCAGTCGTCATTCGACAATTATTAGCCAATCGGTTTCCACATCAGCTGAAATAAACAATAATTAGCATAAATGCGGATTATCGTAAAGGACAGCCCCCCCCCCCCCCCAGTCCAACGTATGAAGTTGCTTTTTCTGTTTCTGTGTGTTGGGGGGTCTTTTCATTAGTAGATATTTCTATGACATGCGCAACCGTCTATATCCATAAAACATGTTCTGATAACAAATGCAAATAAACCGGCATCCTTTGTCGTGAACCAAAAAACATTACTTCGATAATTAATTTTCTATAGTACACAATCAACCATTCCATCTGTTTGTTTGTTGGGTTTTTTTGTTTTGTTTTGTTTTGTTTTTTATTTCATTATATCGCTCGGCTCATTTCCCATTTCCCGTATGGCAGTGTTTGATATATATATATATATATATATATATATATATATATATATATATAACCGATGCCATGTACCATCACAGCAGATATTGACCTAGATGTACTAAAAAAGGCCATAAATGAATTTTGATACACATGAAATTGTAGGTGCTACAGTAAGAGGCTGTTAATGGGGTATTCTTGTGGGTGTGCGAGTATCTGATCGTGAAGCGTAAGCCGGTGTCATAGACGATTTGTTCCGGGCAGTCGATTGGATCCTCCGGATAATCATTATTATACACAAGATATAATAATTGTAATTTCAATGTGTAAAATGAAAAAAAAAAGCATGTTAGGTGCTATTATTCTTTCAGCACCGGCATACTGTTATGGGGCTTGTGGGCCGTAGCCCCCCCCCCCCTCCAAAAAATAAATTCCACTCAAAAAAATTAAAACAAGGGAAAGGGGAACAAATTAAATTACCTCCCGGATATATGTCCTGATCTATGACAAAATAACATTTTCATTAAGTCGATTTTTGGATTGCTCTCTTCGCTAGCTGGCAACTTTTCAGAAATGTGCTTCATATGTCATGTTCTGCCCCCTCAAATTATTTTGACTAATTACGCCACTGTTTTTAGGGAGAATTTTATTAGAGGGTATTAGTATTTTCTTTGATGCTGGATATTATTTTGCAACCACAATGTGACCAAAAAAAAAATGGGTAAGTTGATGTTGGTAAAAAAAAAAAAAATGTTGGGTAAAAAGATTTGACCAACAACCGAGCAATATAGAAGGCATTTTAAGCTACCCAAAGGCAAAAGCATATGTTGGGAAATGCATAACCTTGGGCAAAACATTGCCTAACAATTCGTTGGGTTGACTATAAGCCCAACGCTAGGCAAAGCATTTGCCCATTTTTTCACAGTGCATATGCTTTAGGATAACTTATTGAGAATAAGACTTCTCAAACTAGACATACAAACATTTCGTTAACTCTTCTGCAGACACTATCAGAATATCCGGAATATATAGATTTATCAGAACTTTTAATGACTGTTATTTAAACCTATTCAATATGAACTGTATTTACAAAGACTTGAGAGACCGTCTGACAATGACAATGTGTAATAATACTCTTCATAATATCAATAACCAAAATTCAGGGGCAGCGGAAGCGGAGGGGGGGGGGCGGGGCTGGCGGGGCTCCCCACACTTTCGGCCAAAAAATAATAAAACCTTATTAGTTTTAAAAAACCTATATTTCAAATTGTGAATTAAGAAATAGACTTTCAAAATCAGAAAAAAACAAAGGTTCGGGGACCGAGGAGGGAGGGGGGGGTGCGGCCCCTGAACCCCCGCTAGAGCCCTATCTGCAGGATCTGGATTTCGCCTGTTTGGGTGTCAGCTCCCCTCTCCCTCTAATAACGTTCCGTGGCCTCTGAAATGTACCCCGAAACTCTTGGCTAATGTCGGAACCAAACGGCGGCTTTCGTAACGTATCGGCCAAAAGTAGTATCAGACGTCTGGTTCCGCCGGAACGAATCAACAAGTCGTTTGGTTCCGGGGAACGAATCGACTAGCGATTTCGTTCCTGCGGAACACGGAACACATCGACTATCACACCGACCGAGTTATTATGCATCCATCGTATCTTTCAAAACTCGAGGCAAACATTCATTTCTCGTTCTATCGTTAAAAACAAAAGTTATTTGAGAATGTGGTTGTATTAATAGCCAGTCATACCGACTATAGCTCTGACTACAGATCGACAAGGCCACACAATATGAATGTTATCCCTGAATTGTAAATATAATCATTGTCAAGTATCGATCGGTAAGAAGGTGTGACATGGGCAGAGACATGTGTCAAATTAGCCTGATTGAGTGATCTTCTCCTACAAAGAGTTTTTGAACGAAGGTTTCTATGAACAACTCAGGAGCTGGCAGAAGTTTGCCAGACAGGGGCAGCGCTACAAGGGGGGGGGGGGGGGGGGTAGGGGTGGTAGTCAAAAGAACATCCTTCACAGCTATCATGTTTAATCATGTAGTTCCAGGTGACTATTCATGTGGCACTTGTTCCACATTATTTTAGACAATAGCAGTGAAGGGATGTTCTTTTGACTACCAGAACCATTGTGAAGGGTAGAATGAGGGGTTGTTTATTTTGTCTGCTTTCTTTGTCCGTCATGTTCATAGTGTATGTTTTGAAGGAGGTGGCAAAGGCACCGAACTCTACTGGCGGGCAGTGGGGTGTGGAGGGGTGATTAAGAGCGCCGAACTTTAATGGCGCCAGGAATTGGGGAGGGGGGGGGGGCTTGTGAGATTGTGCCACCAATCTAAAACTTTTTTACGTCTACTCCCGTGCGCGTGTAGAAACATTGTGTGGACATATGTGTATATGCAAAGACAGATTAAAATACACATGACACATGCATTAATATACATTTGCTAATACACATAATTAAACCTTCATATACATCGTAGGGATCAAGGCGGAACATGCCTGGAAAGAATTGTGTGGACATATATGTATATGCAAAGAAACAGATTAAAATACACATGACACATGCGTTAACATATATTTGCTAATACACAAAATTAAACCTTTATAGTTATACATCGTAGGGATTAAGGTGGGGGGGGGGAGGGGGAAAGAGAACTTTGGGGATGGGCCTGAGAGGGTTAAGGGTCTGCGTTGATTCCGTGTGGGCGTAAGGTGTGTAGTTTGGAGATCCAGTAAGACTCACGCTTCAGGCTCTTTTTTCTTGATCAGTTCTATGCCTGTGATTTTTACGTTGCGAACTGAATGGTTTGGTAAATTGAAGTGTATGGTGTACGGTAGGATTTTCTGGTTGGGCGAGTCGTGGTTGATTATTTCAGAGCGTGTGTTGTTCAAGCGGGTATAGAGGGATGTTTGGGTCTTTCCTACATACTTGTAGTCCGCATTCACTACATGTGATTAAATATATCAGCCAGGAAGATTTGCAGTCAATATAGTCTGTTATGAAATGAGTTTTCTTTGTGGATGTGCTTGTGAACGTGTTGGTTTCTTGGATGTGTTGGTGCAAGATGCATTTTTTTGATTTGCATCTGTGGAAACCACGTTTAGCAGAGATGGTGTCTATTTGTGTGGCTTGGGTGGGTGGTGTGTCTGGAAGGTATGTGTCTGAGGAGATGTGTGAATTGTTGTCTGTCGTTGAGTCGTTACTTTGCAAGGTGTCTTCCTCGATCGCATCTACAAGCATGGAGATTGTCTGGGCGTCTGTGTTTTCTTGCTGTTCTGTATCTGAAGTATGTGGTGTGGGTGATTTGGCATTAACAAGTATGTCACGTAATGTTCTGTTTTGTATCTCAAGCCCTGAGGAAGACCTGTCACAGGGTCGAAAGCTCGGCATAATAAAGGCAGAGTGAACATACTCGCAACGTCCCGCCGCCTCCTTCTTCAGTTACAACTATATATATATATATATATATATATATATATATATATATATGTGTGTGTGTGTGTGTGTGTGTGTGTGGGTGTGGGTGAGGGAGGGTGTGTGGGTGTGGGTGTGTTTATTCATTCATCCACTCATTCATGCATTCATGTACTGAAATAATATTATCATCCATCATCTTTAAGATTTCTATAATTATGATTGTTATTGTTATTATCACAATTATTATTTTGATGAAGATGATGAAAATGACGACGACGATGATGATGATGATTGTTTAGTACGGTAAGTTACGATTATTATGATTTTATGATTATTACGATTATCATCATTATTGTTATTATTATTACCGTTAGCCTATTATTTTCATCATTGTCGTTATCATTATCATTCCTTTTATTGTAATGATTATGATATTCGTTGCAGAGAATGATTATTTTCGGCTGATTGGGCTTTTTGATGGGACAAAAAAAAAATGTCATTACCAAAAATAACGCCCAGAACCACTCCGCTCCCCCATACACACACACCCACACCCACACACACACATACACTCTCTCTTTCTCTCTCTCTATCTCTCTCCTTCGAACAATTCTGCATCCATTCCTCTCGTGGGGCACCACCAATATAATAGGGTGACCATAGTAATTATCTTATTTCTTGCTATATGGATAACAGTCACATGAGGTATGGCGTGTGTGCAATATATCATTTAAATCGTTATGCATGTTGGTCAATTATTTACACTAAAAAAAAAAACCCAGCTGTTTGAAAGTCATTAAGTTGTTTAAAATATACCAGTGAAATGAATATACGCTAATTTTTTTAAGGTCCCAATATGTTTCACATACGATTGTTTTAACGACAGTTGGTAGGCTCATTATGATAAACAACCTAATGATTTTTAAACAACTGTTCTAACAGTAACGGTGTATCAACGTGCCAAATCACCATTTGACAGTGGATGTTATTAACCCATTCGTGACAGGAATTATTTAAAGCCTAATTTGATCAGCTTTTATTCTTCAAATTGGCAACACCAACATTTTTATTTTATTGCTACATTTTCCTTATAAAACGTCATGTATCTGAAATGAATATAAATTGACAGAAATTATGATGAGAAGTCAAAAAGTTGCCAATTTGCAGGGGGAAATGGTGATTTTAAACCTTCTATCACATTGCCAATTCAAGGATTTTAATGCTTATTTTCCTTTTAAAAAATTTCAGCATCAGACAACGAATATTGATGCAACCAAAATGGGCACAGTTTGTGTAGAATTTTTTGCTCTTTCTGCTCATGTATTTGGTATGATTTTTAGGGCTTTGCATCAAAAGATATTAGGTCAAACCACAAAATGTGGACCTCTGTCACGAATGGGTTAATGAACACTCGTTATCAAAATTAAAGGCTGTATCTTACTGGCCGAGGCACATTGCACAACTGCAATTGTCGGGCTCTGAATTCATTACTGACACCCCCCCCCCCCCCCCACACACACACACACACACAGTTTTGTGGCCTTGATTTTTCAAAGAGTGAAAATTTGATTAAATTATTCAGAGAATTATTTCACGAATACTAATGAGGCAGAACTCACAAAACCTAGTCCAAATAAATTTGACATCCTGTCATTGTAAAATAATCTTCTTGATGTGACTGCTTTCGAGTTATTAATGATCAAAAGTGTGAAATGTGTAACACCTAGTACCATCAAGACCACCTTGGAATTTATGGGTATTTCAAGAATGTGGAATACATTATTTTGTCTCACTGAATGATTACATAACATGTTTACTACAGTTAGACCGGCAGCGAGGCGACTTTTGATTAGATGAAAGAGGTACCAATATCTGAGTACTGGAACACCTGGGAAGGAACCTCGCATAATATACCAAATTGGGCGTCTGCCGTTGCACCTCTGCTACATGTGGCCCCTGGGGCTTTTTAAAACGGGCCCCAAAATGCGTTTGATTAGATGAACGAGGTACCACATGAAACCCATGGCAGATTTTGCGGCTCATTACACTGAATTCGGAATGGCCCATGACAGACGAATTTTCTGCTGCTAAGTGCCCGGCAGACGCCCCAAAAGGGCCAATTATTGCATAGAGGCTACATATAGGGTTGGTTAGATGAACGAGGTACCACACGAAACCTACGGCAGATTTTGGGGCTCCTCACACAGATTAAGGAATGACCCATGAATTTTCTACTGGTTTGTGCCCGCCAGACCCCATTCATCTAATCAAAAGTCACCTAGCTGCCGGTCTAAGTGGTCAGTAGCACATGCAAGTGTAATGGTATAAACCCATATGCGTTGGAAATAAATGTAGGCCTATATCCGAAAAAATATATATATATATATCTTTAACTTTGCTTTTTTTTTCTTTTTTTTTTTTAGTTATTGCATTTTGGAAGGGTATGATGGTATTTAGATCTGTAGATAGATCTATTGAAACCACATCAATATATGCATGGTACAAACTACATATCAATTTGATTGCATATGTTCAAATTGCGTTGGTGTGCCATCATATTTCCACGTTTGTACATGGGCACCATGGTACTTTAATTTCTTAATTGCAGAGACTTCAACCCGAAATTTTTGAGCGGCATTTAGGCCATATTCTCCAAATATATTCCCTTCTCTTGATTGTAAGTTGTATCTTCTCCCCCTAAGGATGTATTTTAGGCAGATACTGGTGTGCTCTGTTCTTTAACAAAATTAGTCAAAACATATCCCCATTAAAAAAAAGCTTTTAGATATTAAGAAAAAAAATAAACAAATACGATCTTGAAACCCAGAGCATCCAGGGGCGTTGCCCATGAAATTCCACCGTTAAAGACGAGCACTTCCGGAACTCGCAGTCAGCCGTTTTCTCCATTACCGAGTGAGCATCTCCAGATATGAGATAGGGATAAATTAGTCTCGTTTAAAAATCTGCCGTGGTACGAATACGGTAATTTGATATTATTTTGTTTAAATTATCACGATGTACCAAAATTACAACGGTTGTAACATGGATACTGCGATACGCTTTTCTTTTACTAGGGAAGCCTCTGTGTATAATAATACCAGTCATGCTATGATAATACCAGCTCCATTAATCGAACTCACCTTACATCAAACCAGTAGAGGTCGAATGACCTGAAGATCACGGGCAAGGCAAATGCTTCAGTCCAGTCCGTATGCATGCCATTAATACACACACAGTCTCAACGACACTGTTCAAAATGTCATCCTTCAAGATAAATTAACTTGACACATGCGCTGATGTCTGCCGCGCCGGAAAAGCTGTAACGCCATGGAGCTGTAGCAAAATGCAATATCACGACTGTCTGAGCTAGGTTCGGGACAATGCAGCAATACTGTGCAAATCCCCGGGCAATTCATTCATGTATTCACATTAGATCAGGTTAGTTTAATGCGCCGTTATTGTTGTGACTGTGGAATCATACAGTGCACTCAAACATGACGAGGCGATCGAAGCTAGGCTACAGTTCGTCATAACAAATTATGATTTCGATTGCGTGATGCAGGTAGCGAACGAAAGTACAATTGTGATAACCTTGTGAGACAGCCCTGGCTGCCAGTGCGTAGACAAGGGGGTCTTTCATGCGTGATGCCGACAACAATCACAAGTGTACCGTACATCCTTACAATAGGTTAAAAATAAACTAAGCAAGTACAAGTATGGCAATCATTTTCCTTCATGTTCAAGACACTTATTTTCATTCTTGTAATTCAAGCTACCATAATATGTCTATCCACACACTTCTTTTAGAATATGAATAATTTATTGTTGTTTTTTTTTTAAATAGAGGCAGGCTGTTAATCTACATGGCTCCAAACTTTGCCAAACAATATAGGCTAACCTCTAAATATTACAAAAGAAAATCGCCTTCACTTGCAAATACGAATATTTTTAATACATTCCTGAAAAGAATCTACGTAATTATGCTAATTCCCCACCTTTAATTATTTTTTCATCATAATCATTACCATTGTTGTTTCACCCTTTTCTATTCCCTCACCCAAGGGCAAGTGTTGTCAACCTCCGGACGACCAACCAGGCAGTCATTTACGTACTCTGGAGTCTGGAAATCAGTGGTTTTGACTTGTAAGCTATAGCAGGACGACTTTGAAGGCTACTAGGGTCCACTTCATTTTTTAGTATATAGAAATCACTTTTTTTAGTATCTTCCAAGCGGATTTCCTATCAAAATTATCAGAAGCGATCTCTAATATGAATAAGCAATTTTACAGTTAGCTCATGTCCTGAATGACCCTAAACATGCAAAGATATTTTAAACACGAAGAGGCCCCTTTTTGTGCACGCACTTTGAATAGACCAAGGAGTTTCAAGAGCTGGAGTTACATCTAACTCATTCCCTTTGAAGTGGCGTTTGATGCCGCCAGGAAAAAATATGTCAGGCATGTGCTTAACTCGATCTTCCTTGCAGATACGTAGACAAAAAAATTCTGCCTCGCTGCAAACTTACGGTCCATTTTCAAAGGGAAATATGCTTTTGTAATGATAATTACTTTTCGCTACCACTCGTCTGATAATATGAGCAGTACACAGTGCTTACGTTTACAGGAGGAAAGCGAAAGGCAATTGTACAAAATTTCCTGAAATATGAATCAAAATTTCTCGACTAGGCGTGTGTGGGCACTAATCTGACATATAACATCATAAATAACTGTACTTCAACAAATTCACTTTTTATTTTCGTTTGCAGGAAGTAAACAGAAAAGTGTCAAATTGCGGGTTTTAGGATTGTAAAATTTTCCTTTTTTACAGATTAAAACTGCTAACATAAGACATACGCAAATTTCTGTATACAGATAGGCTTTTCTATTCATATTTTATCATCTCTTCCATTTTCTCTATGTTAATTCAAATAAAAGTGAAATATTAACGATATTTTATTTGTGAAAACAATCCATTACTCAAGCTTTCCCATGATGTTGGCGGCATCGAACCTAGACATCAAAGGCAACAGCATACCTGTAGATTCTATTGTGTAATCTTAGAAAGAGACAGCTACTTGAAATAATTTGTTGCCAGTTGGTACTCCAACTCTTAAAACTCCTTGAATAGACACTCTCAAAGTGACAGAGGCGCCTCATGAATATTTCCCCTTTCGAAAATAATACTTCCGCCTGGCTATCATGGAATGCACCATGCATGGGTTCACATATATTAGGGCATAATGTATTCGTGTCGATTCGGTGTAAAAATGTCAGAGGTAAAATGTCAGAGGTAAAAAAAAGTCAGAGGTAAAAATGTCAGAGGTAAAAATGTCAGAGGGAAAAATGTCAGAGGGAAAAATGTCAGAGGTAAAAATGTCAGAGGTAAAAATGTCAGAGGTAAAAATGTCAGAGGTAAAAATGTCAGAGGTAAAAAAAAGCCAGAGGAAAAATGCCAGCTCTGGAAATGCCGAAGTGAACATGTTACAGTACAGGTAGGCCCCCCTACGAATATTGAATTAGAAAAGCTTTGGCCGCTTCACATGCACTGTGAAACATAATTGTGACAATTGAATAAGTAAATTGCGCCTTCTGCGTAAGAAATGTCACGTGGGATGATGTCCATTGTTTTCTTTGTGAGATTAATGGGAAATAAGTTGACAGATTGGAAAGAAAATATTCACGTTTGATGTTTTGCATATGCTAACACAATTAATTAAGTACAGGTAATTCTTTTGAAAAGATGTAAATTCCGCAGCGTATCCGATGAGCGACTATACAAAGATTGAATTAGTTCCATTCGCTTGCTTCCTATTCCACGTATTAGGAAAATAATATTCAGGCAATTGTTCACGTACACCACATTTTGTATACGAAGAGGAACGTGCACATTTATAATCGTGACTCATGTGAAATGAATGTTGTCAGCTACTAATGTTACATCGTTTTTACAATGTTCATTAACGTACAATTTTTAACTGTACATGCATGCTTAATTCCCCCATCACTCATACATGTACTTTTTTTTCTACATAATCAGTAATGTAGAAACGATGAAAGATTGAACAAAACAGGCAGATATATCTCGCGTGCCCCTTCCTTTCTATAATTCAATATCTGTACCTGTAACATGTTTACTTCAACATTTTCTAATCTGACATACCTCCGACATTTATACCTCTGACTTTTTACCTCTGTCATATTCAAATCTGACATTTTTACCTCTTGCATTTTCACCTCTGGAATTTTTACCTCTGGCATTTCACCCTGGCATTTTACCTCTGACATTATTACCTCGACATTTTTACCTCAGACATTTTTACCTCTGACATTATTACCTCTGACATTTTTACCTCTGACATTATTACCTCTGACATTTTTACCTCTGACATTATTACCTCTGACATTTTTACCTCTGACATTTTTACCTCTGACGTTTTTACCTCTGACATTTTTACCTCTGACATTATTACCTCTGACATTTTTACCTCTGACATTTTTACCTCTGACGTTTTTACCTGGCACCTTCGTGTCAGTGGGTGTTAGATTTTTGTCCCAAATGACCTTGATCTGCTCATGCTCAGATTGTATCCGTGAAATGAAAAGAGTGGTTTTCCCAGTCATAGACAGGTCTCTACCCCGACCCATGCAAAAGCAATTTCTTTCTATAATTTCATTTCATTTCATTTCATTTCATTTCATTTCATTTCATTTAATATTTCCATTCCCAACAAATGAATAAAATACAAAGCTAATGTACATAAGGGGGGAAAATGCATATAAATTGCGTATACAAAATTATCTAGCATTATGAAACCAGACTTTATGTAAAAAGAATTCACATTTACTAAACCAGGTTGGAAATGAAGGGGACAGCTGAAAAGCTAGGCTTGTAGATTTAAGTCCCCCTTTAACTTCATGGTACAGCAATTTATTTCCATAAAATGAATGAATATGAAAACATTAGAAAGAAAGGAAAGGGATACGGAAAGAAAGAAGAGAAACAAGGGACGAAAGAGGGCTCTGGCCTATACGCACACAGACAAGACACGACATGGACCGACCGGAGGACGGATAATTAAACCAAAATTCGGAACATTATTGAGTGAATCAAAAATAAGATTCTTGGAGATTTAAAAAAAAAAGGGAGGATAAAAAGAACAGAACATATTCAACGAGACTACTCACAGTTCGGCCACCGCAAAAACCAATATACCCATGCAGAGGTGCATGGTCCTATGCACAGATTTTTTGCTCTTTATAACCACTCCTGCGTATCGCCATGCAGACAGTACAGGCGATACACCCCACGTCCTCTCCAATTGTAAAGTCTCTCTTTGGTAGAACTAAACTATTTCCTTTTCTTCCTGAATTGTCGCATTGTAGAACAGACCTGTTTACTAATGCTATCCAAATTCATACACGTTTCTCTCCAGAACCCTTGGTTACCAATAATTCAGTTCACCTGATGTTACATAAATAATGGCATCTACATAGATGGAATCCAGTTCGCATACATTAGCTGTTGCTATGTCGGGCCAGCCCTTGGCAAACTTCTTAGTTGTCAAGGAAAACTTTCCTTCAACAAACAGATCTATTAAGGGAATAATACTGTCTCGGTCTTTCAGGGTGATAAATAGATCGGGTGCATTTCCTCATCGATGCCATCTTGGACCTCTTCTTTCTTTCTTTCTATCTCTCTCTATCTTTCAATCTCCCTCCCCTCCTCTCCCCCCCCCCCCCCTTTTGCTCGGTCCCCCTTTCTACCCCCTCTCTTTCTCTCTCTTTCACCTTGTGTTTCTTTACTTCTATCAGTGTTCAATTCGCTTTATTAGTTTCATATTGATAAAGTACACTTGAGATGTATATCCTCTTTTAAAATATAATGAAATGTAATAAATCTTGCTAAATAGCGTTCTGTATATTATAGCTCAGTAGATAAGTATAGAGCATAAAGAGCCATTATTCAATCGTCTTTACGTTATTACAACACCGCGAGTATTGCCAGTATTCATGGTTTTCATCAAAGTTTAAATTTCGTCACTACATCTTCATGCCAGTACTGCACATTGTTTCGTGTACATTATTACACTATACCCTTGCTTTATGGATCGTATTTGTTTTTATGATTACTTCACAATCATGTTTTGTATATACTCTGTATTCTTGTTTTATGGACATTCCCATTTTTTTTTTTTTTACAAATCTGCCTTTAACTGAACCAAAATTATTTTTTTATCTCGTTGTGTTTAACTGTTTACTTAGCACACTCGTATGTCATTTTTTGTTTAAAATAATGTCATTTTTTATCTAAAATAATGAAATAATTACAACTACAAGTGAGTTCAAGGTCTTAAAGGATTGATATAAATTTATTCACAAATTAAAAGCTGAATAATATGTCAACGTGAACAATAAAATCATGTCCACGATGCAGTTGTAAAGAAAAAAAAACACAGGAAAAAATCATGTCATAAATTACACCCGTAATTAGATTGTCGCTCATAAAATGGATTGATTTTATTCTAACAAAATATTCTACTTCGAACTTTTACAATTTCTATGCTGTTTTGAGTTTAAACTATACAGAAATTGTGGAGTATGGTTTTCCTAATCATGATGATGAAAATGATTACAATCATGAATAAGACCTTATTTTAATATGTAGATCTCCGCAAATTCTTAATACGTTGAACAAAAGCTCATGGGTGAATTTGAAATTATGCCTATGAGAAAACGTTTTGTTTAGGTACATATGTTTTTCATATAAAATGAGGCTGAAATAATAAAATATCCCCTATATACAATTATGATAGAGCTTTACATTATTAGGAATAATCTGTGATGTACTCATGATTCGAAAACAAATAAAACTCCCGCGATTTACTCTGAGGCACATACAAAAACAATTTGCTTTCATAATTGAAAGACATAAGATACAAAATGACGCAATAGTGGATTTAGGGGAAGGGGCCCTTCAGGCCCTTTGAAATCAAAGTGAAATTCGAGCCCCTCCCCCTTAGACCTGATGACCTTTTCTGTGTTTTTTATTTAATCATTTTCATTTTATTTATTTATTTATTTATTTATTTACTTACTTAGGTATTCATTCATTTACTTATTCATTCATTTACTTATTTATTTATTCATTTATGTATTTATTTATTAATCTGTTTTGCTTGTCAGAATTTTTTAGATTTGTGCCCCCACTTTTTTTCAAAATGCTGGATCCGCCTCTGCAAACAATGATTTTGGTAAATCATACAACAGACTGTTGTGATTATTTAGCTAGAGGTGTATAAAGTGGTTTTTCAATATCGCTTACGAGAAACAAAAAAATGTCAAAGTTCACAGATCCATAATCACATTGATATATCTGCAAAACATCTTTGGCGTGCTTGAGGCTGCACAGGTTCTGAGCCAGAAAATTGAACACAAGTCATGTGCATTTCAACAAGAATATTCTAATTTTGACCATGCGGGGGGGGGGGGGGGGTCATGTGTCCCCTTTGCTGCCCCTCCCTCCCGCCCCTCCGATCCGCCATATTGTCTGTTACCTGGAATATTACCTATAGTTTTGTGTGTGTGTGTGTGTGTGTGTGTGTGTGTGATTTTTTTTTTTTTGGGGGGGGGGGGAGGGTGAGTCAATTTCCTCTATACCAAATCATGGATACATTAGTGTCACAAGTCATTTACATTGCAATTTCTATTTTAGATAGAATATAGACATTACTGAAAGAGAAATGTATCACACACAATTCCTGACAACGTGCCTTCAATCATAAACATCCTTTACTGGAAAGCAGAACTATTTATTTAACTAAAAAACAAATTGAATAAATATTATAAGTAAATTTATTTTAAGGCCAACCGTCATGACCATACACTAGGCAATCTGTCTGCGATCCGATTTTGGAAAAGAATGAACTGACATACCGGTAAAAATTACACATGTAAAATCTGAATGACCAAAATTCTGAATAGTCCTTATATTACAAAAATCGAAATTTCGGGCTATAGCCTCATTTTATAGAATGAAAAAGCAACCAAAAAAAAAATCAACTATATAATAGTAGTGACGTCGCAGGAGTCTTGCGATTATATACGTTTTGAATCCAGTTCGGACTTTAGTTCTACTAAAAGGCTTACATAGTTAACGAAACTTTTGATTACTCTCATTCATTATTCAAAACCTTAATCAGGATTATTTTACTTCATTATATTTTAGTTGATGTAAAATCGGATAGGAGTCGCATCGTATAATGTGCAGAGATCTTATCAAACCTCTCAAATTAATGATATGTCATTTCATAATCTACCGTAAGTTCGGATCGGAGACTGCTAAGTTCGTCATTTACTTTGGTAACATGCCGTTTTAACCTTCTGATATCATAATCAAATATGCTCGACTGGATTCAGTGGATTTATTAAATGTTGAAAAAATGGTATAACAGTATAGAAAATAGCTTTCAGAAAACAAGTATTTACATGTACATGTACGTTGAGAAAAGCTAATCATGTGCTTTATATTTTCAACACCATGCATCCTGAAAATAACCGTTAAATACAAGGAAAGTATTTTTTGTGGTTTTTTGTTTGTTTGTTTGTTTGTTTTTACTTCTTGGAGAATATTTCTAGCTTTACATGTGTCCCAAACGTTTTATTAAATAACATTTTCGCTTTATGGGCATAATCCTCCATTACTGGTGAGCGTCCATGCAGTCATCAAAAGCACAAGAATGCGTGTCGTAGCCTGGCAAATGTCAGACCACAATAACGACTGCCCCTTACTTTGTACCAATAATACACTGCTCTTGAGAGAAACACTGAAAAATGAAAATGCATTATTTCGGACATAATTTAGAGGAAAAACAACGTTGATAATCGGACATTATGTATCATACCATGGCTTGAACCTTGCGTCTTTCAGATGTTCAAACCCAAGGGCGTATAGATAGCTGAGGGGGGGGGGGGAGGGGAGGATGGGGGGAGGATGCATCATCCCACACTTTTTGAAGTGCGTGTATATACATGATATATATGTGTATGTAAAATATACAATATCTATGGGGTAATCATCCACCAATAATGAGGACCTGTCTACGCCAATGTTCAAACTACTTGATCATCTCTACGTATATGATACTTCTCTGATATGTCCAAGACTTTCCATAAAATAATTTGTTTTGAATTATACATCTGCACTTGGAATTATTAACTAACAGAAACATCAGAAGACGATTTCTCCAGTCTGTTTCGGCCTCACGTCCAGCTCTGGAGCGTCTCAAGCCATCAACAGGGGATTGTTTTGTCGAAACGGATTCAAGAGCCGAAAAATTTGGCGTTACAGGCCATGTTCGACAGCGTGAACAGACGATTTTTACATAGCGCCATCACATGACTTCGGCTGCACAGTTTTTTAGACTGTTCTTGTTTCATTGTAGATGGTGTTAGGTTTAGGTTATACACTATGTCTTCTTTCTAAGGAATAAGAGCGGCTGAAGACGATCGGAGCACACTGATCGAAACAAGAGCTCTGTAGCAGACCTCACAAGCCCTTTTCAGGGTTCTCATTCTTTTGGAAAGAAGACATGGTGCAGCCCTGACAACTTTGCCTACAATGAAGTCTCTTCTCTATCATGGCTACGAAAGCATCCCTGGTACTTCGCGCATTAGTTGCTGTTGTTGTCGTTTTCCTCAAAGTACATGAAGTCCTGTCCAAAGGAGAAATAGAGAAAAGCAGAACAAAATAAAGATCGCGTCAGAACGATTTGCAAAGCGGTCTTTTGTAAGTGCGTATGCGTCAATGTGAGTAGTAATAGCAGTGAGTATGGTGACGGCCATAGAGTTTGTACACGATTTTGTTCGTACTTACTATTTTACATTGACTCGTGTACAAATAATTTGACATTTTTTTCGAGCAAAATTCGACTTATAACACGTGTATCTATGGAGATTTTGACTTTGAATGTTTTCATAGGGAATATGGTCATCTTGTCATGCTTGTAAGACTTAAGTTTTTTTTCGAGCAAAATTCGACTTTCAACACGTGTGTCTATGGATATTTTGACTTTTTAGTAGATATTTGACTTTTTAAGAGAAATATCTTCTAGAACCACTTTTCAACAGTTAGTCTTTCATTCCAAACTCTCCTACACCACTTTTACAACAATTAGTCTTTCATTCCAAACTCTCTTACACCACTTTTTCAGCAAATAGACTTTTATACACCACTTTTCATTTCAAACTCTCTTACACGACTCTTTCACCAATTAGACTTTCATTCCAACTTTTATACATCACTTTTCAAAAATTAGGCTTTTATACACGACTCTCACCAATTAGACTTTCATTCCACACTCTCTTACACGACTCTTTCACCAATTAGACTTTCATTCTAAACTCTTTCACACGCCTCTTTCACCAAAGAGACTTTTACATTCTATCAGAAATTGTCTTTAAAGGCGAGAGAAATATTCAGAGAATTGCGAGACGTGCCCACTTTCTCCAAACTCGTCACATAAATGATGAACCAACCGTGATTGATACAGATTCAGATAATGTAAGTAATCCATGTTTATGGCGAAAAAAATATCTTCAACTTGAGGAGACACAGAAATGCACGTCTTGTCCGCACGGACGCCTTTTCACGTTTGATGTAAACGCTAAGGCGTCACCAGCAATCGTTGCGAAGACCTTTCTATAGATATGTAAATTTCTTCTATTGTTCGTACACTGGACCTTTGACATCGCCGATCTAACATTTTCAAAGATGAAATTTATACCGTTGTCTTAAGATGTTAACAAATACATTGTCATGCTATGAATATATATATTTTTCATTTGATTAGATGTTTGTATCGATTTACAATCATGGATATTTATTTGTTTTGGTTTTAAGAGAGTTCAACAAGTAGTGATTATTGATATAAAAGTATAAAAACGTATACGCTTTGCAGGATGTTTTGTTTAAATACTGTGAAAGTCGAATCGGTGAAAGTGATGTATGAAAGTCGAATTGGTGAAAAAGAGATGTAAAAGTGATGTATGAAAGTCGAATTGGTGAAAAGGTAGTGTATGAAAGTCGAATTGGTAGAAAAGTCCTGTAAGAGAGTTTGGAATGAAAGACATATTGGTGGAAAAGTCGTGTAAGAGAGTTTGGAATGAAAGACGAATTGGTGGAAAAGTCGTGTAAGAGAGTTTGGAATGAAAGACTAATTGTGGAAAAGTTGTGTAAGAGGGTTTGGAATGAAAGACTATAATTGTTGAAAAAAGTCGTGTAAGAGGGTTTGGAATGAAAGACTAACTGTTGAAAAAGTGGTTCTAGAAGATATTTCTAATAAAACGTCAAATATCTACTAAAAAAGTCAAAATCTCCATAGACACACCTGTTACAAGTCGAATTTTGCTCGAAAAAAACTAAGTCTCGCAAGATGACCAAATTCCCTATGAAAACCTTCGAAGTCCAAATCTCCATAGATACACGTGTTAAACGTCGAATTCTGCTCGAAAAAACTTAGTTTCAAGATGACCAAATTCCCTATGAAAACCTTCGAAGTCAAAATCTCCACAGACACACGTGTTATAAGTCGATTTTTGCTCGAAAAAAAACTGTCAAATTATTTGTACACGAGTCAATTAGAAATAGTATAAGTACGAAAAAAAAAACTTGTACAATTATTTTGAACTGAAGACATCAGTATAGTAGCACAGTGTTTTCGTGCCTTATTTGCAGTGGGCAGGGCATTATCTATGAGAATAATCAAAATTATGAGTGTGATGAATATAGACTTACAATAAGGAACACTGCTCCAAGCATCACTGCTTTCATCTTCACATCGAGGTCCATGGGAACTGAAAAATTAGTAATAAATCATGATGAAATAACAAAGGAAATCAACACGATGACGACGATGAAAATGGTTGTGGTGACCTAGCAGATCGAAATAATTTATGATTTTATTAAAGATGATACATAGTATACAGAAATAGAGGGCGACATGTCATAATGGCCGCGACTGGAGGTTGAATACATACATCCAAACTAGCGACTACAGTAGGCTGTTAATTACAGTCCCATGCAGTATTGAAGCTTACATGGGTCCAGCCCTCATGGCACAATCACAGTGTTGCCACAGTGTGTTCACATAGTTATCCATGTGTTATCTATGTGCAAATTATGTGTCACGGTGGTGCCACAGTGTAGGGTTTCAAATCATGTGGTTTACCACATAATACCCACATAGTTGACAAACTGAACACAGCGTAAAAAACATTTACCACAGTGTGGTATGCACTGAACTATGTATAAACACTGTGTTCATAGTCTGCCACAGTGTGGAATTTAAGGGAAGGGGTGGCAATTTGTTTAGAGCACCACTTTTACTTCGGTAATTAAATGCTAGAGCACAAGACCACCAAGGAGAGAAGGATTTTCATCAATGCTCCCTTTTGCAGGTTTTTCCTCCCCCACCCCTCTCCACGTTGGTAAGGTACCTGTGTTCCATCCATGTTCTATACGATCGCATAGAACCACTGACATATTTTCTTGTTCGAAAAGGCCTGGCGACAGGCATGGTGACTCTATTCTAGATACGATATTGTTCGGCTCGTCATTCTGGAAAGGGTTTGCAGAATTTCGATTCAGATGCAAAAGAACATTTCCATATAAATGTGTCCCAACATTACCCCGAACTTAATTGTTAAATCACCACTTGAAAGAGCCAAGGAATTACTGCATTAAAAAAAAAATATATATATATTTTTAAACCTTTATGATGATGAAGCTAGTTCAACCCATTCCTGATGAAGTGTCCACATTTTGTGGTTTGGCCCAATAACTTTTGAGGCCCAGAGCCCTATAAACCATGCCACTTACAGGGGCAGACTGAGAAAAAAATCTGCACATACTGTGCCCATTTTGGTTGCGTCGGTATTCGTCTTTTGATGCTGAAAAGTTTTTTTGAGGGAAATAAATTCTAAAACCGTTGCTGCGATGGGAAGCTTAAAATCAATGCTTTTTCATGCTCACTGTCAACTTTTTAACTTCTCGACATACTAGTCGTGAATTTGTTTTTATTTCAGATACATGACTTTTTATACGAAAAATGTAAAAATAAAATATAGCGGGTTGCCAATTTGAAGAAGAATGGCTCATACATGTATAATACGGATTTAAATAATTCCAGTCATGAATGGTTTAATAGATCCATAAATAGCCATAGAAAAGCCAATATACAGCAATTCAAAATAATTTTTTCCTAACACAAAGGGAAAATTAGACCATTGTCTTTTGTTAAAACTCGTGACTTTAGGCCAAGGGATGAGTTTCCAATTTTGCAGAATGCTGGCCTTATTTTTTTACAAAACGGGTAAATTATACAGTATTCATGATATTGTAAAATGTAGTGTGCTTACATGATACTCCAAAGTTATCAGCCTTCGTGTAAAGTTCCTTGACAAAGCCACTCCACTGCTTACTAATCTTACCAACTTCGCTCGTCATATTAGCATCCCAAACCTATAAAGACAAAGAATTCCAACTACAATTTTGATTCAAACACATTCAAAGTAGCTTACAAATTTACAGAAAATAACTTGCATTTTTCACAAATGTCCTCTTAAATATTCTACGGTTTCAGCTTTAAACAACGCATTACAGTTTAAACACAATCAGATACACAACCAAAAAGCTAATATACATAATCATGTAGGTGAAGGGAATTTCTTGGTTTACAACAGATAAAACATCATATCACTTATTTTTGTGAGATTTAAACTGATGATATATCTTTAATCGATTTAAGTTTCTAACTAATTTCATTGCGTTTAACTGTATCAAACGATAACCCTATCATACTGAGTATTTACCATCTTTTAAAAGATTGTGTAATCAAATATATCTTTTAATTTTGAAATGTTCCAATCTAATTCTCAAAAATACAAACTGGGACCTGCAACAAATGCCATTAGTTGATATAAGAGTGGAACAGGGTCCACTATAAGCCACTATATAAATCTCTTGCATATCATGAACATATCGGTGTAGTTGATGCATCTGGTAAGCGTATACGTTTCTCAAACAGGGTCTAGATCATAATGGAATGATTTATCGAGTCAAAGGGCTACCTTAAATTCTTGGTCACAAGTACAGCATGCTCCCTGACAGATACAGCAGGGGCCTCGAACCTTGAGTACACAGTTCCGTGAGGCATCGAGTATGTTATAGTTGGGATACCAGCCGCTTTGCCTGTATTGGGGGAAAATAAAGAATAATGATTGCTGTTTATCTTATTATACGCATGCTGGGTTACATGATTCACAGTTCATAAATAAACTGATTTTTAGATTTTCACACAAGTAATCAGATTCAACTAACCATGCCCTTTATTTTCATCGTATTAGCGGTAATTTGTAAACATTCACCGATTTATTTGATGGATAAATATATTGAAAATTTGTGTCGCAGGAAATTGGTAAATTCTTTAAAGATGATAAAAGAATTACAAACAAAAAATAAAAGTTAAAGAGTAAATTGGCATGGTAAAGGTGACTGTAAACAAATGACAGTATGTTTCCATAGTCCCCAGCATGAAATTTTGGTGCATTCAGTCCAAACCAAGATACCCATACCCATACTTTCTGGCATTGTTTGTTCTGTGTGTGCGTAAGGGTGTGTGGGTGGATGTTTGGGTGGGTGGGTGTGTGTGTGTGCGAGGGTGTGTGTGTTTACATGAAATCTACACGATTCAAATTGTTGAAAATACCAAAAAGGGTTAAAAAGGATACTTTAGCTAATTTCCGGATAGAGGTTGACAAAAAAACGTGACTGCTGACGAATTGCTGCCCTCTCTGAATGTCATCTGAGAACGCCCCTCATTAATTGAACTGAACTGATTTTTTACGAAGCTCATCAACGCCCTAAATGTATGAAATGACTTAACATTCAGTTAATTATGTCTATAATCAAAGCAAATGGAAGAAAATTATTGTGGGATACTTACGCTTGCCTGACGTATCCCATGACTTGTCCCACGGGTGCTTCTACAATGATCTCCATACCGCAGCAGTCTATATTGGCACACCAGCAACACCCTGCACAACATTTGAACTCTCTCGTCACCCTCATCACCTCCTAAAACATAAAACAAAGAACAGTGTAAAACAATGATTGCTGTACAGGAACCTTGGAGTGTTTCATGAAGTGTCTTGTCAGTGATTTTTACTGCCAACTGTAATAAGCCACTGAAATCCTTGCATCTGATTGGCTATAGCAAATTCGGCAGGAAAAATCACTGACAAGACACTTCATGAAACGCTCCCCATGGAGTGTCAATCAATTTCATATCGGGGAACACTCTATAAAAAAAAAAGGGGGGGGGGTCCTCAGCCTACAATTTCTTGGGGGACATAATTTTTATTTGGGGGCATGCACCAAAAATTTTGCTGACAACCAAAAAAAAAAGAGATTATAATAAAAAAAAAAGTTTTCAGCTAAAACTTTTGATGGGGACATAAATTTTATTTTGGAGAAGGCGGAGGGACACACACCAAAAATTTGCTGGCAAGCAATAACAAGGCCCTTGTCTCAAAATATGTGGGGGACATACCCTATTGTGTCCCCCACCCTTAAAAGTTTGTGGGGGTGTGTCCCCCTGCGAAATCATAGTGTTGAAATGGAAATCATGGTCATACATAAACATTACATTTCTTTTTGTATGGGGTATAAAAATTAATTTGCTAGAATACTTCCATTAAAGAGAAATGTTGCTGGGCTATCGTCATGAGCGTCCTTGGACGGTGTGTGCGCTCTATTAAGTTTTCACACTTATTACTTTTTATTATTAGCAAAGTCCATTAGATAAAACACGGCTAACATGTCTACAACATAATTTTAAAAGCAGATATCTCAGTTGTAAGGTCTTGTTACTTCAATCAGCAATATGGAAAAACATGAAATTCGCTGGTATTGCATCTGGCCTCCCTGACTAAAAGTGGATTTTTGAAGGTGGATATCTGTTTTATAGGTTAAACGTGGGTTTGAGTTGCCCTGGCATGGAAGAAAATATTCATTTAAAAAAAAGTACGAATGAAGGGGTTAGAATAAGAGGCTGCTGGTTGAAATGAGCAATCAATTGACTCGTGTGCAGGAGCAGATTCAAGTTTGTAAGGAAGGGGGACATGGGGAAGCAATTATTTCCCAACATTAACTTTTCCTTTAAAAAAAACAACAACAAAACATGATTTCGGGTATTCTCCCGGTCTTCTCCAAGCTTTCTCATTAAATTGCAGGTTTATTCTATAAGAAGTCTCGTTGTCATTTTTGTTTGTTTTGTTTTGTTTTGTGTTATGTTGTTTTGTTGCGCGGGTTTTTTTTTTCTCAGTGGGGCTGCGGCCTGTTCGACCTAACGGATCCGCCTACGTATTTCTTATCAAAGGCCTAATGTCATGAATGTATTAATGTGTGACCTCTTTGACAACCAAAACTTCCATTAGCCAACCTATCCATTACTTTTATTAATGTCAATGGAATCGCCGATACACAACCACCGACACAAAAGATCGAACGCTAATTGGAGTCCCTATCTGTCAAACCCCTTTCATCAGAATTACGCTAAGTGAGTTTCATCACACAAAACTTAGAAATGGGTTACCAGTCTGTACCTTTTCTGACGTCACAAAGAAGTCATTATTTTGTCTCCATTATCGACCTGTTATCGATTTCTATGATTCAAGACTTCCAGCCTTTAGTATCTAGACTGATCATTTATCAGTAAGAGACACACATCGTGCTGATTTGAATGTGAATCTGATTCTTAGAAAGAAAAAAAAACTATAGAAACTCATCATACAGTAAAACATTTACAATGACACCTTTAAAAAAAAAGATTCGTTAACTATTAAACTTCGAGTTGATAATGCCCACACACTTCAAAAACAAATATATAGTCAAATGTGACTGACTAGTACTGTTCTTGTCACAATTGACACAATTCTAGTAAAAATCACTAGATTCTAGTAAAATAATATGCCTAGATCACCGGATCATACAGGCACCAACACTAACTCGACTCGAATCTAGTGAAATTGACTATATAGGATTCTAGTAAAAGTGTTATCACTGGCGTACTGCATGGTGGGGGAGGTTTAGAGCTGAGGCCTCTTCCCCCCCCCCTCCCCCAAGGAAAGAGAGGAGAAAATGAAAGTAACATATATGGAATTTTTGCAAGTACAGGGATTGAACAGAACAGTTTGTAAACCACGTAAGAGTCGTCACACCCCTACCCCACCCCAACCCCCATTTTCTAATTTTTATTTTTTGTATTTTATTTTATTAAAAAAAAAACATTTTTAATATTTTTCTGCTCATCACGCCACTCAGTGTACGACTACTGCACGAAAAGCTTTAGCTACAGTAACATTTGGCATCGCACAGTGCACATCAAAGAATAATATTGGATAACCATCTATCGGTAACTAACACCAAATTTCAATCTGAATCTTAAAACAATACGATACAGGTCAGGTGTACTCATTTGCTTCACCTTTGTCGAGGGCGGCAAATGTATGTCTTGCCAAAGGACCTCAGAGATTCGAACCCCTTAATTTGTGTTTATCAGTCACACTGAAAAACTAAAGTTGGCCAAATGACTTTTTAAAATTAGTCTTTTACTATGTCTTATTTGACTAAGAAATAATAAGTCATTGGTTCTCTAAAAGGACTAATTTCAATTAGTCAATCAAATTATGTCTAAATTGACTAATCCAGAAAATAATTAGTATTGCATGGCAAATAATTAGTCCATAATTAGTCACACACTGAAATCAGTTAGTCCTATTTTAGTCTTATATTAGTCATTTCACTAATTAGTTTCTAGTCAGAGATAACATGATTAGTCTTTCATTAAAGATGACTGCATGAAACACAACATGTACACTAGCATACATAATATTCAAATCAACATCGTGTAATGACAATGCTGCCCGAAATACAATGCACAATAAAATAACCCATTTACATTATTACAGGTAGCAAGTTTAATAGCACTCCAATGCTGAGCCACAATCGTATAGGTTTTAATGATTTCCCCCCCCCCCCCAAATACTGTGGTGCATGTGCACAATCCTGTATTTAAGCAAAGATGTTACAGCGATGTTCCAAAAGGAGGGTAAAATAGTGTATACAGTATAATGTATATCTCATTTTAATATTTGTTCAATTATGTTTTATGAGGCAGTCTGTAGACACAACAATCAATCTCATTTCTCTTCTGAAATCACTTTATAGAACACGAATTGTAGAATCGTGTTTTTCACATACTCAAACAAGTTCCTTCATACAGATGGTACCATGTTTTTATGTTAAAAGATATGTTATAAACACTGTAATATCCTTGCATCAAGAATTGAAATTTGCTATTTCAGATTAAAAAAATAAAAAAGTAATGAGTGTGCGACGTCACCTATCTAGTTTGCATAATGCTGGATTCTGCATAAAACTGTTTAGTGGAATTAAACAGAACTTTAAAATGCCATGGCTTTCTCATTATACACCTGATTTTGAGAAATTTTCAATGTTATGCCTTTTTTTTATTTGTCCTCCATTAATTCAAATCACTATAATATTTCACAATAAATTCTTGAAATTTGAATAACGAATCATACAACAATTTGCACAACAAATGCAGCTTATCTGACATTACAAGTTATTTGATATTTGTCTGTCTGAGTCAGGTTTCAGGAAAGGTAACAGTTGTAATAACCATTGAATTAAAATTTTAAAAAAAATACTGTAATAAAATTATCACATTAAAAAAACATTCAGTCTAATATTTCTTGAAAATTTCAATAAGCAATTCTACAACTTGCACGACAAACACAACTTATTTTCAATTTCTATGCCAGTTTTCCTTGTCACAGCTTACGTCCCTATCATTTACAAGAGCAACCACTAATGTTTTCCCGCTGCTCTATAGCTATCCCTTGCTGTACAAGTTGGAAACCTGTCACTCATAGCCTCGGAAGGGAAAGTGCAAGGTGAAATTAGTATTTCGCTAATTAATTAGTAATCCAATTAGTCTGGGGCCCGGCATTTTGTCAAAATTAGTCCTAATAATGAAGCGCATTCGTCAATCATAGCAAACCAAATTGATCAATGATTATCACTTGTCGTACATTAGTATTGGTCAAAATAAGATTAGTCCAAGAATGGTATAAGTTAGTCTATAATGCCATAAAACTAGTCCAGTGCCGTATTTAATAGACGACTAATTATTTTCACCCGCTGGACTAATTTTGTCCAAAGAATGACCAATTTTCGTTTTCAGTGCAGGAGGCTTATCTACTAGACCACTGATTGCCAGTGGTATTCCTACGGAAACGCATAGAAAAGTTATATCTTGCTAACATGGCTAAAGGACGTCAGGGATTCGAACCCCTTACCTTGCGGTTATCAGTCGGGAGCCTTATCTTCTAGATTACAGTACTTCATTGTTAATTGTGTTTTACGTACCTGGTTAGCATTATCCAGAACATGCATGACAAATCCTCTTGTATTACCACAGCACTGTCTCTGGCACGTCTCCGATTCTGTGAGTGGAGTGAATTCATGATAATCATAATAATCATGACAATTACAATAGAATTCATTATTATTTGATTTGATTTGATTTGATTTGATTTATTTCTGTTTCCGTGTGAACACACTCAAGCATTTACAGAGTATATAGGAATGAAAAAATACCATCATACAACCTAGTAATATTTGTAAAGAAAAGAACTGAAATATACAGAATGTTGTTGACGTAAATCGAAACAATGAAACGGAGGGACATGCTGATTCATCTTGTTTATTATACAACGTTAGTATCACCACAATTTCTGCTTGTATCACTTGATTTTTTAATAGTTGAGTATACATGTCGATCTGAAAAGATTGCTTCAAATGAGTCGATTCTCCTCTAATCGACTCACTATTAACCCATTCATGACAGAGGTCCACATTTTGTGGTTTGGCCCAATATCTTTTGATGCAAAGCCCTAAAAATCATACCAAATACATGAGCAGAAAGAGCAAAAAATTCTACACAAGCTGGGCCCATTTTGGTTGCGTTAATATTCGTTGTTTGATGCTGAATTTTTTAAAAATGAAAATAAGCATTAAAATCCTTAAATTGGCAATGTGATAGAAAGTTTAAAATCACCGTTTTCCCCTGCAAATTGGCAACTTTTTGACTTCTCATCATAATTTCCATCAATTTATATTCATTTCAGATACATGACGTTTTATAAGAAAAATTTAGCAATAAAATAAAAATGTTGGTGTTGCCAATTTGAAGAATAAAAGCTGATCAAATAAGGCTTTAAATAATTCCTGTCATGAATGGGTTAATTGGGGTTTTATTTATCCAGGGTATAGCCACGCCAGTATTATTAGTGCTCATTCCTGCGGCCCTGCAATTATCATCACCTCAGCATTGCCACGTATCCATTCAATACACCTGGGCCAATAAAAGAGAGACGTGTGGACAAATCACCTTGTCCAGAGATGTAAGCACCGAGTGCGGATCGAACCCAGGGACATCTCGTATGAGAGGCAAGCCCCAGAGGCAAGAGCCTTCACACTTTACCACCGTGCTTATATCCACACTGATTATGTTCATTGATTATTCTACACTATTCTTCCGGGAAGGGGTGGGGGGGGGGGAGTCATAGGGGGATATGATGGGGATTTTGATATCATTAAAAAACAAACAACATTAGAAAGGTTGTACATTTTCATTAAAATGTTTACAGCATGGAGACCCCTTCTGTGTTCAGTGCAACATTATGAAAGTCTGAAAAACAAATGTTATGCAGAAGTAAGTCCAAGAATATACAAGTTAACCACTAGCAATTGTAACACATGTATTTCTGAAGCATTATTGATTAATGACTGAAAGTTTAAACACATGGCTGCTTCAGAGTTTTTTGGTTGGTTGGTTGGTTGGTTGGTTGGTTGGTTGGCATAATGTCTCAGGTATGTTGGTTGATTGGTTGATTGATTGATAAAGTGTTTGATTGATCGGCTGATTAAAGTGAATGAATCGTTGACTCGATGAACAGAAAGAATGACTGAATTGCTGGTCTATAATACACTCCTTGCATCCTAGCTTGGTGCGTGACTCTGTACTCGAAAACATAAGCACTGATAAGATGGGAAAGGATCATAAAAACACAAAATGAATAATCTGTGGGGGGGGGGGGACAAATAAACATGGGTATAGTCTGACGAAAAAAAAAAACATGTCATCCTAATTGATAAAATATTTATTGTCGTGCGGAGAAGTATACCATCCGTTGAAGGACAGATTCAAGGCATAATTTTCATGAAATTGTGCTTGATTTACAACAGTTTATGCAAAGGCATATGTTCCCCCACTCCCTATCCACAGGTTCACGTAGTGGCTAACTAAACCAACGCTACAGGGTTCACAAATTTATTTTCATCATTCGTAATAATATTTATCGTTATTACGATACTTTGTGACATTTTAAACGAGTATTTACAAATATTCGTATACACTACAATCATGAATGAATATATGAATTGCTATATAGGCCTACTGCTATTAAACCAAGCTCTACAACTTTTACAAGCACTGATATTATGATGATATTTGAATATTACTGTGATACAGATATTGATCCTTATTCTCTTGATTTTATTTTGGATCTCAAAATTATCAGATCAGGACCTTCACCGATATAAAACCATTGTCCTTTTCTATCACATTTAATCATGTTTATTTGAAGAAATATTTGAACAAATCCATTTTTTTTTATACAAACGGGACACTCTATAACACTATCATGTGTCCATTTCTGAGTCTAGTTTTGACTTAATTACACATTTTTTCAAAAAATCTCGTTTTAATCTAAGTGGTTAGATGGACGGACAAGCACTTACGATATTAGACAAATTTGGATGTCAATCGGCAACCATGACTACGGATGACGGAAGGCTCTACATTTCGTATGCAGCTACGATCAGACTTAAATAATGAGGGAGAAATTGGGTACTGTACAAACGATACCGCTAATCATTGTGATTGAGAATGACAATGTTGCTCATACATCCATTCTTTTGCTTTTAAGCCATCAACAATGCAATGCGATTATTTCTTTTTTTTTTAAATTAACAATTATCAATCCTTGTAAAATGGAATAAACTAGAATTGACATATGTAGAACACGTGATTATAATTCCAGTGTTAACCGCGATGATTTGTTTTCTTAGAATTAAATCAAATATGAGTATTCAAATCAGATTTTAAAGAAATATACCTTACCTTCCATTGCAAAGTAGATTTGCTGTCCAAGACTGTTTTTAACCTGATACCGATTACACGTTTCCCAGCTTGTGAAAACTGTAATAAAGAAGAAAGTTTCAAAAACACGGGATGAACTATAGTCATATATACAATTTTCAAAGCATACCGAGTCTTGCTTTATCTATCAATGAGGCTAGTTTGCAGGCACAAACCCTGGTCTTTCGAAACACGTTATAGAGGTCTGGGTAGGAGACTAAAGGGGGTCATTGGGGATCGTGTACTATATATACTGCCCTACTTTGGCAAAAAGAAGCATGTGACATATCAACCAAATGTGAGTTAAAGAAGTTTTCATACTTCACGTACTGTGCTCTTCTTCCGGGCAAAATTTCATGAATGAACACTCATCCTGCGAAGAGATATGTAAGGCAGTATAAATGACAGATACATTTTGCTCTTTTTTCCAGGAAATGTCACTTTTGTCACTTGCTTCCTGTTGCGAAAATAGGACAGTATTACTGCTCCAGATATTGACACAGCCCCCTCGCAGTAGGCAGTCTTGGTAGGCTTCTCTCAAGACGCAATACATTAAAATAAAGTTTCAATTAGGGTCTGTGCCTGCAGACTACAATGAGGCAGGAAACTTACAGTAGTGATGATTTTTACAAGTTAGATTAATCTTCATGAGCAACTAGTCTAACTGCGCTGAGTACATTGAATAACAATCTAGTTAATCAATGATCCTCTATGACGATTCACAAAAACTTTCAATTAATACACCAACAATCAATTTACTACACATGGGTCGGACAAACACTCTAAATGTCTCAGATTATGACTTTATCTAAGTAGATTATCATCATAGGGACAACTTCAAAATTATATTAGAAATTGTAATCAATAAGATTGACTTCTAAATCTATTATAGATTAAGATTTTTCATCGAATTTTGGAGTTGTCTCTGATTTAAATCTAAGAAATCTAGAGTGAAGGAGTTGGCAAAAAATGCACATTGGTATGCCTGTGGAGGGGATTCGAACCCCTTGCCATGCTATGCGGCGCTAAGATTGGTCAACAAACCTTCGAAAAACTCGACCTGTTGATGCACGAGAATCTGATCGATTTTGGTGAGATACTCAAGCCCCGGCGGGCATTCTGGTCCCACCCTATCTGGTGCGGGCATCCACTGGACCGGAGGTGCTTGGAGTTGACTGCCCGGTTGCATCGTCATCTGCATGCAAATCAATTTTAAACAAACTTGAATTTGGTGAAGGCGAAAAATAATGAGAGATTTATTCTCCATTTGGAAGAACACTATAGAAATATGATATCACAAAGTTAAATCTTGAAGTGCCCCAACTATACATATACTATGGTTTTGAAATAGGGACAAATATTATTTCATCTCGTTTTTTTTTTCTTTTGTGATGTATAAAGGCCTTATATCAGTACTGCACTAATAAAAACCAAGAGACGTGCTACACAAAAGAAAGAAAGAAAAAACAAAGAAGAAAGAAAGAAAGAAAGAAAGAAAGAAAGAAAGAAAGAAAGAAAGAAATGGCAAAAAAAAAAAGAGTAAAGAAAGTCCTCACTTACCGGCATTGAATTTGGCTGGACCGCCATCTTTAACTTCTATGAAACTTTACGATGTTAAGATGATATATTTTACTTTCACTTAGCTGAAGAATGGTCAATAAATCTGAAACATATAGAAGAGAGCAATGTATTATAACATGATACTCATAATATATTCAAATATGATTACGAAAATGTTATAATTTTTCTAAGGCTGGCGAGAAAAAACGGACAGAAATGAGCAAAAGGGAGAGAGGGACCAAGAGAGAGAGAGAGAGAGAGAGAGAGAGAGAGAGAGAGAGAGAGGGAGAAAGGAGGGGGTGAAAAGGAGACAGGGAGGAGAAGAAGGAGAAGAAGAAGAAGATAGTAACAGAAGAACAGGAAGCTCCGCTATATAGTTCCTTTTAATGAAATTTACTCATTCATACCTGGAAAGAATCGTTGTGTCATAACCACGAATATCGTTTTATTTTATTGGTTTTTTAGGAAATGAAATTATCCTCCTACTTCTACTTTTGACAAAATGCGTTTTCCGCCCACAAAATAACATCTTAATTATAATAGTGACAGGTTAATTGCCTTATTGGAACAATATCACTCTAAACAATTATCTAATTAAGGCTGTTCTATAGCTGTTGCTTGTGGGCCTAACTACTAGGGATATTAACGAACAAAAGGACATTTTTTTTGGTTTATGCTGTATAAGCAATTAAATTCTGGCCAGATGTCAGCAAGATTACAATCCTCAGTTGGTAATGAAGATGTACGTACCGTAACCTCGGACGGGCTTCTTCTTCTTCTTTTTGAAAAAAGTATTATGACTATTTTTTTTAAATAATCCATTTCTGTCCTTTTCTGCTACCTCTCTCTCTCTCTCTCTCTCTCTCTCTCTCTCTCTCTCTCTCTCTGTCCCTCACCTTATGCTCTCCTCATTTTTTTTCTCTTCTGAAATTTAATAAAAAGTCTGATATTGAAATATTCCTTTCTCATACCCGATTATGATTACTGCATAATATTCAATTTTTGTTTGTTTGATCCCTTTTACATGTATTTCTGGGTTCTAAAAACAAATACAAATTAATACATGCTTATATAAATTACATAAATTAAAGATCATGTAAAAATATGTTATACTATAAACATAATATAAGCATACAAAAAAGAAAACAAAATATGTTACTTTTCATTAAACTAAAGAGGTAAATCATAGAACGCAACAGACCGCCATCGCGAGCGATTAAGCTGGAAATGGATGGCGGCCTCATTATTTTGTTATTCAACGCTCTTACCTTACTTTTAAATTGCATCAACATTAAAAGTGAATCGTTATCATAAGCAAAAAAATAAAAATGAAATAAAATAAAATAAAGCTAATCGGACATGGCAGGACGATCAAATCACCGTTACGACAAGTCATGATTGAGAGAGGATAATTAGATGCTCAATTACCGCCTCATCTCTGACACACTTGAACATCCATCCGTAATAATTGGTCGAGAGCGCGCGCGATTTGTGAACTTTTTTTGCGTCGTACTCAAAATTGCAAAATGTTGTTTGTTCACTACAGCCACCATCCATTATCATCGCCAGCTTGCTGTGGGGGGCCATGGTAACAGCGCTAATGCTATTTTATTCATCCGTTAGATTCTCGTCTGCAAACAGTGAACGAGATGAAAGTGTGTTTAATTAAGAGTAGTATGCCGCGTGGATGAAATGGATTGCAGTAAGGGAGGGTGTACCGTGTACGTTACCTCGGACGGGCTTTTATTATTTATTCCCCCTACAATGGGCATTTAGCCCATGGTACTAAAACGCTGCAGGAAAAATGATGAATTGCATAATTATGTAACAACGATCTGTTTAACTCCTAATGTCGGACATGATCTCCCAATTTATTTGGTAATTACTTATTTGCAAACTTTAAAGACTGGAACAACCCTTTATCTTTGACTAAACAGAATAATGATTTTAAAAAATATAATCATTCGTTGAAAACCATGTTTGATTCTTCCTGTTTAGCTGTATCTCATATCCAAGTTCCACAAATATGTTTTAAACTGACTTAAAAGTTGCTTTGTTTTTGGCTTTTTTTTTTTTTTTTTTTTTTTTTGGGGGGGGGGGGGTCTTTGTTATAGGCCTATGAAATTTCTGTATGTACATCAGTTCAGTACCATAGTGATTAATCTTGACTTTAACGCACATTTCGTCCAATGTCATTTGCATAATGAGTTAATTGGTGTGCCACTTTTGATATGGACTGGGATGTGGAAGGCGATCCATCATGTTAGATGTTCATTGTTGCAGATATCGAGAATTAGGCCTTGAGAGACCAATGCTTAGAATCAGTCATCGGCCACTAAAAACAGGCAACTAAGATTGATGTTGGAGTTTCAATTAATACACTATGCATAGTAAGCTAATGATTACATAGTTAAATGGTTAATAAATAGAGGGTTATTTTACCTGACTGCTAAGAAAGCATGTGTATGCTTGTTAGTAAGCAGCCAGGGGACCCACGGCTTTAAGTGCCCTCCGAAGGACTTGGTAATGAGGATCAATACTTTACCAAAGGGCATTAGCGCATCCGCTTGGTTTCGAACCCGGGTACTCCCAGTTACGCGACCACTGCTCTACCACTGAACCGCAGCGCCTCCTGAGCCACAGTGTCTCTTTGGACTAAAAAAAAAAAAAAAAAAAAAAAAAAATCCCCCTAAAGGGCAAACTTATGTCTTTTGGACGCCCCCAGGCATTGGTTGGTTTTTGTTGCTGGTTGTTGGTGCGTGGTTGCTGTTTTATTTTTTTTTTTAGAACTTTGTTCCTTCTGTGTTTATAACGTTATCGCTTAATGTGATGTTCTTGACCGAAATTAAGCTATATTCTCAGTAATGTATATATATATATATATATATATATATATATATTTCTGCTGGGTTTACTTTTGAGAGGGAGGGGGGTGTCCCCCAAATTGGAACTGTATATCATTTGCAACATTATAAAGACAGTTTTATATGGGAGGCCATGTCAGAGTGCAGCGTTTGGGATAAAAACATGGTAAATGTTCATTGGGGGGGGGAGGGAAAGCCGAGAATCCCGACCACTCAAAATGATAAAACTGTCTTCCCACATCCCTACCAAGCGATTAATTGGGCATTGAGAAACGATTAATCATTACGCTCACGGCTCCATACACTCATCATACTCGAACAGGGAAAAAATGATCAGATTGCCATTTAAAAAGCAAAGCTTACTTAAATTGACCCTCATGGGTAATAAGTCCACACTTCCGAGTTTTATATTATGATAATCATGATAATTGCATCCAATCTACAGCACTGACCTTCATGTCATTTGCTTTAAAATATATGTATTCATTTTGATTAAGTTTGAGTGCTTGGATTGAGAGTATGATACCAAAGGCGCCACTGGGTGTGACAGCGTTGACATTCCATATGACAGCCCTGTTGGATATTAACAAGAAGTGATGATCTTTTGATTTCATTCAATCATTTTGATTTGATGTTCCCTTATTTCCATATACCGTGCAGTGTACATATTATCCATTTACACATTTTCAACATTTATGGTCTCTTGCCCTCTGCTATTTATGTTTTCTTTTTCTGCATATGTGTTTCTGTATTGTTGAGTTTTGTTTTGGGTTTTTTTTTAATTATCACGTGGGGTTACGTCACGAGTCCGGCAAGACCTGCTGACTTTAGCAAATTTCTTTACCACTACGTTATTGCTTCTTCCTGATAAATATTTTTAACTTTCAATAATGTCTTCACGTTTCGCATTTTCATCCAGGATTATTAATTTATCCTCCCTTTTAAGTTGCCCCTTTTCCTTTGATTACTTATACCCAGCTGTTTACTTCTGGAATATTCATAGCCGTTTTAATTGTTGTTGCTTTAATTTTGTTAAGTTAATTATTTCATTGCTAAGTTAGTTATTTTCATTATGATTGTGCCTATATCATATGTAATTTCTTTTGAAAACTGTTATTATTTTGTCTTTTCCTGTTACATCAGGACCATGATGCAAAACAGTCTTATACTATCATTGTTTAAATCCTGTATAATAATAAGTTCAAATAAATAAATAAATATAATAATGCTCGTAATTCTATAAAAATGCAAGCATGGAGGCCACAACGCTGTCCGAATATGAGGTGACGATAAATTTTGCCCTATTATTGGTAATTTAAAAATTATCGGGGTTGCTGGCCCCCGCCGCCCTTTCCGCACACATTATGCAGTGAGTTGTCAATGACTGTGTAGGGAGAGTTTAACTCCAAAACGCCTCGGAACACATTGCCAAAACAAACAAGATTAGAAACGAATTCAGTGACTTTCAAGTCTTTATATTCCTCCTCGTCGAATATCGATCTCTATTATCGATCAGAGATTTCTTTCTTTCATGTCTGATTCGAAAAGAAGTTAACATATGTGTATAAGATGGATTAAAATTCTTGTCCATCAGCGGGGCTCTTAGTATAAGTGTCTATGCAGGTGTCATAAAACAAGCATCATGCAAGTTCTCATTAAAAAAAAAAATGCTAATAATTCGTTGGAAAACTTATCCGAGTTTGTAATATGCCCTGACTGATTACATCAGTCTACCATTACGAATCGAAATGAATTTCGTTCTTACTGGTAATAAATGCAATTAAATATGGATACAAAGTGAAAAAGAAGGTCAGATTTGGGGTAGATTATCACATTTTTCAGTGAATAATGAACCTAAAACGAAGAAGTTTTGAGCTGTCAAGATCGAGGACAGGACTGGACACACGGACAAAGTCAAATACAGTAGATTCATAAACAAGTAGATGATAAAACCACCAGTATTTAATACTCTTGCGGGCAGGGGCGCGCTACATGGGGGGGGGGGGGCAGAGGCGGTCGCCCCTATGATTTTTTTCAAGTGATAAAAAGTGAGGAGAAAAAGCAGGAAAAAAGAAAGAAGAAAAAAAAAGAATAGAACGGGGAATTAAAAGAGTGGGCTGGGTCGTGCAGCTATACCCCCATTGGTTCATTTAAAACCTAAATGAACTCACCTATGGGTCATCTTGCCCCTATCAAAATACCCTGGAGCCGCCCCTGCTTTCGGGTAATACCAGTGACCTTTGGATAAGTTTTCCAACGAATTATTAGCATGTTTTTTTTTAGCCCTCCACAACATAGAAAGAGTTTTTGCAAGAATAATCGTTCCTCAAAATTCTCTAATGTTGTAAAGTGATGGTATAAAAAGAAAATTTATTTATTTCATTTGTTTATTTATTCAATAGTATTTATTTTTTCGTTTGTTTATTCATTTATCTAGTCATTTATTACCAATAATTGAGTCTTATTTAAGCGCTCAGGGAAAATGAAATAAAGAAATGGACAAGAGATACAGGAGGACAAGTGTTTAGTCGAGATAGATTAAGGATGGATTGTGATCGGATGACGGAGGGAGGGAGCCAATGTAAGGGAAGGGATTAGGGATGGAGGAAGAAGAAGAAGAAGGAGGAGGAGGAGGAGAGGAAGAAGAAGAAGAAGAAGAAGAAGAAGAAGAAGAAGAAGAAGAAGAAGAAGAAGAAGAAGAAGAAGAAGAAGAAGAAGAAGAAGAAGAAGAAGAAGAAAGAGGGGGAGAGAGAGAGAGATGCATGTATGTAATTCTTTTTTTTTCACATAGACTGCGCTGTAACGTGTCACAGACCAGATCTTTGCATGCACATACATTTGAAATCGACTTCAGCATTATTACCAGCATAATTTTTAGGCAACTTGCAAACAGATACGATAATTGACTGTATAAAATGACACATTCGCCAGCCTTGTAATACGCACTGTGTAGAGCGGGTCATTTTGAACGTGCCTACATGTATATACCCGCTCTTACCGCAAAACAATAAAAGCAAAGAAATGAAAAATAATAATTTAGAAAAAATAAAAAAAATATGTAGGGCTATTCTTTCATGGGCGTAACCATGAACTCTATACGTTGATCTGTTAACATGGAAGCAATTTTCCAGGCAATTGTATATCGTTAACATAATCATGAACAAAATACATTGTAGCGATGATTATTTTCTTTAGAATGTATTATACAAAGAAAATAGCCTGCTTGTGAATTTTCATCTTCCAACTATATAAAATCGGATGCGATATAGAAAAAAAAAACCAACCAAACAAACAAAGAAACAAACAGACTTTTGAAAAACAAAACACTTTTTTTTTCTCTCTCTCTCTCTCTCTCTCAAAAAAAATTGTGGATATAGAAATATAGCTTGAAACTCTAAGAACATGATGAAAGATTCAGTCTGTGTACATCACGAAAAGATACCTCCCCCCAATAATGATACTTTAAAATAGACGAACAATGCACTCACCTCTCCGTTGTGCCCTTACAAATTCGCATCAATTATCTGCGGCAGGCACTAAATCAGTGAAAGCCAGGCCAATTCTTCCGGCGCCACTAAAAATTCATGCATGTGTGTTGAAGATAAAAATTGTATCCTTATCGTCACGTATTATTAGTTACGTCCGTCTCATAGTGATATCCGATTTTAATAAAACCTCTATACAACAGTAATGTCGTGAATTCGTGCTTTAGTACAGCTAACGAGAGTGAGCGCTTTCAATGTTTGTCGCCTGGAACCGTAACAATACTTAATGCCGTCACACAGAGAGAAGAAAAGGGGGCGCATTGATTGCTTTCTCTTAAAGAATTGTACGGGTATCCAACCACCAGGGGCGTGGCCAGACTGGTATAAATAGGAGGGGGCATGCAGGTGCCCTCGATCCCTCGATGGATAAATACTGTAAATAGAGGATTCCCATTGCCTGTAGCTATAAGGGGCTCGGGGTTGATGTTCGCATAGTACATATTGCGATTCAACCATCGAAAGGATTTTTGTGCTCGATCACATCTTACTGGTTTTCATATCATACAGTGCAAATCGACTTTAATGCAGGTTTATACAGGCCGACGGACATCTCATTTTACTTGTTTCAATTTTGTGGGGTAGTTTTCTTTTAGTTTTGAAAGTGACAAATTGCCTTTCTCCACTAAGATTAAAATATAAATCAGAACGAATTGAGTAAAGGAATGTTTTTCCCCACCCCTCCCTTTCTTTCTTTCTTTCTTTCTTCCTTCCTTTCTTTCTTTCTTTCTTTCTTGTGCCCCATCCCATGTTATCCATAATCCATTTATTTCATTTCATTTCATTTCACTTCATTTCATTTATTTTTTTTTCCATTTTCAACTCAGATATAACATACATAATTTTCAACTCAAAATAACATACATGGTTGTATAACATACATAATTGTATATACAAAATAATTACCCTGATTACATAATCATAACATAAGAATAATTTGTCAAAGTGAAATTTTACAAATTAAGCATATGAATAAACGTTGAAAAATTAAAATCAATATCTAGTGTGATATTCAGGGAAACGAGGCTTTGATATTCCTGAACAAAATTTTCAAAATAAATACTGGGTGGACATTTTATATCCATTGTTCACAAATTGCAGCATCTGTAATTGGAGACTGTGTGCTAGTGGATGGGTGAGATGACATTATCACACCCCTACCGATACCCCTATCTATCAGGCAAACATTAGACAAAAGTAAAATAAAATACAAAAAATCTCGAATTTGACAGAAAAGGTGAAATACAAGTGCATAACAAATTTCATACGCGGTTGGGGCATGCACTCCTGTCCAGCACCCCCCCCCCCCCCCATCCACCTGGCTGTAGAGGCCCAGCCAGGATTTTTTCAGTAGAGAGGGCACTTGCCCGGGCATCCCATTTCTGTACAGGGGCGGTTTTGTATTGTTTTGTTTTTGCTTATGGGATTTTTGGCTGGGGCATCTGGGGGGCACAGGATATCTGTGGGGGTGGGCATGTGCCCCCAGCCCCCATCCCCCTCCCGGCTACGCCGCTGCCTGGCTGTAAGATGACAGGATATCTATTTATTCTTCTCTGTCGTTTCTACGATCAGTGGACCATCATAAAAGCGCACTCTTCGCTTTGAAGCTCCCATTACTAGACTCACTCAACCGCGCTGGGATAATGGCTATTCATGACGTCATTACATGGCTAAGCTTTTTTGTTCGTTATTTGCACTTAAGACTGTAAACGTGCAAAATAAATACAAAGTGCAAACTAGTGCCAAGGAGAGAAAAGCGAGAGTGGATGGATAACAACAGTGAAAGAGAAGGAGTGAGGGGGGCACTGTCGCACCATGGTGCCATGGCGTACTGATGGGGGGGGGGCAGTTGCCTTCAAAATAAAATTCTAACGTGGTTTATTTCTAATTCGAAACAAGTATTTACAAAACATTAATGTTACTAAAATGACATGATTTTTTGGCTGTCTTTCCCTCACCTTTAAAAAAACCATAATATACTGTTCTGCCCCTATAAGCTATCCCAAAGTTTTTGCTCATTACGCCGGGGGGGGGGGGGTCGGGGTTGAAGGAGGAGTCATGAAGTGTGAGGTTGTGACAGAAGGAGGAAGGAGGCATGGGGAACGGTGAGAAAGAGATGTCCAGACAGGAGGGGGTGGTCAGAGAAAGGGAGAGTGGGAGAGAGAGGGGGGGGGGGGGAGAGGAGAGAAGAGAGAGAGAGAGAAAAAGAGAGTGATAGCGAGAGAGGGGAAAGAAAGGGGAAGAGAGGGAGGTTTAAAATTTAGAGAGGGATGGTTTATTCCTTCAAAAACTTGTCAACTTCAGATTTTCGATTTTTTTTTCTTTTCACCTTCCTTCGTCACCTTGAAAGCCTGTTGCATTATGTCTCTTGCACGACCTATCAACTTCTTTCTATCACCTCTCTCTCTCTCTCTCTCTCTCTGTTCCTCCCTCTCCGTCTACCTGTAACTCTTTCTAATTTCTCCCCTTCTCCTTTCCAACTCTCTCTCTCTCTCTCTCTTTCTCCAACCCTCTCTTTCTCCAAACTTACACATTCCAAGAATGTCGTCTGGATTAGAGTATGAGCTTCACATGTTTATGTTGCAATATATTTTCTCAATTTCTTAAATGAGTAGATTGTAAAAGCTTTACAATGCTTCTCCATCAGAAATTTTATTGTTTCCTTCTTTCATGAACAGCAAAATGATGAAAAGGTGGGTCTTCAGCTCGAGCTTAAGAAATAGCCCCACTATTTATGATCCTATGAATTAGCCCGTCCAGAGAATAGCCAGCTAATGCTCTGATGAAGATGGAATTAACCTACTAGTATTCTGCTCGAATTGTAAGCCTACATCATCTTGGACTTATTTGCAGAATAACCCTCTAAACCGCAAAATAGCAGGCTATTGTCGATGCATCTTTATCAGCTCCAGCGTCAGGAGCTGGTTTATCCATTCCATCATGCAGGGTGTGCCAACATCAGGCTATACCTCGTGCTATAGTCTGATACATACATATATTGGAACTCGAGTTGATGTGGATGTGACTGCACGCTTCAGTGGAGTTTGGGCTGATAGCCCTGGGCTGGTATTCAGTTCAATACTTGGATTAAGTAAAACTTTTACTAAGTATTTTACTTGGCTAGGAAATTTGCTTAAGTCATATTCAATTCAATACTTTGAATTTTACTTTGTAAGCCAACTTTAAGCCAAAATTCTAACTGATAGGCATTGTGACGTCATATTTTCAATGCGCAATTAACATGTCGCATCAAATACGCTCGAACACGCTATGATATAATTTTGCGCAGCTCATGATGACTGCATATTAAAACCTAAGCCTGCCAATCAAGGCCTCCAAATAATTGGCTTAAGTCTCCCAGGTAGGTGTCTTAGTAAAATACTTAGCCAAAATATTGAATTGAATACCAAATTTTGCTAAGTATTTTATATAAGTAAAAAACTAAGACAAATACTCATATTTCTGACTTGAGTATTGAATTGAATACTGGCCCTGATCCCACAAATAGCCAGCTATTAATAAACTTGAGCTGATGAAGAGCTGAAGACCCACCTACATATAAAGTGTAGGTCTCACTGATACATCTGGACAGAATAATTGAGGTCAGTTTTTTTATCTACAAGATTGATAAATTCATTACAGAACCATGACAGAATTATTCACAAATAATACAATCTAAATGCATCAAATGCAGTAAAGTAGTACACTTATTTTTCACATCATTATTTGAACACAATTCCATAATTCCCCCCCCCCCCCCCCCCATTTTTTTACTACATTAACACCTCATAGGCTATTTTGAGTAGTAAGCAAGGGATCATGACTCCATTTCTTCTGGTCTACAACATATTAATAAAAGAAGGATACCTACAAACAATATCTGACTGTAGGATTTTAAAAAGAAGATGAGAAAAATTATGAAAGTACAACTACAGTACTACATTCCATTAAGGAAAAAAATCCAAAGATCAAAATCAAAGATAAAAAGACATTTTACAGGTTCTTTAAAACTACATGAAGTAAATGCAACTAGAAATGGATTAGAAATTGTATTCGTGACGGTTTCTTCAATAAAATTCAGACGCTTATGTCGGTGCATTATATGCACACACAGCAAAACACACACTATCCTGCAAACAAAAATCACTTCCGATCCTCAGCACAACATCAAGACAAAAATATTTAGTATTTCAACCCACAAATACTTCATTTTAATAGAATATACAAATCAGTCCACATACTTTTTTTTCTACATAAGAAAACCTCTGACCCACATAATCATGATCAAATGTTTAGAATTCAAATCAAATGCCCTCTCAATTGAAAATAAATAATTAAATATTTATCTCATGATTCAACAGAAATCATGTTTTCTTGTGTCATCATAGCTTTGTTGTTGGAATAAAACTCTGCATTACTGTGTTCCCACAAGACATAAGTACAATGTGAAATTCACATTTCTACTTCAAATTTTTAGTCTGCACTAGATATCTGGGTAAAATTTCTAACAGAAACTGTTAAAGAAAATGTAACAAGCTAAATGATAAAAATATTTAAATACTGATAATCCGTGACTAGATATAAGAAAAAGTTTATAACTGAAATGTGCTGGTTCTTCAGGTAATAATTACATGGTTTGAACACTGAACGTGACTGTTAGTACGATCAAAATGGGAAAATAGCATTTTTTTTTTCAAAATACAACAACAAGAAAAATTAAACATATATGCATAAAGATACTGTGAGAAATGAAACTACAAGTAGAAAAATTATGTATGAGGATAAGCAATCAAGGCTAACGTTTTATAAAATTATTGTACATCTCATTATGATACATATCACTACTATGGCATAGGTCAAAATATAAAATTTGAAGGAACCCTTTTCCTTTCATGGGTAGGTCTCCTATCAAAGTCAGGTGGAAGGAGCAAGGGGGAAACTGGCCTCCATTGAGACTGACAGGCCCCCGCTCGATCCATGAAAGGGTGTCTGAGACTTGAGAGAATGGAATTTTTCTGGACTTTTTTGAATCATCGTCGGTAGGGTGACAAAACCTTGTATCTCAAAAATGTAAATTTTCTGGAGAGCCAAAAAACGTGGCTTCCTTAGCATTACAGCCAATGGGGGAGGTCAAGTTTCATTTACCAACAGTGACCTCATCTTTGCAGATGGTCTGTCAAAGTGTCAGAGATTTTTAGGTTTGAGAATTATGCATTTTACCTAGAATTTTAAAATCTTTTTCATGGGGAAAGTAAGTGTTGAGAATTAATCTCCCTGCCCCCCAATGGATAATCCACGATAGATCCCAAAATATCTAGATGGCTTCAGGAAGCTCAGAGACGTGATGATGTCCTGCAATGGTTGAGCCCATCCTCTATCACTCTGAGGACTCTCTTGACATTCTCCTGGTTGGCGTTATACCCCATCAGACCTATGCGCCATACCTGGATACGATGTAGGAGACAAGGGGAAAGAAATTTCAAGATCATTCTGAGTTCGGGGGAAAGGGGGGGGTTGTTTCATAAAGAGTTGGACTTACAGTTGCACTTAAATTCATAGTTGTGTGCTGTATATTACGCAACTAAGATCACCGCATTGGTCAGATTATGCTCAAGAGACGAGCGCTGTTGGGAAGTCTATAAATGAGATTACGTGTTAAATACCGGATGCGCACTGGCGCTTGTACATGACTCTAAGTCTAACGTAATTTTTTGTAAAACACCCTCCCCTGGTAACAATAAAAAATAATTCTGACAGAATCAAATGAAATTATATCACCATGTATTCATAGAAATGAATAAAGACTAGATAGCATATACCAAACAGTTTTGACAGAAAATTTATAATTTGTGAGTAATAAGAATTAACAAAAGAGGCTTTTCGTAAGATGTTGGGAGTCAGGACTACATGTATGTACCACGTACAAGCATGAACAATGGTGTGATAAGTTCATGTATAATGTTTCCTTTTTGACAATACTGGGAATGTACAGTTTTCAGCAATTTTTTCACTATTCAACTTAAAGGCTCACTTTTATGAAACCACAAATTACATACATGTATAAACATTCCATGATAACAGTTCTTCATTAGTAAAATAAATTTTAAAAAAGCAACTATGAACAAACAAGAAAAGCATTATCTTAAAATGAAGCTTGAATGTGAGTACCCAAAGCTAAAGTGTATTTAGCTTTGGGCTTTTAAACTTAGACAGCTGCAGAAAACCACCAAGAACATACCTTCCCAGCACTAGGCCCAAGACCACCTGATATCTCAATTCTGTACCTACAGATGGGGAAAATAACCAGACAAAAAACACATCAGATAGTGATGTTAGGAAAGTAGTTAGCAATGGAACCCTGTCTTCCACGATCCACAGTCTGGCAACTTATCCAGTAGTACATAAATATGGACTGCTTCGAGGGGCACGTTTTTGAGAAAAATGCAAATGAAGTTACTCTATGTTTTGACCTTACTTTGAGCTTTTAGCAGCTAGTGTATTATTTCTCCGTCCCAACTGTCAAAATTTCTGACAGAGCAAGATTTTTCTTCAACGATATTTTGTGAATTTTATTTAAAACACTCAAAAGGTTTGCTAATCATAAAAGTATTTTATCCTTAACACCTTTCTTCCGGGAACAAAAATGCACGAGTATGTAAATCCAGTTCCCGGAGAAAGGACGCTTACCCAAATTGGTCTATGCGCATAAGCACGTTGAGCAAGGAAGTGTCTTTCTTCTGGGAAAAAAAATGCGCAATACGTAAATCCAGTTCCCAGAGAAAGGACGCTAACCCAAATCGGTCTATGCGCATAAGCACGTTGAGCGAGGAAGCAGTTTGGAATTCATGTGCCTGTGTCATTTCGTTTTTTGGCTTATTATGTCATAATGTCGTCAAATTGAGGTTCGAGAATGGTATCAGAAGAAAGAGCAAACATTTCTCAGTCGTTCTCAGAGAAAATCTGAAAATCGAAATTCATGACAGGAATTATTCTTCAAATTGGCAACACCAACATTTTTATTTTATTGCTACATTTTATTTATAAAATGTCATGTATCAGAAATGAATATAAATTGACAGAAATTATGATAAGTCAAAAAGTTGCCAATTTGCAGGGGAAAACGGTTATTTTAAACTTTCTATCACATTGCCAATTTAAGGATTTTAATGCTTATTTTCCTTTAAAAAATTTTCAGCATCAAACAATGAATATTGATGTAACCAAAATGGGCACGGTTTGTGTAGAATCTTTTGCTCTTTCTGCTCATGTATTTGGTATGATTTTTAGGGCTTTGCATTAAAAGATATTAGGCCAAACCACAAAATGTGGACCTCTGTCACGAATGGGTTAAAGGCCTTTCTGCGGGAAGGCGACGAAATATAGTCTCACACTGTCTGCCTGGCATAAAAAAAGTACACCCTGAAGACCATGTGATATTCCAGTTATGATTTCCAGTCAATTTTAGTGTAAATATCCAAAAGGAATGCAAGATAACAGTTATACTTTGCCCTGAGATAGAATCCATGCACCCCGAACGCTCCTCGCACAATGATCACAGCACTTCCATTTTGCTTGTCATGCAAACAGAACTCTCACTGGTTTTGCACATGTGCACGCACTTGTGCTTCATGTTGATGTTGTTGGAGGTCTACGCCGCTGACCACTCAAGGTCAAAAATACTTTTCACCTTTCAATTGTTTAATATTCAAACTGAGGAGAAAAGAACCTCACAACACCTTAGTTTTGATTGCAGCTTGCTCCTGACTTTCTAAAGGCAAAGAAATCTGATTAAAAATTTTTTGAGGACCTAAAAAAATTGTAAATAACCCTTAAGTTACTTACTTCTGCATGACGTATACCACCAGCTTCTTCCAGTCCATACCAGGCGGTACCAGGATTGCGCTAACTGTGCATAGACGGGTTGCCTGGTAGGATGAGAGATAGAGGGAAAGAGAGAATAAAATTACTTTACAGATGTGAAAATGAACACATAGAATATAAAAAAATGTAGAGATTAAGAGAGAAAGAAAGAGAGAAAGATGGAAAAGGGGGAAAATATACTCAATAAGATGAAAAAAAAAAAAAAAACTGAGGCAGAAATGAACAAATAAGGGAAGGAGGGGGAAGGAGGGGGTAGGAGGGGAGGGAGGGAGGGGAGGGAGGGAGGGAGGGAGCATGAAAGAGATACGAGAGAGAGAGAGAGAGAGAGAGAGAGAGAGAGAGAGAGAGAGAAAGAAAGAAAGAAATCTGGTGAGAGGATTTATCAAAGTTTAGAATTTAGTTCAAATTTTTAGTGTGCATGAACTTTACATCACATTAAACATAATATCATATTTGTTTGAACAATATTGTAGAGTACAATCTCCAATGTACAAATGAATTCAATTTTGGCCTTTTTAAAAAGGAAATATTAAGGAGATTAAATTTAATGAGATTTAATTTCAAAGTCTGAAAATATATACAATCTACAGGGCAGAAACCTGTCATGAGAATGGTACATTTCCTTGGCAACTGATCACATGACATATATGTAATTTCTTCATCTCTGAGCTGCATATATCTTACCTCATCTTTCACAAACAGTTTGAGTCCAAGCTTCTCCAGTCCAGCATAGAGGGCTTGCGCTGCGGCCTTATGGCGCTCCCAGCAGCTTTCAAGCCCCTGAATGAGAGCGATAGAAGATAAGATTTATGGAAAAGAGTGAATTACAGTAGGCCTATGGCCCATAAAGAAAGCGAACTCCTTTTCATAATAAATACAGGTAAATAAATATAGCTAATGTCATACAAAAATATAAAACTACATCAAATCAGTCTAGAACTAGTTCTTGAAAAAGGGGAGTCTGATCGATTTCTCACAGATGGACATGAAAAATTTTAAAAGATTGAAGGCCTGTAAAAACTGAGTAATGAAATTTATTGAGCTACTTTATGTTTCATTGTGAAGGGCATCACTAAAGGAGCTGAAATTCTATAAAATTTGGTTGCTCTTGTTGACTGTCTACTTCCCTTGGGATCCATAAAATGACCAATGTCACAGATGGACAAAAATTCCTTCTCAACTGATCAGGTTCAGGGACGGAATAACAAACTATACATTCTGAAGAAAAAAATAGTGATTAAATATAGAAAGATGGAGAGTGAGGGAATGGGAAGAAACATGGGGATTTGAGAGAAAAAAGAGGAAGCAAGATAAACATGGCATAAGGTAGGGCAGCAAAAAGACTATGAGAAGGGAAAAGAGAGAGAGTGTGAACAGAGACACAAAGTCACTATGAACATGGCGGACAAAGAAAGCGGAAAAAGAAAGCAGACAAAATAAACAACCTCTCATTCTACCCTTCACCATGGTTCTGGTAGTCAAAAGAACATCCCTTCACAGCTATTATGTTTAATCATGAAGTTCCAGGTGAATATGCATGTGATGCCTGTTCCACATATCTTAAGCAATAGCAGAGAAGGGATGTTCTTTTGACTACCAGAAACATTGTGAAGGGTAGAATGAGGATGTTGTTTATTTTGTCCGCTTTCTTTGTCCGTCATGTTCATAGTGAGTGAAAGAGAGAGAGAAAGAGTACAGAGACACAAAGAGAAAGAGAGAGAGAGAGGGAGAGAGAAATGTGGAGGAAAGAGAATGGGAAACAACCAAGAGATTGAGAAGAAGGATGAAATACACTGAAGGAAAGGAGAAGAGGTGACAACAAAAGGGATAGCGGAGAGAAGGAAGACAACATAGGGAGAAAGAAAGTTGAAAAAAAAAATTAAGATAGAAGAGCAAGAAAGAGGGGATGAAAACACTGAAATTGTAGATGGGAAAAGTGAGAAATGGGAAGAGCTAGTGAGAGAAAAAAGGGTGATGAGAATGATATTTATCTTCATACCTCTTCAACTACCATAGCCAATCCTTCCCTCAGTTGATACAAGTTTGTTACTGGACATGTATGGTGGTATCTGGAAGTAACAAATACGGTACGTAAGCCATTTATTTCCATCCAATTTCTAAAAGAATTATTCAAAAATTTGAAAATGATTATATTTCAAGAGGGATCAATATGTCCTTTTATAAATTTGCAATGATATACAACTGTACTCCAGGACATAATTTGGATCTGCCATGTAAATGTACATGTATTACCAAAAACCCTGTTCATATCCGACACATTTAGGTAATATTCCCTCTAATGTCACTGGTCACCGCCAATTTATGAATAAGCTCACTATTGAGCTTAATATCATCAGGTACAATTAAATGTTGTAGATGATAACACAAACCAGTAATACCACAATTTGCTACAATCATATTCTCCTCTCTATGGGTGTGTTCGAGCACTCAGAGCGAACCAAACTGTACCGTACCATACCCGTACCGCGCCAGACTGGTTCATTTTGGGAGGATTCGAGCGCTCTACGGAGAAAGCGCACCACTGTGGTACCCTTGAGCATGCTTTGTAACTTGACGCAGAGGGGTCACACGTTGTGTAGCAACAGGGTCAAGTAATATTCACCTTTGCATGCTATTGTACTCTATGCATCTCATGTTCTGCAGCTCTCAAAGTGTTCTTTTCGCGAACACTTGTGCCACACTCACCTTTCTATTTCGTACTTTACTTACAATGCACAAACTCCACTGATTCACCACACTCCGCCGCTAAATATTAGCACCGACCTAAAATTTGGTGCATTTGCGTCCACTGTACTTCTGGTATGGTATGCTTGTGGACTAGTTTGCGTTCAAGCGCTCGTCTGGCTCGTACAGTACAGTACTGCAACTGTACGCTTTTTGGACTGGTACGATAACGGTATGCTTCTGGAGCACTTGAGAGCTTGTCTGACATGGGTATGGTACGGTACACTCTAAAAGAGCGTTCAAACACCCTCTAGATCAAAGGTAGCTGAATGAAACATGGTGGCATGAAAAGATGAGTAAAGAATGCAATCTGCATACTGATGTGTATGTGGTTCGTGTTCCAGATGCATCTTTTCGTGCCCATCAGTTTTGTTGATCTACCTAAAACGCACTTTTGGAGGTAACACAGATGAGGAAAATAATGATAATACGGTAATATTAATCATTTACCATCATTCTTAACCATTTTACACAGAAAGGGCTCATTGATAATACAACATACCTCCTAGGACCTGCATCACATCCCCAGTAGTTGGCTAGATGGTTTAGGTCAAGGTAGAATGAAGGCACTCTGGTTTTCTTACTGAGATACTTGGCCCTAGATGATAAAGAGTAACATGTACGGAATTATCAGTTTTATGCACTCGTAAAAAATATACAATCTTGGATCATCACGAGAAATATCACACCATTTGGGTATTTACATTATAACATACTTTGTTAGCCAATACATTAGTGTCTAGATACGTTGGCGATTCAGGACAATTTTGACATATTAGCGAGTTATCATTTCCATATTTTAAATGATTTTCCTATACTTATTGAAGTATAGGCATTTGAGTGAAAATTTTAGCAAAGACAAAATCAGGGATTTAGCGAAAATTAAACCACAATGATAATTTCAGCTTGTACAGTACATCAGCGAAGCAATAAACATCGTAGGCACGTCCTCCCATCAACTTCAGACTGCCATCCTGCCCCCCCCCCCCCCCCCCCCCCCCCCCCCCCCCCCCGCTTTTTAATGAAAAATTCTTCACTCTCAGTACGACTAAAGGCTGCTGATCTTTGACAGCAAGCTCTAGGTAATTTCCAGTTGGCCACAAGTTTCATGTCGTGTGAGATTTGCGGTCATTCCAAAACATATATCTATGGTGCATGCAAAACACACTCCTCAGAGTATGTCATTAATAATCAAAATCCAACCACTAGCACAATACTACATTTTTAACTCGTTGGACAGTAAGCCCACGATAACTTGGGCTGGGGTGTATGGAAAATGTTTGTTATACTGAAATCCCATTGCGCTCAAGGGGTTTATTAACAATTAATGAAATTAAAAAGAAATGCTACACATGTCCGATGTTCTGAATCTTACCTGGCTCTTTCACTGAATGATATAGGGGCTGTACCAGGGGGTGCGCCTAATACTTTCTGACTGCCGCTATAGATCACATCAATACCTGAAGAGAATAAGGAGAAATTCGAATAGATTTTAGAGCAAATTTGATTCAATTTCAGAGAAACAATGTTCTAAAAAAAGAATTGTCAATATGTCAAGGTTACAGAGCAAATAATTTCTTCTTTTTTTTAAGAGGAACATAAAAAATTACCAATTCCACAACAACTAATTTAAATCAAATTATTTGTAATGATTTGAGATCCTAAAGAAATTAGCACAAATTAGCACAAATTTCAACAGATTTTAGAGCAAATTAATTCTCTTTTCACAAAACCATTTGAAGCTTATTATGAATGGTTGCTCATAAATTTCTATAAATTTTTGGAGAAATCATAACGATTTTTGCAATTATTAATTCTGCATCATAACCCCCCCCCCTCAAAAAATTATTTTTAACTGTATTTTGCAATAATACTGTACGATGTTACCGTGTAGATAATATTTTGGCATTATTTCACTTGTAGATGCAGAGAGGCTGTGGTTTATCAAAGACTCTTTGAAATTTGTACGACAATATTACTGTTATTCATGTATTTTTCAGGTTTTAACCCATTGACTACTAAATTCATTATTTCCAATAGGCTTAGTATAGGAACTACCCGGTTTCAGTAGGCAACAGGTTAACTTTCCGTAATCATCTTACCCCAGTCATCTACAAAGATGGGCACTCCACCTAAAGATGCTACAGAGTCTACCAAGAACAGGCAATTATTCCTAAATAGGATGGTAAGAGAAAAAAACAAAGATAAATCATGAAAATCACAAATGAAAACAAAGCAAGATGAAAATTAGCAACAAAATAATCTTGACCTTTCTGCAAGTCAGCGACCATTAAAACAAATTCTAATGGACTCCTACACTTGTTTTCGTAACTATCAATATGTTATAACACAATATATTTCTCAATGTAAATCTTACTGTCTTTCAGCCCTCAAGCTATGTTTATGCGAATTTTGTAGCAATATGAACCTTCCATTCAATTAAATCCACTTCAATTTTTCTGTTTTTGTTCTGTTTGTTTGTTTATTTTCATTTCCATTAAAAAAAAATCATACAGAGAATAACATAAAACAAAAATCCTACTCTTAAACATAAAAAAAAATATATATATATATATATTAATGGAAAAGCAAATATGACATCATTCATTTGTGACCAAGATAACTGTAGTGAAAATGGGAGACATAAAAAAAGAAACTTAAAGAAACCCCATAAATTCATTCAATGATTTTGAAACCATCATTTATGGGAGGAATATTGTACATTCAGCAATCAGCATGCAATTCTCGAATTTCACAATCCTTACGCCCTCATTCGGTTCAGTTGCAAGTCACTCTAGCACGTTAATTCTGGGAGATGGGTCGACAACAGTACCATCAACACTGCACTAGTCGCCTTCTCCGCTCCTATTCTAAATGATTACAGACTTCTAACACCTCATAATAAGGGAAAAATATTATTTTCCCTGGGTTCTCCTTGGTTCTTCTACTAACTCATCCTTCTTCTTCCCTACACCTGGGATCTCTCGGTCAGTTAAATATTTCTGCAATTGGTCAACTCTCGCTCGCGGCCTTGGAAATAGTTGTCGACCTGTGAGTGGAAAAATAGGCCTCTCATGGTACAAACATTGGTGGCGCATGCATTGTGAAATGCAAGAATTGTACTTACCTATGGCACAAACTGCCCAAGCCTTGCAGTGCCTGTAACACTCCAGAGGAGGACTCTCCGTGTGTGATAGCAAATAAGACTGGTCGGTAAACTTGAATGCTCTAAGGAAAGGAGAAATTTGTATCAGAAAGGTTATTAAAAGAAATGTGACAATTTGTTGGCCACTTACTAAAAGATGTTGATGTTTGATTAAACTTGTACTCACACATTATCAGAACTCATTGAAAAAGTCAAAAGAAATACAAATTATTTATGGCATCCATACAACATATCCTAGCCTCAAATGATTTCATAACAGTATTTTCAACACATATTTTGCTAAGTGCACTGCAACGTGAGCTTATAATTGATTTTTGAAAAAAATAAATTGGAATCACTTACTTGTTCAATTTGTCTCAGGGTGAATGCAACCCCAGTTGGGTTTTGCAACACTTTCACATTAGCTCCTACAAGTGAAAATCATCATTAAAATGAAGAAATAAATGATGCAATTTAAATATACCTCTTGTAATGGTTACATTATGTCCTATGCTAAAATCTCTGTATCCCAACCACTCCCTGCACAATGACCGCAACACTCCATACACTTGTCATGTAAACAGAACTCTCATTGGTTTACATCTGTCAGGCCTGTGTGATTTTTGTCCTGACCCAAGATCAAAGTTATTTTTTCACCTTTCTTTTGTTTAATATTCAGTTTGATGAGGAAAGAACTTCGCAGCATCTTAGTTTTGCTTTTATCTTGATGCTTAGCAGCTGAAATGAAAGAAATTTCATGAAAAGCTTTTCAGGGCCTACCAAAACTGCACATAACCTTTAATACCTACCCAGTCTCTTGCCAAGATCAGCTATTCTCTCTCCCCAGATCCCATTGGACGCCACCAAGATGACATCACCAGGCTCTATCAGATTCATCATGGCTGCCTCCATCCCACAGTGACCAGACCCGCTCACAGCAAACGTCAGTTCATTCCTTGTCTGGAACACATACTTCAGTCCAGTCTTTATGTCATCCATGATCTACGAGTTTGCAAAACAAAAAATGAAATGATTTCTGATATGTAACAGCCAAAGAAGCTTTAAAGACTGTGCTGCATGACTTTTAAAGGGCACTTTTCAGAATAAAGAGCACAAACGGATGGGGAGTGTACAGTTACTCACTGAGGTTTACGAAACCTCGTCTGGAGGTGCATGTACACATTTGCCACTTTTCCAGAAGCAAGAAAATTGCTGATGTTGACTGAAGTTTTGTTTGGTTTGTTCGGCATCAATGTTTCTAAAGTCCATTCTCAAACATCTCGCAATTTATTGTGGGATCTTTCTTTGGACACTATGTCATGATTTTCATCAGATATTTTTAGGCTACAAAATGGCGGTGAGGAATTAGCCTGTCCGCAATTCTGAATAGTGCCCTTGAAGTCATGCTGCACAGAATAATTTTTTAATAATGAATTAATTACCTCCATATTGCAAGATAAATCATATTTCATAATTTTCTATAATGCTGACTCCAAACTCTGCAGCACTGTAAGATTAAAACAATTTTAGAAAAGTTTATTAATCAAAAAAGAATCATAATCAAAAAGTGAGGTCTAAACTAAATATAGGCCTATCCCCGAGACAGAACGTTGAACCTTGATAAATTTAAAGTAATCCCTGAGCTGAGGTAGCTCTTTCCAAGCTAAGCTGGGATAGGATGTGCCGCGATAGAAGATTTCTGATAGTCTGGGAGACAGTTTCCCATTTTGAATAACAATTCATATCTTTGTTTACATTTGCTTTCTACAGGCGAAGTAAGCGACTGACCTTTAGAGTCTCCGGGTGCAGGTGTCCAAGTATCGGGAGAGCTCCGGCTGCGAGGACCCTCGGCGGTACGTTGGAAGGCCCGGGTCCCATCATCAGCTTATTCGGGACGTTCATTGGCAAAAGGAGCTCCTTTGGAGCATTTACTTTCAGAGTTTTACTGCCGATCATCTTAACAGTTTTACATAGACTAAGATGACTTTGCTTGGTT
>CM057166.1:18746670-18818220 GCA_029962745.1 Echinometra lucunter
TGGTCTACTACATATAAAAGAAGGATACCTACAAACAATATCTGACTGTAGGATTTTAAAAAGAAGATAAGAAAAATTATAAAAGTTCAAATACAGTACTACATTCCATTAAGAAAAAAAAATCCACCTAAAATCAAAGATAAAAAGACATTTTACAGGTTCTTTAAAACTACATGAAGTACATACAACTAGAAATGGATTAGAAATTGTATTCATGAACGTTTCTTCAATAAAATTCAGACGTTTATGTCGGTGCATTATATGCACACACACTATCCTGTAAACAAAAATCTCTTCCGATCCTCAGTACAACATCAAGATAAAAATATTTAGCATTTCAACCCACGAATATTTCATAATAAGATAAACAAATCATTGAGATAAATTTTGCTACATAAGAATACCTCTGCCCAACATAACTATGATAAAATGTTGAAAATTTTAATCAAATGCCCTCTCATTACAGAAAATATAATTCAATAATTATGTACCTCACGATTCAGTGGAAGGGATAGTTTTTCTGCATCAAAGCTTTGCTGCTGATATAACACCACGCATTAGATGTCCCCACACACAAATGGAGTACAATCCAAAATGTGTATTCTACTTAAAGTTCTGAGTTTGCACTAAATATCTGTGTAAAGTTCTTAACAACACAAAAACTGTCGATGTAACATATTAATCACAATGAAATATTCTTTTCAAATTCTGATAATATGTGACAAGATATAAGAACACATTTGAAAAAATTTGCTGGTTCTTATGGTAAGAATTACATGATTTTTATGCTACATGTACATGTAACTTTAGTATGATCAAAGTTGCATATTTATGCAACTTTCATCATACACAACAACAACAAAACAAATATATATGTATAAAGATACTGTGAGAAATGAAACCACACGTAGAAAAAAAATGATGTATGAGGGATAAACAATCAAGGCTCATGTGTTATAAAATTATTGTACATCTCATTATGATACATATCACCACTATGGCATAGATCAAAATATAAAATTTGAAAGGAATAATGACAGGGGGGGGGGGGTATTTTCAAACCCTTTTCCTTCCATGGGTAGGTCTCCTATCAAAGTCAGATGGGAGGAGCAAGGGGGAAACTGGCCTCCCCTGAGACTGACAGGCCCCCTTCCAGATAATTAACATTAGAAGGGCTGTCTGAGACTTGGGAGAATGGAATTTATTTTTCTGGATTTTCAGAAATCATGTTCCTTGGAAAGGCTGATGAAGATTTTCAACCTCGAGCCAGGGGATCTTTTTTTTCTAGAATTTTGAAATTTTTTCCATGAGGAAAGTAACTGTTGAGAATTAATCGTTGCCTGACTGGCAGAAGGGTGTTAACGCGCGCAAGGCGCAATGTTATACATCCCCTGACTGGCAGAAAGGCGTTAACACACGTGCACACTGTATCTTTCACGCAGCGCGCACTCTGGCTAATGCCCTTCTGCCAGCCGGGAGGATGTACAAAATCGCGCACGCACTAATGCCCTTCTGCCAGCCGGGCGACGTAATCTTCCCTGCCCCTGGATGATCCAGGATAGATCCCATAATATCTAGATGGCTTCAGGAAGCTCAGAGACGCGATGATGTCCTGCAATGGTTGAGCCCATCCTCCATCACTCTGAGGACTCTCTTGACATTCTCCTGGTTGGCGTTATACCCCATCAGACCTATGCGCCATACCTGGATACGATGTAGGAGACAAGGGGAAAGAAATTTCAAGATCATTCTGAGTTCAGGGGGGTGTTTCATGAAGAGTTGGACTTACAGTTGCACTTAAATTCATAGTTGTGTGCTGTATATTACGCAACTAAGATCACCACAGCGCTATTGGGAAGTCTATCAATGAGATTACGTGTTAAATACCGGATGCGCATTGGCGCTTACGCATGACTCTAAGTCTATCTAACTTAATTCTTTGAAACACCCTCCCCTGGTAACAATAAAAAATAAATTCTGACAGAATCAAATGAAATTACATCACCATGTATTCATAGGAATGAATAAAGACTAGGTAGCATATACCAAACAGTTTTGACAGAAAATTTGTAATTTGTGAGTAATAAAAATAACAAAAGAGGCTTTCCGTAAGATGTTGGGAGTCAGGACTATGTACCATGTACAAGCCTGGACAATGGTGTGATTAAGTACATGTACATGTTTCCTTTTCGACAATACTGGGAGTGTACAGTTTTCAGCAATTTTTTTCACTATTCTACTTAAAGGCTCACTTTCATGAAACCACAAGTTGCATACATGTATAAACATTCCACGATAACAGTTCAACATTAGTAAAACAAATAAAAAAAAGAAACTATTAACAAACAAGAAAATTATCATCTTAAACTGAAGCTTGAATGTGAGTACACAAATCGGCTAAAGTGTATATAGCTTTGGGCTTTTAAACTTAGACAGCTGCAGAAAATCACCAAGAACGGCGTACGGGAAATGCTGACTCATTCATTCTTTGTTTTGATATCTATATCTGCTTTAATGAAAGTGACTTTTTTTTTCTTTCTAGACACAATTTAAAAAAAAAATTCATATTCATACCCATTTTTGATCTGTCATGCTTAGCTCGTTGCCATTATTTCGACACTGTAATTTGAAACATCACTATTTTTTTTTAAAGGAGCCTATATTTCACAAGCATAGCTTTTTTTAGGCTCCTTCATATTTCACTCTCGATCAATACTGCATGTACTTATATTTATATGGGGTACTTACCTTTTTTTATTTATTTCTTTTTCTGAATTTACTATTTCCTTTGTACCTCTTATATTGCTTGTTTGTATACTTTCTATAAGCTCTCAAAACACTGTCAAATATTGGAAATGTCTGAAAATGTGTGAAATATGAAACAATAAACTGAAACAATTGCTAAAAAAAAAAAAAAAAAAAAAAAAAGAAACATACCTTCCCAGCACTAGGCCCAAGACCACCCGATATCTCAATTCTGTACCTACAGATGGGGAAAATAACCAGACAAAAAAAACCCACATGAGATAGTGATGTTAGGAAAGCAGTTGGCAATGGAACCCTGTCTTCCATGATCCACAGTCTGGCAACTTATCCAGTAGTACATAAATATGCATTGTTTTATATTGTTGATATAAAGAAAGAAGAATACATGAATTCAATTTCAACAAGGGAGACAAGGAGTGGCCATGGTATGTGCAGAGTAGTACCATTTGCCCGGACAGAAACATACAAAAATGCATTTCTCCCAAGAACAATTAGAGCCTGGAATTCATTAGATGTAGATATAAAGAAATCAACAACAGTAGAGAGGTTCAGAGCGGCACTCTGACTCACACAAGAGCAGCATGCTGGCGATTTGCAGTATACTGCCCTGCCGGGGTATACTTCAGAAGGTTCAGAAGGTATGGACTGCTTCGAGGGGCACGTTTTTTAGAAAAACGCAAATGAAGTTACTCTATGTTTTGACCTTACTTTGAGCTTTTAGCAGCTAGTGTATTATTTCTCTGTCCTAACTGTCAAAATTTCTGACAGAGCGAGATCATTTCTTCAATGATATTTTGTGATTTTAATTAAAACACTCAAAAGGTTTTCTCATCATAAGCATTTTATCCTTAACGCCTTTCTTCCGGGAACAAAAATGCGCAAGTATGTAAATCCAGTTCCCGGAGAAAGGACGCTAACCCAAATTGGTCTATGCGCATAAGCACGTTGAGCAAGGAAGCGTCTTTCTTCTGGGAAAAAAAATGCGCAATACGTAAATCCAGTTCCCAGAGAAAGGACGCTAACCCAAATCGGTCTATGCGCATAAGCACGTTGAGCGAGGAAGCAGTTTGGAATTCATGTGCCTGTGTCATTTCGTTTTTTGGCTTATTATGTCATAATGTCGTCAAATTGAGGTTCGAGAATGGTATCAGAAGAAAGAGCAAACATTTCTCAGTCGTTCTCAGAGAAAATCTGAAAATCGAAATTCATGACAGGAATTATTCTTCAAATTGGCAACACCAACATTTTTATTTTATTGCTACATTTTATTTATAAAATGTCATGTATCAGAAATGAATATAAATTGACAGAAATTATGATAAGTCAAAAAGTTGCCAATTTGCAGGGGAAAACGGTTATTTTAAACTTTCTATCACATTGCCAATTTAAGGATTTTAATGCTTATTTTCCTTTAAAAAATTTTCAGCATCAAACAATGAATATTGATGTAACCAAAATGGGCACGGTTTGTGTAGAATCTTTTGCTCTTTCTGCTCATGTATTTGGTATGATTTTAGGGCTTTGCATTAAAAGATATTAGGCCAAACCACAAAATGTGGACCTCTGTCACGAATGGGTTAAAGGCCTTTCTGCGGGAAGGCGACGAAATATAGTCTCACACTGTCTGCCTGGCATAAAAAAAGTACACCCTGAAGACCATGTGATATTCCAGTTATGATTTCCAGTCAATTTTAGTGTAAATATCCAAAAGGAATGCAAGATAACAGTTATACTTTGCCCTGAGATAGAATCCATGCACCCCGAACGCTCCTCGCACAATGATCACAGCACTTCCATTTTGCTTGTCATGCAAACAGAACTCTCACTGGTTTTGCACATGTGCACGCACCTGTGCTTCATGTTGATGTTGTTGGAGGTCTACGCCGCTGACCACTCAAGGTCAAAAATACTTTTCACCTTTCAATTGTTTAATATTCAAACTGAGGAGAAAAGAACCTCACAACACCTTAGTTTTGATTGCAGCTTGCTCCTGACTTTCTAAAGGCAAAGAAATCTGATTAAAAATTTTTTGAGGACCTAAAAAAATTGTAAATAACCCTTAAGTTACTTACTTCTGCATGACGTATACCACCAGCTTCTTCCAGTCCATACCAGGCGGTACCAGGATTGCGCTAACTGTGCATAGACGGGTTGCCTGGTAGGATGAGAGATAGAGGGAAAGAGAGAATAAAATTACTTTACAGATGTGAAAATGAACACATAGAATATAAAAAAATGTAGAGAGTAAGAGAGAAAGAAAGAGAGAAAGATGGAATAGGGGGAAAATATACTCAATAAGATGAAAAAAAAAAATAAACTGAGGCAGAAATGAACAAATAAGGGAAGGAGGGGGAAGGAGGGGGTAGGAGGGGGGAGGGAGGGAGGGAGGGAGGGAGGGAGCATGAAAGAGATACAAGAGAGAGAGAGAGAGAGAGAGAGAGAGAGAGAGAAAGAAAGAAAGAAATCTGGTGAGAGGATTTATCAAAGTTTAGAATTTAGTTCAAATTTTTAGTGTGCATAAACTTTACATCACATTAAACATAATATCATATTTGTTTGAACAATACTGTAGAGTACAATCTCCAATGTACAAATGAATTCAATTTTGGCCTTTTTAAAAAGGAAATATTAAGGAGATTAAATTTAATGAGATTTAATTTCAAAGTCTGAAAATATATACAATCTACAGGGCAGAAACCTGTCATGAGAATGGTACATTTCCTTGGCAACTGATCACATGACATATATGTAATTTCTTCATCTCTGAGCTGCATATATCTTACCTCATCTTTCACAAACAGTTTGAGTCCAAGCTTCTCCAGTCCAGCATAGAGGGCTTGCGCTGCGGCCTTATGGCGCTCCCAGCAGCTTTCAAGCCCCTGAATGAGAGCGATAGAAGATAAGATTTATGGAAAAGAGTGAATTACAGTAGGCCTATGGCCCATAAAGAAAGCGAACTCCTTTTCATAATAAATACAGGTAAATAAATATAGCTAATGTCATACAAAAATATAAAACTACATCAAATCAGTCTGAACTAGTTCTTGAAAAAGGGGAATCTGATCGGTTTCTCACAGATGGACATGAAAAATTTTGAAAGACTGAAGGCCTGTAAAAACTGAGTAATGAAATGTATTGAGCTATTTCATGTTTCATTGTGAAGGGCATCACTAAAGGAGCTGAAATTCTATAAAATTTGGTTGCTCCTGTTGACTGTCTACTTCCCTTGGGATCCATAAAATGATCAATGTCACAGACGGACAAAAATTCCTTCTCACCTGATCAGGTTCAGGGACAGAATAACCAACTATACATTCTGAAGAAAAATTAGTGATTAAATATGGAAAGATGGAGAGTGAGGGAATAGGAAGAAACATGGGGATTTGAGAGAAAAAAGAGGAAGCAAGATAAACATGGCATGAGGTAGGGCAGCAAAAAGACTATGAGAGGGGAAGAGAGAGAGAGAGAGAGAGAGAGAGAGAGAGAGGAGAGAGAGAGAGAGAGAGAGAAATGTGGAGGAAAGAGACTGGGAAAAAACCAAGGGATAGAGAAGAAGGATGAAATACACTTGAAGGAAGGGAGAAGAGGTGACAACATAAGGGATAGGGGAGAGAAGGAAGACAACATAGGGAGAAAGAAAGTTGAAAAAAAAATTAAGATAGAAGAGCAAGAAAGAGGGGATGAAAACACTGAAATTGTAGATGGGAAAAGTGAGAAATGGGAAGAGCTAGTGAGAGAAAAAAGGGCAATGAGAATGATATTTATCTTCATACCTCTTCAACTACCATAGCCAATCCTTCCCTCAGTTGATACAAGTTTGTTACTGGACATGTATGGTGGTATCTGGAAGTAACAAATACGGTACGTAAGCCATTTATTTCCATCCAATTTCTAAAAGAATTATTCAAAAATTTGAAAATGATTATATTTCAAGAGGGATCAATATGTCCTTTTATAAATTTGCAATGATATACAACTGTACTCCAGGACATAATTTGGATCTGCCATGTAAATGTACATGTATTACCAAAAACCCTGTTCATATCCGACACATTTAGGTAATATTCCCTCTAATGTCACTGGTCACCGCCAATTTATGAATAAGCTCACTATTGAGCTTAATATCATCAGGTCCAATTAAATGTTGTAGATGATAACACAAACCAGTAATACCACAATTTGCTACAATCATATTCTCCTCTCTATGGGTGTGTTTGAGCACTCAGAGCGAACCAAACTGTACTGTACCATACCCGTACCACGCCAGACCGGTTCATTTTGGGAGCGCTCTATGGAGAAAGCGCACCTCTGTGGTACCCTTGAGCATGCTTTGAAACTCGACGCAGTGGGGTCACACGTTGTGTAGCAACAGGGTCAAGTAATATTCACCTTCGCATGCTATTGTACTCTATGCATCTCATGTTCTGCAGCTCTCAAAGTGTTCTTTTCGCAAACATTTGTGCCACACTTATCTTTCTATTTCGTACTTTACTTACAATGCACGAACTCCGCTGATTCACCACACTCCGCCGCTAAATATCAACACCGACCTAAACTTTGATGCATTTGTACGTCCACTGTACTTCTAGTATCGTATGCTTGTGGACTAGTTTGCGTTCAAGCGCTCGTCTGGCACGGTACAGTACGGTACTGTACGCTTTTTGGACCGGTACAGTATGGTATGCTTCTGGAGCACTTGAGAGCTCGTCTGACATGGGTATGGTACGGTACACTCTAAAAGAGCATTCAAACACCCTCCAGATCAAAGGTAGCTGAATGAAACATGGTGGCATGAAAAGATGAGTAAAGAAACCAATCTGCATACTGATGTGTATGGTTCGTGTTCCGGATGCATCTTTTCGTGCCCATCAGTTTCGTTGATCTACCTAAAACACACTTTTGGAGGTATCACAGATGAGGAAAATAATAACAATACGGTAATATTAATCATTTACCATCATTCTTAACCATTTTACACACAAAAAAAGGCTCATTCATAATACAACATACCTCCTAGGACCTGCGTCACACCCCCAGTAGTTTGCTAGATGGTTAAGGTCAAGGTAGAATGAAGGCACTCTGGTTTTCTTACTGAGATACTTGGCCCTAGATGATAGAGAGTAACATGCAGAGAATTTTCCGTTTTATGCACTTGTAAAAATATATCATCTTGGATCATCACGAGAAATATCACACCATTTGGGTATTTACCTTATAACATACTTTATCAGCCAATACATTAGTATATAGATATGTTGACGATTCAGGACAATTCTGACATATTAGCAAGTTATCATTTTCATATTTTAAATGATTTTCCTATACTTAAGTATAGGCATTTATTGAGTGGAAATTTTAGCAAAGACAAAATCGGGGATTTAGCAAAAAATTAAACCACATTGATAATTTCAGCTTGTACAGTACATCAGTGAAGCAATAAACATCGTAGGCACGTCCTCCCATCAACTTCAGGCTACCATCCCGCCCCACCCTGCTGTTTAATGAAAAAATTTTCACTCTCAGTATGACTAAAGGCTGCTGACCTCTAACAGCAAGCTCTAGGTGATTTCCAGTGGGCCACAAGTTTCATGTCGTGTGAGATTTGCGGTCATTCCAAAACATATATCTATGGTGTATGCAAAACACACTCCTCAGAGTATGTCATTAATAATCAAAATCCAGCCAGTACCACAATACTACATTTTTAACTCGTTAGACAGTAAGTCCAGGATAACTTGGGCTGGGGTGTATGGAAAATTTTTGTTACACTGAAATCCCATTGTGCTCAACGGGTTTAATAAAAATTAATAAGATTAAAAAGAAATGCTACACATATCCGATGTTCTGAATCTTACCTGGCTCTTTCACCGAATGAAATAGGGGCTGTACCAGGGGGTGCACCTAATACCTTCTGACTGCCGCTATAGATGACATCTATACCTGAAAGGAAATTAGTAGAAATTTCAACAGATTTTAGAGAAAATTTGATTCAATTTCAGAGAAACAATGTTCTAAGGAGAGAAAGAATTGTCAATATGTCAAGGTTACAGAGCAAATAATTTCTTCTTTTTTTAAGAGGAACATAAACAACTATGCCAATTCCACAACAACTAGTTTATAAAATTAAATTATTTATAATGTTTTGAGATCCTAAAGAAATTAGCACAAATTTCAACAGATTTTAGAGCAAATTAATTCTCTTTTCACAAAACCATTTGAAGTTTATTATGAATGGATGCTCATAAATTTCTATAATTTTTTGGAAAAATCATAGCCATTTTTGCAATTATTAATTCTGCATCATAAACCCCCCCCCCCCCCCCCCCGCCCTCCCCTCAACAAAATTATTTTTAACTGTATTTTGCAATATTACTGTATTACGTCAGATAATATTTTGGCATTATTTCACTTGTAGATGCAGAGAGGCAATTGTTTATTAAAGACTCTTTGAAATTTGTATAACAATATTACTGTTATTCATGTATTTCTCGTTTTAACCCATTGACTACTGAATTCACTATTTCCCATAGGCATAGTACAGGAACTACCCGGTTCCAGTAGGCAATCTTACCCCAGTCATCTACAAAGATGGGCACTCCACCTAAGGATGCTACAGAGTCTACCAAGAACAGGCAATTATTCCTAAATAGGATGGTAAGAGGAAAAAACAAAGATAAATCATGAAAATCACAAATGAAAACAAAGCATGATAAAAATTAGTAACAAAATAATCTTGACCTTTCAGCAAGTCAGCGACCATTAAAACAAATTCTAATGGACTCCTACACTTGTTTTCGTAACTATCAATATGTTGTAACACAATATATTTCTCAATGTAAATCTTACTGTCTATCAGCCCTCAAGCTATGTATGCGAATTTTGTAGCAATATGAACATTCCATTCAATTAAATCCACTTCAATTGTTTTGTTTTTGTTCTGTTTGTTTATTTTCATTTCCATAAGAAAATCATACAGAGCATAACATAAAACAGAAATCATACTCTTAAACATTAAAAAAAAAAAAAATATATATATATATATTAATGGAAAAGCAAATATGACATCATTCATTTTTGACCAAGATAACTGTAGTGAAAATGGGAGACATAAAAAAAGAAACTTAAAGAAACACCATAAATCCATTCAATGATTTTTAAAACCCCCATTTATGGGAGGAATATTGTACATTCAGCAATCAGCATGCAAATTTTGAATTTCACAATCCTTGCGTCCTCATTCGGTTCAGTTGCAAGTCACTCTAGCACGTTAATTCTGGGAGATGGGTCGACAACAGTACCATCAACACTGCACTAGTTGCCTTCTCCGCTCCTATTCTAAATGATTACAGACTTCTAACACCTCATAATAAGGGAAAAATATTATTTTCCCTGGGTTCTCACTGGTTCTTCTACTAACTCATCCTTCTTCTTCCCTACACTTGGGATCCCTCAGTCAGTTAAATATTTCTGCAATTGGTCAACTCTTGCTTGCGGCATCTGCTATCTTGGAAATAGTTGTCGACCTGTGAGTGGGAAAATAGGCCTCTCATGGTACAAACTTTGATGGCGCATGCAATGTGAAATGCAAGAATTGTACTTACCTACGGCACAAACTGCCCAAGCCTTGCAGTGGCTGTAACACTCCAGAGGAGGATTCTCCGTGTGTGATAGCAAATAAGACTGGTCGGTAAACTTGAATGCTCTAAGGAAAGGAGAAATTTGTATCAGAAAGGTTATTAAAAGAAATATGACAATTTGTTGGCCACTTACTAAAAGATGTTGATGTTTGATAAAACTTGTACTCACACATTATCAGAACTCATTGAAAAAGTCAAAAGAAATATAAATTATTTATGGCATCCATACAACACATCCTAGCCTCAAATGATTTCATAACAGTATTATCAACACATATTTTGCTAAGTGCACTGCAAATTGAGCTTATAATTGATTTTTAAAAAAATAAATTGGAATCACTTACTTGTTCAATTTGTCTCAGGGTGAATGCAACCCCAGTTGGGTTTTGCAACACTTTCACATTAGCTCCTACAAGTGAAAATCATTATTAAAATGAAGAAATAAATGATGCAATTTAAATATACCTCTGCTTTGTAACGGTTACATTATGTCCTATGCTAAAACCCCTGTATCCCAACCACTCCCTGCACAATGACCACAACACTTCATACACTTGTCATGTAACCAGAACTCTCATTGGTTTACACCTGTCAGGCCTGTGTGATTTTTGTCCTGACCCAAGATCAAAGTTATTTTATCACCTTTCTTTTGTTTAATATTCAATTTGATGAGGAAAGAACTTCGCAGCATCTTAGTTTTGCTTTTATCTTGATGCTTAGCAGCTGAAATGAAAGAAATTTCATGAAAAGCTTTTCAGGGCCTACCAAAACTGCACATAATTTTTAATACCTACCCAGTCTCTTGCCAAGATCAGCTATTCTCTCTCCCCAGATCCCATTGGACGCCACCAAGATGACATCACCAGGCTCTATCAGATTCATCATGGCTGCCTCCATCCCGCAGTGACCAGACCCACTCACAGCAAATGTCAGTTCATTCCTTGTCTGGAACACATATTTCAGTCCAGTCTTTATGTCGTCCATGATCTATGGGTTTGCAAAACAAAAAATGAAATGATTACCGATATGTAACAGCCAAAGTAGCTTTAAAGTCTGTGCTGCACGAAATTTAGAGGGTACTATTCAGAATAAAGAGCACAGACAGATGGGGAGTGTACAGTTACTCACCGAGGTTTACGAAACCTCGTCTGGAGGTGCATGTACACATTTGCCACTTTTCCAGAAGCAAGAAAATTGCTGATGTTGACTGAAGTTTTGTTTGGTTTGTTCAGCATCAATGTTTCTGAAGTCAATTCTCAAACTTCTTGCAATTAATTGTGGGATCTTTCTTTGGACACTATGTCATGATTTTCATCAGATATTTTTAGGCTACAAAATGGCGGTGAGGAATTAGCCTGTCCGCAATTCTGAATAGTGCCCTTGAAGTCATGCTGCACAGAATAATTTTTTAATAATAAATTACATGTAATTACCTCCATATTGCAAGATAAATCATATTTCATAATTTTCTATAATGCTGACTCCAAACTCTGCAGCACTGTAAGATTAAAACAATTTTAGAAAATTTTATTAATCAAAAAAGAATCATAATCAAAAAGTGAGGTCTAAACTAAATCATGTAAATCTAGGCCTATCCCCGAGACAGAACGTTGAACCTTGATAAAATAATCCCTGAGCTGAGGTAGCTCTTTCCAAGGTGAGCTGGGATAGGATGTGCCGCGATAAAAGATTTCTGATAGTCTGGGAGACAGTTTCCCATTTTGAATAACAATTCATATCTTTGTTTACATTTGCTTTCTACAGGCGAAGTAAGCGACTGACCTTTAGAGTCTCCGGGTGCAGGTGTCCAAGTATCGGGAGAGCTCCGGCTGCGAGGACCCTCGGTGGTACGTTGGAAGGCCCGGGTCCCATCATCAGCTTATTCGGGACGTTCATTGGCAAAAGGAGCTCCTTTGGAGCATTTACTTTCCGAGTTTTACTGCCGATCATCTTAACAGTTTTACATAGACTAAGATGACTTTGCTTGGTTTAAAAAAAACCCGTTTAATTGACCACTGATATGTTGACTAACTCGGATTTTCTCTGTGCGCCACACTCAACAATAGACGACCATGATCGTTCAACAACATTATCACGTGACACTTATTCGTTTTGAGGTTTAGTCTTTTAAGCCTAACCTGTTTAAATGTAATGCAAAATAAGTTGTCTGTGACTTTAATAACAAATCTGCAGTCAAGTTTTATTTTTATTTATTTAGATATGTTAAAATGATATGTTTGAAGTAGATTTTCTCTTTGATGATTTAAAAGGGTTCTGATACTGATTAGTGTTAAAATGGGTTTGAATACATACTCTACTCCTGTGACACGCCCCGACCCCTCCCCCATGGCATCCTGTGACATACTCTAACCCCGACCCCTCCCCCATGGCATCAAACCCTCATTCTCCCTTTTCTTTCTTTCTTTCTTTCTCTCCTTTTTTCTTTCCTTTTTCTTCTCCTTCATTTTTCTTATATTCTTGGCATTTTTATTTTGGCCAAAATTTTTTTTTTGTCATTATCAACATTCTAATCCTTCAAAGTAAAAGTGTAAAGAGCTTCCTTTTTCTTGCTTTTTCATTTCATGATCTTCCTTTAGCATGTGGTGTGACAGACATGATATCTCCTTTTGCACACCCCTCCCTCAAAAAGAATAAAAACGACAGCAGCAGCAAAAGCAGCAGCAGCAACAACAACAGCAACAACAACAGCAACAACATCTTCATCGTCATCATCAACAAAAAAGAACAACAACAGCGGCAAACAATAACTTGAAAAAGCATGTTCCTAGATGATAATCTACTTTGCCCCTTCTTTTATTTATGTATTTATTTATTTTTTGCTTTGTTTGTTTTTTCTTGTTTTGAAGAATTCTGGAAGAGCATTCCCCTGTACCCTCTATGGAGCTAATGTTCTATAAGGCACATACCTACTATTACCTAGCCCCTCCCCTTTTAAAAATAAGAATAAGTCGTTCAAGAGCATCTAGTATTTCGAAATGTGGTGACAACTTGTCTCTCTACATTTCACCTCATATTGTTTCAGCTCACAATTGATTTTATCCCTATCAAAAATGTCAAATAACCTGTGCCTATTTTCATTTCCACTTGCAATAAATAAATAAATAAATAAATAAATGAATGAATAATTTTTAAAAAAAATATTTTAAAGGGAACCTTAACCCTGGGGGAAAAATCAATGTTAATGCAAAGCGAGGATGGAGAGAAACAATTAAAAAAGAAAGTTCCATCAAAATCGGTTACAAAATGAGAAAGTTATGAAAGTTTGAAAAGTCTTGATTTCCTTTCTGGGGCTATCCTCAAATTGGCAGTGTTGCTTCAAAGTGGCAGGGTTGTTTTTGTTGTTGTTGTTGTTGTTGTTGACAACTTTTGATATCATAGTGCCCAGATTTATTTTTATTTATTTATTTATTTATTTATTTATCTTCCTTCATATCATTTCTGAAATTGTAATTAAAAGAAAGCTGTGATGTCTGTTGTATGACAGATAGAACATGAAAGAATGAAATGCTTCGTCCTCGATCTTTGTTAGGTCTTGTTTCGTTTTTACTTTTCTAGATAGCATTCATCAAAAGTAATTGGGACTTTTATCCTCTAAATGCTTAAGAGCTTAATCACACCCTGTATTTTGACAATCGTTTGCAGTATGTCTTATTCTATTTCTTCTCTTCACCCAGAGCATTTCAGAGGCTATACACAAAGAAAAAGAAGATTTGTCACTCTATATTCAAAGGTGTAACCATGATCGTTCGGCAACTCAGAATTTGACCCCCATTTCGCGGTGTTTCAAGTACATTTTTAGCCATTTATACTCCTATTTGGCACAAAACGGGTACAAATTGGCCTTAACCCCCCCCCTATTTTTCGCATTCCAAGTACACTTTTTGCAAACAAGGACGAGAAAAAAACACACCCCTTTTTTTCAATTTCGAGTAGAAGTCTACAAGCTCAAAAACACCCTTTTTTCAATTTCGAGTACAAGCTCATGAAAACAACCTTTTTTTTTTTCTTTTTTTCCCCCCGAAATTTAAAAAAAAAAAGACCCATTTTTTACGCGAAATTTCGAACGATCATGCGTACACGAAGTCAATACAGAATGACAACACCGGGAAAAAAATCTTCCTTGAAAACAAAACACGGAAATATATCAAATCAACCACAGGTGGAATTTAGTATTCAAACTTGGGGTACTCATTAAGAATTACCCGACAAGGAAAAAACAATTAATTGGTTTCTTCCCCTCACACTTTTACTCTTAAATCTGGCTCTGCAGCTGAGCTGAATATTGTAAATGGCAGGGAAGGGGATATGATATTATGCCCCCTTCGACCTTCGATTTACGCCCATGAAAAAAATGTTTCCATTTATTTAAAAAAAAAAAGAAAAAAGAAAAACACACGCAGAAAAGAAATAATGCAATTATACCAACCGGTGAAGCAGCGTATACATCCTGAGAGAGAGAGAGAGAGAGAGAGAGAGAGAGAGAGAGAGAGAGAGAGAGAGAGAGAGAGAGAGAGAGAGAGAGAATTCATTGTGTTTCAAGTTTCAAGTTTAGGTTTTATTTCCAATTGTGCTACAGGTACACAACTCGGATCCACAGAAATAGAAGACGTCATCTATTTCTGTGCTCAGATCCCTTGATGCAAAGAGCGCCAGCTAGAGGATGATACACACAACACACACACACACACACACACACACACACACACACACACACACACACAGTCGCTTCTTCTTCTTCCCGGCTCCTTGCATGGCGCTCCCTCATTATGATAGTGATGTCAATTCTTGTTCATTCCTTTCCTTTTATTACCTCATTAATTCATCCATGGTTTTGCAAGACCAGCCCCCCGCCTTCTCTCTCCCTCTCTCTCTTGGTCTCGATCCACAGATCTAATGCCAAGTTTTTTTTATGTGGTCTTGATAACTGAGAACCACTTAAAAGAGAGTTAAGAATGTTTCGTTTACAGCGAACAAATTTCTTTCAAATACATGACGACGACGACGACGATGATGACGATGATGACGATGATGATGATGATGATGATAATGATGAAGATTCCAAGCATTTGTATGGAGCCACATATCTGTTTAACATTTATAGCAGCAGATTATGTTCATTAAAAAAAAAAAAGAAAACAGGAATCCAAATAATCATAATTGCATGTTACGTCAGTAACTTATCCGATTTCTACTAAAATCTGGACAAACAAATCTGTGCCCATAATCCCTCATTATTACTTATCTAAAATCCCATTCTTCTGTTCTATTCACTTCTCTCTATTATTCAAATTCTAGCGATAATATGCTCCCAAGGCCCTCTGGGAGAGCAGTACAGAGTAGTGAAGGGGCTACCGTAGGTAAACAAAACGTAATGATAATAATCATTATTATTATTATTCATTACACCTAATCCAAACATGAATCCATGCAGTTCAATCCACTTGGGTACTGGGGGGGGGGGGGGGGGGGGGGTAGGAGGCAGTTGTCCCCCAAATAAAATCCAAAAGTGGTTTATTTATAATTCTACATCAGTGATTTACAAATGTTGCTGAAATGACATTTTCCGGGGGGGGGGGGGCTCACTTCTTTGTAACTTTATGCGTTTGTAGTATGTAGGCTCACATCTTGACCGTTAACATCAATATCCGCATTCACCCCCTAAAAACAATTACCCATTATACCAACCACCCAGTGGTGAAGCGGATTTTTTTTCTGCCCCTCCCCTAAAGTTTTCGCTCATTTCGCCACTGTGTAATCATTCCTGCATTTACAGTAGAAAAGATTTGGCCTAAAAGTATCAGGATTTGGTATCTTGTATATTCCCTTGCTTGTAATACAAAGTACGCACTTAGCACCATGCACATGTAACTTCAGAGAAACTTATCTCTGTATAATTATGTTAATATTATTTGTTAACTTGATGTATCAAATAGGGCTACTTTGACATTTTCTCAACAAGTCACGATATTTTCATCCGCTTGGAGGGACTAGAAAAGACTGGGTTCGGCAAGGCGTGGAAAACAAAATGTGTGAGCTTTATTATTTCAATATCTGTGTGTATGGCATACGCACATAGGGGATCAGGGGGGGGGGGGGCAGTTGCTCCCCTCCACTGAAATCTTCAAACCCCTGTGTTTTTTTTTTTCGAAAATTTATTGAAAATTTCCAAAAATTCCACCCAAAGTGTGTGCCAGATCATTCAATTTCAATTTGTTTCAATTCTAAAAGTGCAAAAAAAAAAAAAAAAAAAAAAAAAAAACCCACACGGTCGCTTTGCTCCCTTGCATGCGTGTTCCCTCAAATATTGAACATATTCTTGCCCCCCCCCCCTGCGTACAGCCTTGTCTATGTGGAAAATCATCAGAGAACCCTCTGAAAATGATTCGTATTAAAATACAAATAGAAATGGTTGAGGAAATAGGGTCGAATAAACTATGTAAGCAGTACCAAGTGTTAGCTGTGTTGTTTTTCACTTTATATGATTTCAGTATGATTGAATCAACTTGTCAACAGTTTGATATTTCCTGAATAATGCAATGCACCCTTTTTCTAATCACAGCATAATCAACTTCTCCCATTAAATTTTAGACGGATTCTATATCTCTGAGATCGAATGAATTGGAGTTAATTTCATATCTCCCAAAGATATGACATGCTGCAAAGAAATGACACGCCCCTTTCTTTTGTTTTCTCTTTCTTTCCACTTACATTTCATCTTTCATTCTATGGCATCAAACCATTCTCCCATTCATTCAATCCTTCCTTCCCCCTCTCACAACAAGAAATACAGAAAAAATTAACAATTCAAAACGTCATTTTGTAAAAAATGTGACTGAACAATTTATTAATTTTCACATTTCAGATTAGTTAACAAGCAAGGTATAGTCTCCACAGTAAAAATTGACTTTGGTACAACAAAAAGTAACCAGATTCTGTCTCTTGACCCATCTTTAAACCAAACCAAATATATACCTCCAAATAAAATGGTCCATTAAAAATGGTGAGCGCACATAGACATAAATTAACGAAGTTTAAGTTGCAGTACCTTGTAAGAAACTTAGCAATCATAATATACATACATACACATGCAATGTTCTGTACAAAAATATCAGTATGTCCAAGCTCTTTTTGGCATCAAAATGAGGAAAAAAATACAGCCTCTCTTTATTTCTCATCTGAATATACAGATCATTTTCTACACGGACACAGAAAAAAGAGCAAATAATATATGGAAGAACACAGATCATGTAACATGTTTGAAGAAAGGAGATGAAAATGACAAAGGATTGATGTAAAGCATCAAGAATTACTACAAAGAGAAAATAATAGTGTGTGTGTGTGAGAGAGAGAGAGAGAGAGTGCAAAAGGCAAAAGGAGAGAGAGGGAAAGAGATAGAAAGAGGGAGAGTGAGAGAAAAAAGAGAAAGTGAGAGATAGAGACAGATAGATAGAAAGAGATATAGGGAGAGCATGACAGAGAAGAGAGATAGAGCAGAATAGAAAAATAAACCTAGAAATGGAAACCTGATTAAAACAAATGAAGATTCACATACAAAATAGAAATAATCTACACTAGAGGAAGACAGACTATATAGATACCCAGACATATACACATCTAATGAAAGCAGTTAAAACTAGAAGACTCAGATTTTTCTTTTAAACAGCTTTTGTACAGAATATGTTCCTTTTCCAAGAATATCTGAACAAATTCAGCTTGGAACTTGCAATATTTCTTACCAACCATGATGAAAAGCTGCCCTTTTCCAAGTACAATTTCACAAGTGTACATAAAACACGATAAAAACTACTTTCGAAAAATCAACTTAAGGCAACTTCAATAGCCCTGTCTATCACCTTAAGAAATGTGCGGACTTTACAATGGCTTATTATGTAATCCGAACATGATTTGTATGGGCAGTACATATAGGCTTTAAAAAATGCACTTGAGTTGATTTTTCAAAAGTACATGTAGTTTTTAATGTGTTTAAAGTGCAACCCAAACTGAGATCACCTGCATGTAAAGAGGAAGGAGAGAAAGGAGAAAAGAAAGAAAGATAGATTGAGAGAGAGAGAGAGAGAGAGAGAAAGATGGGGAGGGGGAAGTAGGGGAACTCCCTCAAACTATAATGGCAGTTGTGACCTTCAAGTGTAAATTACATCCCACTGTCATTACCTCATCGCCAAAATGACAATGGTCACAGAGATAGCTCTATGACAAGCAAGAAATATTTCATTTCAATCCAACATCATTCAAAATATGTTCAAATACATACAATTTCAACCAAAGATATACAAACTAAAGCAATACAAATACCCCAATTAGAAAAATTCTCGCAAAAATATGGTCGAATGAAAAACAAAGGACTGTGAACTCTACGAAAAGGCAAATGAGTTTAACGTTCTGTGATACTCAACAAATAGTAGTAGTTTGTATCTGTATGGATGAGGAAAAGTAGTTGCATTCTTATCAGCTTGAGCTTGAAGAATAGCCCACTATTTCTGGGTTACAGTTCGTTATTCCGAAGGTTCATTAATCCGAAAATGAAATAAGGTTCGTTCTTCTGAAGGTTCGTTAGTCCAAAAATGAAATAAGGTTCGTTAGTTCATTAGTTGTTTTCAGACTAATGAACTGTATTTCATTTTTGGATCATCGAACCTTCGAAATAACGATCCCTATTTCATTTTCGAATCAACATAACTTCACAATAACGAACCTTATTTCATTTTCGGATTAACGGACCTTCAAAATAATGAACCTTATTTTATTTTCGGAATAACACCACAAATATTCGGATTAACAAACCCTTTTTCATTTTCGGACTAACAAACATCTAGGTGTACGCAATTTGCATGTTTCCGAATAACGAACCTTTGGAATAACAAACCTTCGAAATAACGAACATCACCCCTATTTTTGATCCTAGAAATTAGGGTTTTGTACCAAAGTAAGACTTGTGAAGATTTAATCAGCTTAAGAAAAAATGCACATATTTTCTCCAAAGGAAATGGCCTATATAGTACTCACAGAAAACACTACAAGTAACATTGGGCAGTACTGTTTTAGATATAGGCAGTATAAGTCGGTGTGGAAAGTTACCCTATCAAAATTAACCCGTTGACTACTGAATTTTCAAACCCCCATAGACTTAATACAGAGACTACCCGGTTCCTGCAGGCAATGGGTTAAAACACAAAATATTAAATACCAAGGTGTAATGCTGAGGTTGAATTTCTCTCTTGAAAAAAAAAAAGAGTGAATGCATTCACTCTGTTAAGGTTGAATTTAAAGGCAAAGGTTAACATTGTTATACTTTTTAAAAACTCCTTTTGCTACTTGAAAATGGGATTAACATAAGGGTTATAGTGTAAAAATACCAGTCTGAAAGTTTCAAAGTATAATATCCAAAATATAATATTTTTAAATATTAAAAATGTGAACCAATGTTTGAAAAATATATAACGGTTGGTTGCACAGACTAGATGAAAGGAGTGCGCATGTGCACATGGCTCAGCAGACCGTACTGTGTGTATTGGCATATCACGTGGAGGGAAGCAGATAATGTTTTTGTTTTTTTTAACACGAGCAAAATGTCCTCTTATTTATTGTCTCTGAGACCAAAAATAATAAAATCGCAGTTTGTGTCTTACTAACAGTTTTCATTCCAAATTATGGTTGGTTTCAGGGTTTTTGAGTATAAATACAAGTACTCATACACATGCTTCATGTTAGCCTGAGAATTTTTTAAATCGGCTGATCACAAAGTTAGCCAATGCCTTTAAGAAAAGAGTGAATTTAGAGTGAATTAAGAGTGAATTAAGAGTAAAAATTGTGATATTCACTCTTTATTCTATTCACTCTTTAAGGGGTGACCTCAGTGATCACTCAAAATCCTTGAGTGATCACTGAGGTCACCCCTTAAATATTGAATATCACAATTTTTACTCTTAATTCACTCTAAATGCACTCTTTTCTTAAATTCACCCCTAACAAAGTGAATTCGTTCACTCTTCTTTTTTTAAGAGAGTAAATAATACAAGCACCAAAACAATACTTAAGAAATGCAAGGCATTCTAAAGCTGAAAGGATATTGAAGGATATTATTAAAAATTAGCATAAAACAAACAGAAAATATTGATCAGTATTCTAATAAATATTTCAACAATATTTGAGTAGCAATCTGAGCTTGAAAGTTTTAGATTTGCAGAAATAAAGCCAACTCTGTGGTTGTGTTTTACAATCTTTGTTTTTAATTTGGGTATATCATACATCATCAGAGTTAATAGAGTGTAGATGATAGAGATTTTCAGAAGCATATCTATTTGTTACAGTTTAAAATTATTAATCAAGAAAATGGAATAAAAGTCCAACAGCTAGGGTGCATAAACAAAATGGACATATTAGTTATTATACATGAAGTATGAACTGTTTTTTTGCACAAAATTACCTATAAAACAAAGCAGATATACAGGATGCAGCTTTTAAAAAAAATTTTATTACACACTAAAATCAGCCCATACTCTGTAGGAACTTTGATCAGACCAGGGCCTGCCCTGACACTGTCTTTTGATCAAAGGTTGCAGATTAAAAGAAGACCTTACACAAATTACAAACAATATTTTTAAAATCTTATTTTGTATTATTTTTCAATTTCTATACAAAAAGGGACATACATGATCTAAAAAACTAGGACTCCCAGTGCAAGGGTTGTATAAGAGTGCTGACCACCATGGCCAAAGTTTGCATAGTACAACCAGGACAAATTATGAAGATTAGTAATAGGGTTATAGAATTAGACAATAATAATGACTAAGAAATAATTCACTGAAGTTTAAGAAGAATTACGTTCCACCTGAACAAAATTCAGTCGCAAGGCTTCTTTGTTCATTCACTCAATGAAACATAATAAAAAATCTTTACATCCAACATTTTCTTAAACTTGAAATTGATGCAACATTTCCCTGCATTTCATATAAGTGGCATTTGTGCATTGTTGGTGACAAAATATTCATATCAATGCATAAATTATATACAAAATCTCAACATTATTTACGAAAAAAGCGATAATGAAATTGAAAATCAAATTTCACAGTGTAATAGTACTATACAAAAACCACGAACAACAATGCTAAATTTGGCTGACAACTCCGGCATCAAAAAGTAATAACATCCTATTAAATGCTCACCCATACAAACCTAATCAATTCAAACTGAACATTGAAAATCTATGGAAGTTGTCAGAAAATATATCAGTTCGCCCACATCCTCAATAATAGTTTGCATCAATTACAATATATCATAGTACATGACTTAAATGTTAATACTGTTTCAGCTTCCTCTTTTTTTTCTCCAATTTGGGCAATTCTAACAGTACTGAACCATATAAGATATTCCAGTTTTGTTCAATAACATATCCTTTGGCAAACAACAAGAAGTTCTCAAGCTACTTACGATGTAGAAGTGTCATTTGCATGAGTTGAGCCCACCACCTGCTATAAAATCCCACTGCGATTCCATTTTGAAAAAGAAGAAGGATATTATAACATACAAATTCAGGGATATCAAAATTGAAACATATATAATCTACTTGATTGTCGTTTCTATGAATATCAAGATCATATAATGTTTGAGTAACCTTCAATTTATGCTACGTTCACACCTTTGCATATTTGGCTGCGTATTGCTTGAACGCAGACATAGGCAGTCATACCCAATTAAGCGAAATGAAATGTGCTCACTTCGTACTCAATGAGCAGACTAGCGCATAGGCCTGCGCTAGTCACTCACTAGTTTAAAATTTTTAAAAATTATCGCAAGCAAGCACAAGGTCAAATCGTCTCTTTTTTTGGAGTGCTTGTCACTGCCTATAGCTGCGTTTCTTGCACGATTTACCTTGCTCGAGCCCGTTGTTGTTTGCATGATTGCGCGGAATGTTGCGCTGTTGCTCGCACATCACTCGCAGCAGCAAGAACCTCTGCGTTAGCCGCTCGATGCACTGCGAGTTTAGCTCGTACGCCATTTGCTTTGTACGAGCAGCATAATATACGAGCTAGATACGCAATAGTGTGACTGCTGGCGTCAGATTTGCTGCGTAGTGCTGGGTACAGCTGCGAATTGATAGCGCAGCAATGCGCAGCAATATACGCAAAGGTGTGAACGAGGCACTAGAGAGAGAGAAAAAAACAACAACCCTGATTTGAGTAATGTGAATCTTTCTCTGACTGAAACCCATTTTGAGTGTTTTGTTTTCTGTAACAGTGAAAGGCCAATAATACAGCCTAAAGTTTAGATTAACATCCATATGAAAATCAGGAACTTCATTCAGGAAGTTTTTACATTATTCAGGAAGTTTTTTCGATTGGATTATTTATGCATAATGCCCTACGTTGACAAAAGGAAGCAAGTGACAAAAATGACATTTCCTGTAAAAAGAGCAACATGTATCTGTCATTAACACATCTTCAATGCAATACCATGATGTCTTGCCTGACATAATCCCTTAGCAGGACGAGTGTTCATGCATAAAATTTGGCCCGGAAAGAAGAGCAAACAAGGTCAAATATGAAAATATCAGTAACTCAAATTTTGTTTAAATCACTTCCTTCCTTCTGTCAAAGTAGGACATCTACTGTACATGTATATAAGTGATTTCTTTAAAGCTCATGTACAGTTTTGGTAGCATGAAGAAAATTGGTGTGAAATTGGTTAGGTAAATTATAGTCAATATCTTCTCATACTGTCCGCTTTGCATTAAAATGTATAAAGTCCAAGTTCAACTGATATTCCCTTCATGATTCTGATGAATTGTAGTGTAAATATCTGAAAGGAACACCTCCTCTGCCCTTTGCTACATGTAGGAACCGTCCATCCCAACTGCTCCCTGCACAAGGACCATGGCTGCCTTGTAAATGCTTGTGGCACACACAGGACCCTCATGGATTTTTACAGCCCAGCCACTGTGTGATGCACATCGACGCTGAGGATTACGTCCGTCCTGCGATCAAAACTACGTTCAACTTTGGGTGGAGAAAACTTCACAGGATCTTAGTGTGGGAAGTACCTTGCAATATGTGTGAGATCAGTCGAGAGCATGAATCAAAGTTCCCCAGAGCTGGCCTACCATTTTTGGAATTTTTGCAAAGGTTGAAAAAATGTCTCCGCCGGGAATCGAAGCCGAACGCCAATGCCTTGACCATTAGACCACGAGAGACGGGCCAGTGGTTTCGGCAACTCCAAATTCGCTTAACTGACAGATTGACAAATCTTCAAACTTCACTTATTGGTGTTCATAGCCAAAGGCCCGGGTTCGATTCCCAGCAGAGACATTTTTTCAACCTTTGCAAAAATTCCAAAAATGGTGGGGCAAGCTAGGGAACTTTGATTCATGCTACGCTATTATTCTCTCAATTGATCTCACATGTATTTATTTCCACGAGAGTTGCCAAAGCTGTTGCATATGTCATTTGATCACAAATATATATATATATATATATATATGTATATATAATCTAAAAGCAAAGAAATCTGGCAAAGAGTTTTTAAGGCTTACCAAAACTGCACATGACCTTCAATCACTGGATCACAAGTTCTACACAGAATAATGACATAAATACTAAAATCAAAATTCTGGTTTACTTCAAGCCTTTGAGTTAAAGCAAAGTTTAAAATCAGTTTCAAATTATATACAGTTGCAAGACTGCTATGAAGTCACCACGATTAAGAATTGATTTCGTTTTTTCTTCTACAAGGAGGCTCTCAACAGCATGGAATTCCAATTTTAGTATTCATACAATTTTTTTCTCCAAAATCCGATCGCAAGCGTATTGTGCGGTGGGCACTGGACTTGACATACCACAGGTACAGGAACATGAACATGATGAAAAGTTTAGCTAATCTCAAACGATGAAATTAATTATGTCTTGCTCTTTTGCCCTTTGTGTACCCGATCCACCTTGCAACTGTTTCTTTGAAGATCGGATCAGGATCTAATGATGCTAAGAGCTGGAGTTGACTGATGTGCGTTGCGTGGTAATCCCATCTCGCAATGTTCGGCGCTTTCCCCAGCGCTAAGTGTCTTAGGTCATATATCGTCCCTGAGCCAACATCGAACAGCGGCAGCATGGCTTTTAACGAGACCATCCCCTCGTCATACAAGCGACGGCTCTCCCGGCTTTCTTCTACATCTCCTGTGCTCAGTACGTCGTACAAACCTATCATGCTGTAAATAAAACCGTTTAAAACAAACGATCCTGGCGATGTCGGGTACTCCTCGTACCACGTGTACTTGTCCATGAATTTGGCAAGAACACCACCTTGGGAGGACGGGATTTGAAAGACTCGCGTCGCCATCAGTGCGGCTTTGATATACTTTTTCCTCCTGGATTTGATGTAGGCTCTCATAAGGACCGACATGGCCTGTCCTTGAGCCATGGATGAATACCAGCCTGGTGCTAACGACATCTTATCGTCCAATATTCTTTCAACCATAATCGGCCACCCGCCTCTCTCATCCTGATGATGGACCAGCCAATCAGCTGCATCGTAAAAATGGTATATATGATGCGATGTCGCAAGCTCGATATTATCGATGAGCCCGTGGCCGCGCAGCTCGATCCTCAGCAGTCTCTGCAGCATTGATTTGCGAGTTGCTTTGTATTTTTGAGTGTTGAGCGAGGCCATTGCCTTTCTGTAATCTATTTGCAAGGATCGTGTGATCTTACGCCACTGCGTTACGGGTCCAAGACCATATGTTACTTTCCTGTGTCCAGTCACGAAACCATCGTCATCTGTCGTATAAACGATATTGACGATCTGGCCTTGTTCTTCCTTCTCGGCAACGAAGGTGATGGATGCATTACCAAGTAACTTGAGATCAAACGCAATGACAAAGTCTGACTTGGTCTCCAATGCATGGGACCAAGCGCTGTTGGAAGACGGACTGGTATCACCTGAGAAAGGAAATCAAAAGGAAGAAGATGTTCATTAACCCACAGCAGTTCAGGAATTATTTGAAGTCTTATTTGATTATAGCTTTTCTTCTTCAAATTGGCAACACCACTATTTTGTATTTTATTGCTGCATTTTTCTCGTAGAAAATCATGTATCTGAAATAAGTATAAACTGACAGAAGGTACGTATAGAAATCAAAATTTGTGAATTTCCATGGGAAAACAGAGAATTTAAACTTCCCATTGTGTTGCCAATTCAAGGATTTTAGTATCTTTTATTATATTTAAACAAAATTTCAGCATCACAGGACAAAATACTGATGCAATCAAAATGGGCACAGTATGTGCAAGAATTTTATGCTCTTTCTGCTCATGTATTTGGTATGATTTTCAGGGCTGTGCATCACAACTTATTGAGCCAAACCACCCAATGTGGACCCTCTGTCACAAATGGGTTGACATGTAACAGAGACTCCAACTCTCCCGCTTTCGGCAGGAGATCTCCCGTTTTGAGGTCATTTTGGCAAAATCTCCTGCTCTCCCACTTGAGTTTCAATTTCTCCCACTCTAGCTGTGTGGGGGCTGTGTTTCTCCCACTTATGATGTAGTTTCTCCCTCTTAAGATGTATTTTCTCCCTCTTAAAATGTAAAAGAAATATTTGTTATACTTTATCAGTGGATTATACCTCATTTATGTTTGTCATATGTTAAAAAATACTGGCCAAAATAGGCGTCTATAGGTCTAATTTTTCATTTCGTCCTTGTGATGTACGCATCTTTACACAATCAGATCGAGTCTCCCGTTTTGCTTGGGGGTCCAGGCGGGAGAATCTCCCACTTAGAAGATGCTTGGGATTGGAGTCTCTGATGTAAGTGAATGGTATTACTTAGAGAGAAGAGTAAATTCTGGGAAAGGTGAAAAATAATTTGCGAGCTTTCTCATTCTTTTTACGTCAGTTAGTAAAAACATCAACTTAAAAGGGTCCTACGAAAAAGAACTGATCATATGCCTTCTCATTCGAAACAAAATGAGAAATAGCTAACGTGTTTTGGCAAAACACTTGCAACATACATTTGAGTGTGGTCCAATATAATATTTTTTGTACTCAGTGCATGTGCTTCTGCGAGTTATTACCCAAACATTAATGGAATTATAAGAGGAACCAGCAAGCCAGTTCATGGTTACCTCATGTCCCGAATGACCTCAAATATCCCAAGATATTTTAAACATGGAGAGGTCCCTTTTTATGCCCTTAGAATAGTCACTCCCAAAGTGACAGAGGTGCCTCATGAAAATCTTTTATTTCCCCTTCTAAAAAGAATACTTCCACCTGGGTATCACTTAATGCCCTATACAGTAGCACCATGGGTGCACAATTTTAAGCACGGAGCACATATCAAGTAGCGTCAGTGGGTTTTAGATTTCTGTTCCAAATGACCTTTATCTGCTCATGCTCAGATTATATCCATGAATTGTTTTGAACTCTAGGACATGAAAATGAGGGATGGGGACTATCAAAAGCATAAAATAAAAAGATGGCTTTAATCAACAAACCTGTTGTTTTGAACTCTAGGACGTGTGAGCCCAATTCCTCGTCCATGACGATCTTGAGTTCATCTTGCGGGACGGGCGAAGACCAACTGTTCAGGCTGTGACCCTCTCCGTCCTCGTACATTGTCACCCTGGGAGGGCGGTCTGTCAGGTTCTTGCTGTAATGGCTGAGACCAAACTGGGCTACCTGGATCGGATAGAAGTAGCCCTGCTGCCCCCACTGGGTGGAGAGGGGTACACCTAATGAGGGAGAGAGAGAGAGAGGAGAGAGAGAGAGAGAAAAAAGAGGAGATTATGGAGAAGTTAAAATTTGCCTGCAATGTATGTTTATATAGGAGGAACAACCTTCTGTTTTGATCCCTTAAAAAGTGGTAACAAAACGGGATTAAAAAAAAGAAGAAGATGAACAGGTGTGTGTGTGTGGGGGGGGGGGGGTTAGTGGGAGTTTAGGACCAAAACAGTTCCTAGACATAATTCAATCACTATCTCCCTCTAACTAATAATTGTTCTGATATAGATTGTGTTTTTCAAAGTCCCAAAATACATCTAAAATGTACATAATGAAGCAAAACCTCAGGGGAAATGAACCTCCCCCCCCCCATGAGGTCTATTTCATAAAGGCCCCTTTGATGACAAGCCGAAAAAGAGATTTTATCTCTTAGTGGAAATCTAAAAGCTGCTTAGCAGAATGAAAATGGTCAAATCATACTTTTGGAATAGTCTACATAATTTTCATTTTCATCCTGTTTATTTTGTAAACTCATCTTGCTGAAGAGAAATTTTTTGGATTTACTCACAAAGCAAACAAGTCCTACATCAAAACTGAAGAGTTTGATCTATTAAATATTGTTTATTATTTTAGTGAGAATTCTGATGATAATCAAAACAAATGTTCGTTGAGCTTAAAAAGAGTACAAAGTCTATTTACTATTCATTCAAATCTCCTATGGAACTGTGTGTGCTACAGCGTTATTGATTTCTAAATGATGATAAATTTTCTGTCATCAATTGATCTATTCAAAGGGTCAAAATGTCAAATTTTCTGATGAACCTGTTGAACATTAAGCCCAAGAAGAAGAGGAGGAAGAAGAAGAAGAAGAAGAAGAAGAGGAAGAAGAGGAGGAAAGAGGAAGCGAAGAAGAAGAAGAAGAGAGAAGAGAAGAAGAAGAGGAAGAAGAAGAGGAAGGAGGAGAAGGAGGAGGAGGAGAAGAAGAAGAAGAAGAAGAAGAAGAAGAAGAAGAAGAGGAAGAAGAAGAAAAGAAGAACAACACCACCAACAACCATTTGCATAGACAGCAAAGTGGTGTCAGAACTTGGGAAGAGCTGCATAGCAGATCAAATAGTAACATGATGTATGAATCATATATGTATTCCCTCTCCCTGAAAACCTTTTTCCTCAAAATGAGTTCATCTTTAATTCAGAATGAACAGAGTTTATGGATTAATCCAGCATTTTTGGTTTCTATAAATGTCAATTACCACTCTGTAAATGGAGACCTGTCTAGCGAACATCGTTTGGAATAAATGTTAATTGCCTCTTTAAGAACTCATCAAGGAATGGAGCAGGCATATTTTCCCCCATGCATTGGCAGCTTTGGAGGGGGGGGGGGGGTGACCCATGAAATAACCCTTCATACTTCACCCGGCCATTCTAGAGGTTAACCATTACAGAGTTTGAAGAAAATGAAGGATGGCTATTTGATTCCATAAAAGCCCTAATTCATGCCTGTGTGCACGCTTACGTCAATCAGTGTACCTCACTAGTAGTTTTTATGTTAAATGACAGTATATTTGAACTTGCCATATCTTTTTATAGAAGTTGATATTTGATGCTCTTATGACGTGGAACCCCACAGAGCAAGATGATGAATATATTATATTATATTATATAGTGCCAAATCACTCTGTGGAGTGCTCAAGGCACATACAGATATAATCAAGAATCGAACAGAAATGTTTTAACATGATTTTTAAAGCAGTCAGAGGTTAAACACTTTTTGATGTCTCCAGGAAGGCTATTCAATAACTTTGGACATGAGTGGGCAAATGAACTTCCCCCCAAGTTTTTGCAACTTTGGGGATCACAAGAAAACTGTAAGTGGATGAGCGTAGAGATCTCACTTGGGTGTAGTTTTCGACTAAAGACATACGGTACTGGAGAGCAGAACCGTGAACACAATGAAAAGTGAGCAACCAAATTTTGAAAATAAGCCAGTGCAGCAATTGCAAAACCAGAGATATATGGGTACGCTTGGTGGACAGAGTAACAATTCGAGCTGCAGCAGTATGAAGCTTCTGGAGCTGGAGCTGGTGATTGCCACACTTTAAGACTGTACCTTTCCTTCGTTGGACCTTCCCGTATAATACTGCTACATCATCTTGTATGGAGAGCATGCTGAAGTATGTTGTCACAGCAAACACTCGTGAATTCTATCAATGTTTACATTCAACACCAGCGAGTACACAATAGTGACAATGCTGTTGTGATAACATTTGCACATCATATTCCAAACATTTTATCCTGGCCTGAAGACCAATCAATATGTCATTCACGCTCAGAATGTACTTTCCCTCGAGTATTATGATGCTGATAGGTGTAACGGGATTTGTTGTGGTGTAAACACATTGGTAGGTGATACCAGAAGGGCACAACTCACAGGAGGAAGGAAAGCCTTTAGCAATTGATATCACGTATCATATAAAACACCTAATTGTCTGATGTTATCCTTTATTTTCTTCACACTCCTTATATCAGTTAACCACTAGATGTGCTTGGTAAAGTTTTTGACAGGTTATTTCAAACCTACTAGATGTACACAAATTATTTTTCAGCCAATTGGTACAGTTTGGCATAAGGAGAATGAAATAAGCTTTGTTGACATTATGAAGAATAATAATAGTGATAATAATGGTGGCTTCTTGTATAGCGCTCAGGTCCGTCACGATGTGACGCTCATGGCACTCCAACATTATTACCCTGGTCATAGCTCAGTGTTCAGATATATAGCACTCTAGAATATCGAGTCCCCTGTACACCTGGGTGGAGAGTGGTAAACATGCAGCCTGGTTAGAGAAAGAAGGATGTAACTCCTTGTCAAAGAATACCCCCTTTTGGCTCTAAATGCAAACTTACGAAAAATTAATGACAGAACCTGCTTACACTACACATTCACCTTGCGATATTATAGCCAGAAGTACTTTCCATGTTTCTAACAATCATGTTGCTACATTTTCTTCACTTTATTGAGACTCTTTCCCAATTTCATCAGACTTTCTGCCCGAGCTAATCTTTTCAAGACTATTTATCCGACATCCCCAAACTTGAGTCTTCTGTTATTTCTTTCTTGAATCGGTGTTGAGGAGAAGCAGGGGGCTACGTCCCCACAAGCCCTTTCCATTAGCAAGGCAAACAAGTGATGAATGGGATTATTCAAGACAAAATCAGAACTTGGTGTAGGGTTCCTGTTGCCTTCCAGTTGGCATAAGACCAACTCTAGGAGCACACTAGGTATTTAACCAAGACTTAATTTTATCCTGTTTTCCTCTATTATCTGGCACTTTTGAAAGGAGCTTGCTGTCACCAGCAGGGGGGCTCCGGGCCGAGTTTTGTCAGACGATCGATCGAGTTGGGGTTTGCACCGTGCCACACACAGGGCCGAAAGTTACATCCTGGGAACGCTCACCGTGAAAAGTGGTGAAACGGTCCTGACAGGACACTCATCATATTCTTAACCTTTCTCTTCAGTTCCAAATGATCCCGGTATTTTTATTTCATCTCTTCCACTTCCAGTCCTAAAGAGGTGGGGAGATTACTGGGGGAAGCTGAATACTCATTTCTGATTAGAATAAAATCAGAGCCAAAAACAAATTTTATGAAGTTTGCAGAGCTTCTATTTAGATATATTGGTTTCAAAACACAGTACATCAAAAACAAACACAGAAAGAAAGAAAGAAATAAAGAGAGAAACTAAAGGAAACAACAAAAAGTGGAGAAGAAAGTAACTTGTGAGTGGAAGTATAGAGAGGTATATAATTTCATGAGATGATGATGATGATGATGATGATGATGATGATAAAATAAAATAAGAGGAGGAAGGAGAAGAAGAAGATGAAAAGAAGAAGAAAAAGAAGAAGAAAAGAAGAAAAGAAGAAGAAAAAGAAGAAGAAGAAGAAGAAGAAGAAGAAAGAAGAAGAAAAAGAAGAAGAAGAAGAGGAGGAGGAGGTGGAGGAGGAGGATAATGATGATGATTATGAAGAAGATGGTAACAATGATGGTGGTAGTGATATGGTAGTGATTAAAAACTGATTATGATCATGATAATAAAATAACATATGAGATAATAAAATGAAAGATAATCATGGTGGGGAGAATAACAATGACGCCAAAGAAGTAAATAACAATGATGGTGGTGGTAGTGGGGAAAGATTTAAAATTCAAAGCATCATAAAGTCAGAAAAGAATGATAAAAGAATGATAAGATCAAAAGCATACAACCAATAGTCAATTAATAATGATACAGCTACGAACACTGCTTTAAAAAGATTTAAAGCATATTATGGTCATCAACATACAAGTAACCCATGGAAAATCGGCACGGTCGGCACCAATCTGTCTTTCAAAACATAACACAAATCCTTCAAACTCTTTACTCTATTTACTTTACTGCCAACACTTTTTGTCTGATGATCTCTTTGGTGCCCTACAAACAGTATCAGATTAGCCATTAAAGCCTCTCTTCAAAGGACACCGCTCCACGTTCCCCTCTCTTAAACAAACGATGGGAAAGAGGCAGACAAACTTGAACTCCAAAGTGGACAGATCTTGAACCTGAACTCACATATGTGCAAACAGCATGTGCAATAGATGGGACTGAAGAAGTCATTAGTTTAATTCTCTCCATCTGTCTGTGTGTATTTGTTTGTCTGGAGGATGTTGGAGTCATCTGAGAACAAGAAGGGCCTTCACTTTTATAATTCCACAATAATTAATGCCCTTCTGGCTCTAAAAAAATGGATATAGAGGAGAAGAGAGGCAAAGGATGTTTTTACAGACATCCTTAGGGTCTACTCACAGAACACATTGGTGGGATCATCAAATATTAATTTATGGATGAGACTGTCAAACTAATGAGATCATCTTCACTTGAGCACATTGTGATACCATTTCTCATCAAGATATATAACAGATCAGAACCTGATCACTGTTAGTCACGGACGGACATTTTGACAAATTTTGAAAGCTTGAAGGCCGGGTGTAGAAAGGAGGTGATTAACTGGCAAGGGTTTTGCTTTTGTGTGTGTGTGTGTGTTTCATTGTGAAAAATATCTCGGATGGAGTTGAAATTTGATAAAATTAATAGTTGCCTTGATTTCCGGGGAAGGGGTTAATAAGTTCACAAACCATAAAAACAGTTAAAAAAGGGACCATTCACAAAACTTTATTCCCTTCTAATATATGTGGCAAGCCAGGCAAGGCCATGTAGACAATAGGTATTAAAAGTAGTCAGCAAAGATTTGTAAGGAAGGGGAGGGGTTATTTGGGGCCCTCACTAGCCACCCCCTTCCCTATGCAAGAAACGAAACTTCATGAATTTCAAAATACTTTCTTGCACCTAAATTCTTTCCAGCCCAAGCCCTCCGTCTGCTTAAGAAATAATATCAACTGATCAAAGAGTTATTATCATCAAATGATACCAAAACAAGAAAGAATGCATAGTCTGCATCAGTTTCCATTTTTCTTTTTACCAGAACTCGACCTTCTCCTAACTAAGGAAGAGACATAATGTGCATCAGCCACATTCGGATGGCTCTATCCTTGGCATGAACATGACAGCTTAATCTACAAAGCCCCACGGATCAGGGTTCCACTCGTAACCCTTGTAGGCAACAAACTTGTTGCACGATTTATCTCAATTTGGCCGACTGTTACCGGCCTTCTAAACTTCATTTGATTTCCAGTGCAGTTCCAACTGATGGAGTACGCAGGTGGATGGAGGGATAAAGAGAAAGAGAACACTGAGATTTTGGTTTCAATGAACAAACATGGATGTGAGCTGCGATGAAAGTTATTTTTAGGCAAGGCTGGGCTACATCGTCATTCTTTCATACACATGTTCCAGAAATATTCAACATGAAAAGTGATTACGAATTTACATTTGTGTCAATAAGAAATGCGGTCTACCAAAATGCCAATGAATTAGACAAGTATGCTTTCAATGGTAAACTTCTTGTTTTGAAACTTGTTTATTTATATCTATATTTGTGTCAATAAGAAATGCGGTCTACGAAATGTCCATTAGATAGACAAGTGTGATTTTAATGATAAACAACTTTTTCTTGTTTTGAAACTTGCTTTGTTTGTTTATTTAGGCCTATACTGGTATATCTATATTTGTGTCAATAAGAAATGGGGTCTACCAAATGTCCATGAGGTAGACAAGTGTGATTTTAATGATAAACAACTTATTCTTGTTTTGAAACTTGTTTTTGTTATTTTTTCGGAGCACATCTAGAAGCACTAAAAAAAAAAAAAATCATCTGAATAAAGCCGAGGACAAACTTTGCACATACCATTCTGCCATTTGGTTTGGAAATAAAACATCCTGTCCACACACACATCGTACAACTATCAAGACTGCACGGGTTAAGGTTTGGGGTTATGTATTTTGTTTTTATAAATATAACGTCGGTGGGGCGACAAAACCTCGTATCTCAAAAAAATCAAATGTTCAGGAAAGTGAAAAAACATGGCTGCCAAAGCATTATAAGCAATGGGATTGCCTTTCCTTTGACATGCTGTGGTGGCTTCGTTTTTGTTGTAAGAGAGCTTGGATTTGGACAGGACATTACTTGTCTGATAATCTGGAGTTTAATACAAAAAAGTAATTTCCTCTAAAATTTGAGATACAAGGTCTTATCACCCCACGAACGATAAGTGATTTCATTCCATATTTGTTTTCTTCTTTGCTCACTGATTTGTGAATATAAATTTAATTCATCAAATTATGTTATGAAAACAAAATGAAGATTCGTATTATATGGAATTATATACATTGGTTTATGTAATGATTTATTTTGAATGAAATCTCAAATAACAAAAATATGGAAAAACAATAAAAGACAGGTGATGAATGTATAGTTATATTTCGCATAGATACGAAGAAACTTGTGTGTGTGAATACCCTATTGGCAGTGGAAATAGAGGACCAGAAGACTAATACCCCTTTCATAATGAGCTCTTCCCCATTGAACTTAAGCGGGGAAAGGCTCTGAAAGGTGCTGAAAGGCGCAGTGTGAAAGGCGCAGGTGAAAACTTCCCCGTTGAACTTAAGCGGGTAACTTCTCCACCTCGCAAGGTGGAGAAGAGGTGGTAAAGTTAAAGTGGGGAAGCGGTTTACCCGCTTAAACTTGGTAGCGTGAATGTGACGCTACGAGTTCCGCCGCTTAATCACGTCAAAGGTCAATTCTCATTTACGCCTGAACCGAGATTCCGCCACAGAACTTTTCATTGGATTACGCGTGCTGAGCTGCTCCCTTAATGACCCCTGCCCGCTGTACTTCAGGCAGAGCTCCATCGCACGCTTCGCATTCACCGGCGAAGAGAAGGCAGTGTGGAAGGAGACACTTCTTTCTTCCCCGGTGAAGTGAGGAATACGTGCTCGTAAGGTTAAGCGGGGAACTTCAACGGGTAAAGGGGAAGAGCTCACTGTGAAAGGGGTAAAGGTCCAACCGGAGGCAAAAGAGGACCACAATTGAGAGGATGTTGTGTGAAGGTTCAACATCAAGGGATTTCCTAAGATTTAACTGTCACACTGACAAATGTTGAGAATGCATCAAAACTCATCTCCCTCTCTTAGACCAGCTATATTAAGATACCATCCCTCCGGCTTGAGCTGGGAAAACAGAGACTGAAAAAGCTGCATGAGGGATGAACTGATCTGTTTGATCTGTATCAATAACAGCAATGTTTTATAAGATGAAACCTTCAAGCTTGGATGAACAACCAAATGGCACAATGTTACATTACATTTTATAAGAGGATGGCTTGTCTGCATTATGTTTGAAATGTTTTTTTCTTTTATGTTTCTTCAAACATTGCTTCCTTTAATCTTGATCTTCTGTCCAATCCATTCTGCTATATTCTGACAGAAGGAAGCAAGTGACATATCAATAAAATAGGAGTTATTGATACTTTCATATGTTACTTCATATACTCTTCTCCCGAGCCAAATTTTATGTATGAACACTCATCCTGCTAGGAGAAATGTATGGCAAGACATCATGATACTGCATTGATGTTAGAGTAAATGACAGGGTAAATGATAGATACAATTAGCTCTTTTACAGGAAATGTCAATTCGTCACTTGCTTCCTTTTGTCAAAGAAGGGCAGCATTGTATTGAAGCAGTGAGTGATGATATCTCCAGAAAGCACAATAAAGGCTCTGCTGAACAAATAACTTTATATAAAAACTGCCCACAGAAAGTCCATAATAATAATTATTCAATTCAGCAAACAGATAAAAACCTCTGCACACTCAACTAAATATTCCTGCCATCCAAGGACAAAAAGAAGCAACTCTGATTTTTTTCAAAATTGACTTTTTCTTAATTTGAGGTACTTTTTTGTGTGCTCCACAACATGAAGAAAGTAAGGTCACATGACCCCCATTTTCAGAAATATAGACATATAAAGATAAAGCAACTCCTCAGATTTCCACATAAAACAGTGACATATTTTCTTTATTTACTATAGGCTGTATCACACAGGTAATGTCTCAGCCCCCAAAATGGCTTGCGCTTTCACTTAAAGTGCAAATTTTAGGAGATGCTTCAGAAAAGTCTCAGGGCAAGGTGACAACCAATTTGCCTGGAAGCCGCGGGGATGTTGCCATGATACTGTATCTCTGATATGTCTTCTAGCAGCAAAGTCTCTGAGATATCTTCTCAGTCGCAGCACAGTCTCTGTGACATCTTTTCAGTCTTGGCGATGTCCCCCGCAACGTTTATGGCAGTTGCGGCGACATCTCTGCGACATCGTGGAGACCTGCTGGAGACTGGAAAATTCTCAAAAAAAATCAAACATGTTTAAATTTTCCGAGACTCCCCGGAGATCCGGCTAATCTCCAGTGACATTGCAGAGATGTCTCCACAACCAGCTGAGACTTAGGTCGCGAACTAGTTGCGAACTAGTCTCCAGGCTGGCAACCCCCTTAAGCAACTCATTCAACAGAGTTGCTTCCTTTTGACACTGGAATAGGACAAGTATCTTGTAAATGAGATAAAGCTCTGACCTGGGCCCTGTTTCATAAAACTTATCAGTAACAAGTTACAATAACTGTTATAAGCTACTGAAATCCTTGTATCTGATTAGTTGAGAGCAAATTTGAAATGTGGCAATTGTTACTGATATCAAGGTTTATGAAAGGGGACCCAGAAACATGTGGTCATGTGGGATAAAGGACACTTAAAAACAAACTCCATATACATGTGTGTACATGTCATTCATATGCTAATTCTATAATATTAGGACAAATCTGTCCAAAAGGGAAAGAAAAAAGAAAAAAAAAAGAGATAAAGAATAAGAACAAGATATTAAAAACAAACTCCACATACATACCATTCAAAAGCTAATTTTATAACATTAGAACAAAGTTATCCAAAAAGGAAAAGAAGAAGAGAAAAAAGAGATACAGAATAAGAAAAAGATAAAGAAAAAACAAGAGGAAGAGATGCTGTTATGTCTGTCTTTGAGGGAGCCAAGGATAACAGTTTAACTACATGTATCTTATTGTTATTGTGGCAGATGAGAAGTATGGAGAAATGTGTCCTAGCCATTAAGGCTTGCGAGGAAAACAAGAGCTCATCCCAAGGATTTAATTGTCATGTTTGAGCCGTCTGAGAATGTATCATCATTAATCCATCGAGAGATAATGATAATCCATGCAGAGCTTGATAGGGGTCCATTCCAGATGAAGAGGAGGCGAGGATTGGGGGGGGGGGGTAAGGTATCATTTTCTATTTGCAGCACATGAGCAATTGATGGAATAGCAGGGCTCATCACTAACTTTTATCATAGGGGATTCAGACTGAAATTGTAGGGTGTGCTTGCATTGAGCCCTATAATTTTTTTTTTTCTTCAGATTTTGTCCCCCCCCCCCAAAAGAAGAAAAATGGGGGCCCAAGTGTGCCTGTTTAAGTGGAATAACAAGCTCTTCTCTCATCCATAATCAACACAATACATGTATTATATCCTTTTTGGTTTTCTTTTAAAAATCCATTTATATCTTTACTCGTACCCTTTGTGCTATTTTCTTGGCAGTCTTCTGGGTGCAGCAGTTGGGGGGGGGGGACCATTAAGGTTACATTATTTTCTTCTTCCTGAACAGCCAAGTGATACACTCAAAAGACCACTACAATCAATCAAACAGACAAATACGTAAAGATACAAACATGTACTATGGGTCTAACCATATATATATATGTTTCAACTTGCAAAATTTCATTAGTCATGAATTTTTTGGCTTGAAACTTTTCTGAACATGAAGCACTGGTTAAATCTGTACGTTTCTGCTTCATTGAGTGCCTACTGACGAGCAGACTGCAAAATCAAAAGTGAGAAAAACGATTCATAAGCAAAATAAATGGGTAAGCATTAAAATCTTGAAGAGAAATAAGCTTTCATTAGTCACTTTTACTGAGAAAGCTGTTTAATTTCATTCTAGGGAGAATGAGTCATCATTTTTGGAGCAAGAAGATATTAATCCTTAAATATCAATTTATTCTACGATGCCTCTCACATCATCAATATCTATACATCTATTAAAATGGAGCAATTAGGAAACATTCAAATGATTAATTTATTTGCATTTTGCAACCTTCTGTATCCATAAGACAAAAAATATGAAGAAAAATATCCAATAAAATATTTCATAATTATGAATAAGTAATAAAAATGTGTTATTTGCAATATTTGTCTTGTGTATAAGCAATGATGAGAGACAACAGATGGAGAAACTCAATATAACACTACAAATCAAATGACCATAAAATAACAATTGACGCAAATACAGAAAAAACAACCAAAAACAACAGTTAAACAGAACACAGAAACCTAATAAATCACTCAAATGACCAAATATGATCAAATTCAAGCACTAGTCAAAAACACTTGCAACAAATAAAATGCCAAAGAGATAGTTATTCTGATAACCAGTTTCTAAGCTGCAACATTTGTCATGCACAAAATCTTGTTATATTACTCAAATGACCATCATCAAATACTTGTTGAAAACACCACAAGTTTATCTTTAAAACTTGCAACAAATAAAATGTCCCAAATATACTGATAACTCCATATTCGAACGTGAGAGAATGCAGTATTTCAGTGGTTGGGGTCATGACCTGTATTATGAGGCCTTGCATGCTGTCTTCAGAGCCCCCGTCTTTCTTCTAGTCCACTTGTTCTTTGGACAATTTGGACCATTTGGCCCCCCCCCCCCAAAAAAAAAAAAATGAAATAAAGAAATGTTTGCCTGTGCATGGATTTATAATTTTTTTTACTTTCCCAGATTCTCTTCTACTTGTATTTCAAAGCCATTTTGTTTAAATTCATTGTCAATTCATTAAACAAGACCCAAGAACATCGATAAGTATACAATTATGAGTCTTAATATTGTACAGAAAAAGTAACCGAAAAGTTACAATTCTACAATGTAACAAAGGGCATATTTTTCTTTTTTTGCACCCTGAATCCTCCTTTACATTACAGGCGAGATCTAAAGGCAGTACAGTGCTCAGCAAAACAATTAATAGCTACTAAAGTTAACCATCATTTGCAAAAGTTTAAGACCACCCTATCAAAAAGTAAATAACTCAAAGAAAAGACAAAGTTAAGCATAATTATTTTTCAGACATACATTCATTTTCAATGCATTACTGACCACTGTTACAGTAAACATGTTTGTGATCATTCAATGACATAAAAGAATGTATTCCACATTATCGAAATACATGTACCCACAAATGTCCAGGTGTATTAGACATTTGAAAATTATGGTATAATCATGAGTAACATAAAAGCAACATAAAAGCAAAGAAACAGTAATCTGCATCCATACGGAACTCTTTTCTCCACCCAGACAAAATCATCCCAGACACAGGAAAGAGGAATGCAAGACAGCGTAACAGACAGCAAGCCTCATCCCCCGCTGACCGATGACCAACGAGTAACCAGGGCAACCAACTCTGCCCAGGAGGGGGTCTAAAATTGGGGTCATAATTGGCTTAATTCAATTTGTATTTTTTACGCCACTGACTTTGAGAATGGAACATGGAGGGTGAATGCCCAGCGGATGAGAGACTTTATAATATAGAACAATGTTTGTACACATTTCGTCTGTCTGGAGCCAGAAAGGTGTTAACTCTGCATAAAAATGATATGAGGTAACGCCCTTCTGGCTCCGAGCAGACGATTTGTTAATTCACTGACTACAGAATTCTAATTTTCCCATAAAGCTTAACACTTACAGTGCTGATGGCATGTATATGTGCCCAAGAGACTTTACATTTTTAATCGACAATTACTCCACTTAGAATAATGGATATGGTCATGAAAATATGTCAAAGTTTAAAGGATACATGTAGCATTTAAAATATCTATCAGTCACTATATCCTACCACAGGATATTTTTTAGAAAACTGCAAATTTTGGAAAGGATCCATTCTTATTTTAGCATAAAACAATAGCAAACAAATGAGAAATGAAAACGGAATGGTCAAGAGGGAAGCTCATTTCTATTTCCAAATAATTTTCATGCAAGACATTGAATTAATGGAAGTATTTGGGATCTTTTGAAAGGGTAATAAATTTTCTACAACTTTTTTGCACAACTTATCTGTATAGAAATTACTGTTGAAGACTTATGGGCATTTGAAAAGCAAGCATTGTTCACGATTCGGTAGAATTTGGGAACAAGCAAAACCCCTTGGCACCGTAAGAGTTAATACAGGGGCCATCTTGTTTCAGAGGCCAATGGGTTGATAGATTTTATACGTTCATTTTTTCCTCTGATTGTATAAAAAAGATGAATTAAAGGCATTGGCTAACTTTGTGAGTAGCTGATTAAAAAAATTCTCAAACTAACATGAAACATGTGTATGAGTACTTGTATTTGTACTCAAAAACCCTGAAACCAACCATAATTTAGAATGAAAAAGTGTAAGTTAGACGCAAACGGCGATTTTATTATCCTTCGTCTCACGAGACAACCACTGAGAGGACCACTTTGCTTGAATTCTAAAATGCCATTATGTGCCTCCCGCCGCTTGATACGCCAATACACACAGTACGGCAAGGTGAGTCATACGCGCATGCGCACTCCTTATGTCTATTCTGTGCAACCGACCATCGTATATTTTTCAAACATTGGTTCACATTTTTTATATTTAAAAATACTTCCTGTGGATATCATACTTTGAAACTTTCAGACTGGTATTTTTACACTATAACCCTTATGTTTATCCCATTTTCAAGTAACAAAACAAGATTTTTTTAAAATCATAACAATGTTAACCAATGTCTTTAAAATGATAAATGAACAGGGAAAAATGAGTTACAAGAGAACTGAAAAAAATGGAAAAAACCCTACTTTATGGAGAGACAATTCAGAAGGATATTCCTGTAAAAGGACTGCTTTAAAAAAAAGAATTTAATTCCAAAAGACATACAGTGTGGAGGTGTTGTGGCAAAGTTGGTAAGAGTGAGCGCTCAAGGGTCGTGAGTTCGATTCCCACTGATGCCTGGCTCCTTATCATGTCCTTCAGCAAGACATTAATCCACCGTTTCCGCACTCTACCCAGGTGTATAAATGGGTAGCTGGCACTGCTGGGGCAATAATAGGGAGCTTTAGATACGCGACGCAGCTCAGATGACGCAGAATCTTGCTGAGTTGACTTACGTTCTCCTCTTTCCTCGCGTCGCATTGCAAAGAGGCTTTAGATTTGGGGAGGATGCAGTGAATCAAACAAAGCGCGCACGCTAAAATATGAAACATAGATATGAACCATTGTTACGTCACAAAAAAGGGTCAACAAAGGTCTCGCGTTGCATATTGGGGAGGACGGCAAACTGGCCCCAGAACCGTCGTGTAAAACAGACGACGCAGGATGGATTGGAAAAGAGCTGTCTTGCGCATGCGCACAACATTTTTGGCAAGATAACGTGTCATCTGAGCTGCGTCGCGTATCTAAAGCTCCCTATTAATGCACTGTACCCACCCTGAGCATCCTTTGGGGTGGAATGTTGCACAGTATATAATATCTTTATCATGATTATTATTATTATACTGTGTATTATTTATAATCTTGTGTTTATTAATGTCCAAAAGAGTGCTTGTATCCATGACATGGATGTTGTCTTTGAATAGATCAATAGGCTAAATGTGTACTTAAACACTGATATCAGCTTTATACATGATACGGTTTTGGTACCCTGGGGTACCAACTAAAATTCATTGTTTTGCTGAATTATTTAATTTTTTTCAGCATTGTACACTGGGCACAAAAGCGTGTGAAAGTAATCTGTTTTATTCAAAAAGATTTTAACGACTTTATGAAATTTGTTCTCATTTGTCGTCATAAAAGAAGGAAAAATCAGCTTTGGGATTGTTATCGCCGATTGTGACATAAAAGTCGCCTGACAACACTGCATAACTGTATTCTGATGGACATGAGATGGGGCTACACGACGCCGTAGCCCGGGTTATGATGGTTCCCCAGGTTCCGGCGCGCCGAGTCACATGGAAAAATCAAATGTTCAAAACATATCTGTAAAAAGTAAATAACCTAATCTGCATTAAGGTACATACAGAATGTAGCAATGATAATTCTCCAGAATCTCAACCGCTTAGAAAAAAAAAGAAACCCTGAAAATTTAAACACCATCCCTGCAACACAGAAACGCATAAACCATGACTGCAATAACCAAACTTCCCTGCTGGGAGTGCAATAAGACAAAGCATCCCTGCATCCCTCTAGCCATCCTCGCTCCAGCGAAGAGAGAACATAGAGCTATATGTAGGTTATGGAATATGATATAGGGAATTCTATATACATATCTGGGTCAGCAAGACGCACGAGAAGAGGCTGGCAAAGGGAACGAAGACTGTTTGCATCATTCCCATTTGTTTTCTGACTCTACGCTGAAACAAGACGAGGCCTCGTGATATGCGAATCATTGACAATATTTACTCAAATTGCTTTCTAGGAAAGCAGACTACACATAGATGATCAGGTTCTCCAAGCTTCATGGTCGCACTACACTCTCAGAAAAGTTGGTTAAAAATCATTAGGTTGGTTGAAATATGAACCGACCAGTTGTTGATTTAAAAAAAATCCCCTTGTTTTATATACAATTTTTTTTTTCAACCAACAGTTGGTCAGTTCATATTTTAACCAACCCAATAATGTTCCTACAAGTGTAGAAACTTGCTGATTTAGATCATTTCTCTTAATTCTGATCATTTTTCTCACTACATTTCCCTAAACCCCTTGCTGGTGTATATTTCAAGAAAGCATATGTGTTGAAACTTTCAAGTGAATTCCACAAAATTCTGATTAACCTTCTGCATTAGTTATTGACAGCAATCATGCCTACATTGTGTAAGGGATTTTTTTTTTTTTTATGATAACTTTTAATGTCATTACAGTATTTATCTATTCAATTTCTTTTCATATTGCTTTTTCGGGAGAAGGGGGGGGGGGGAGGAGAAAGAAGAAAAGTGACTCAATGAATTCTGAACTAATCAAGGCTCAAGTGTTGATACATGCTTTAAAAAAAAAGAACTTTTACAGCTGGGAAATAATTATTACAGAATGAGAGGTTATGAGTTCAATCATCAGTATACATGTCTGTCAATTTTGGAACAAATTATCCTTTACATAATACAGGATTCAAATCAAATGATTTAAATTAAGCAGTTTAAAAAAACAAACCATACAATTTCTATGCTATTCTATTCTGTGCTGAGAGATATATAATCCATTTTCAAATATCCTGTATTTGATTTTAATCAATTACATATAAAGGATTATAATCAAATGATTTAAATTTTAAACTAAGAAGTTTGAAAAAACAAACCTTACAATTTTTATGCTATTCCATTCTGTGCTGAGAGGCATATAATCCATTTTCAAATTTCTAATATTTCTAGAAGCTCTCTTACCATACTCAATTCCACCTTTTCTGGAAAAGCACCCAATCGCACAATAGATAACAAATTGGTCCACTTCAAATGGGGACTCAGAATTTCGACTCTTATTCTCGTGAGAAACTTACTCCCAACAAATGTAAATAGGAAAGCATTTAGAAAGAGAGCTTGTACTTTTCCTTGGCTTTTCAACTTCTTTCAAGACACGATTGGACTCTACCCTAGGATTTCCCTCATTTCCGATTTCTGTTTGCTTTCTCAAATTAGACAGGTAGAGAGAAAGGTTGAATAAAGACTAGGTACGAAAGGCAGAACAAAAACTCACTGCTTGTTGATAGCTAGATGTTTGACCTATTTTCTGCAATATACATATCAGTTCTTCAATAGAATTGATGACAGAATTTTCTACCAGCTAACATCCCCCCCCCCTCCATCTCTGCCTTAAAAGTGCTAGGACCTTTCAGGCATAATCCTAACTATGGTGTCACAGTTTTGACTTCATGCATACCGATATATGTCACACCAACAAACCGACTGCAAACCATTTTATAAATACGCAAATCTTTGAGAGAATTTATGCTAGAACTCTTCGACCAGACTTCTCAGCCCCCCCCCCCCCAAATATCCTTCCTAAAAGTGCTAGGACTTTCAAGATGAAATCCTAACTCTATGGTGTCACAGTATGGACTTCATGCGGGCCCTTGTCACACTTGCAAATTGACTACAAACCATATTTTTTTGTTTTTTTAAATTTATATCAGTTCTTTAATAGAATCAATGATAGAATTTTTTACCACCCCCCCATCTTTTGCTTATAAGTGCTATTACCTTCAAGACATAATCCTAACTCTATGGTGTCACAGTATGGACTTCATGCAAGCCCTTGTTACACCTACAAGCTTATTCCAAACCTACAAATTCTTTGGCTTTTGGGGGTAATGTCATACGTTGTTTGGTACGCTATCAGTCTGTGATCGGGCTGTCTGATGTGACAGGGGCATCTCAGTTGGACTGGAGAAAAATCTTGGGATATGGTGGTATTTTCCTAGCAAAGTGGTGAACGTCTAATTCCTAATTTGTAGGATTTGTGGGTAGCTACCACTCTTCCAAGGTTTGAAAAATATGACTTGAGGAAATGGATAACCTGAGAAGAAAGACCTGCCAAAATAGAAGAAGAGAATTGCAGCATATTGTGAAATCAGCATAGGAAAATATCTCGGGGATAATTTCAAAATATATTTGTACTTCAAAAAAGCTATCAGTTGCATTCTTCATTGTCATATGTATCTGGAACATGAGGCAAACAAAATACTAATGCAGGATAAAACTAAGTTCAAAATGTCCTGGACGTTGAACAAGGCATGCTCCTGCAAAAATTGCCCTGCGGTCAACTCACCGAATGGTAAAACATTCAACTCTGGACCAAACGCAATACTAGTGCCTAACGCTAACCCTAAAGGCTCATTCGGGCAATGTGCAATGCCAAATCCCAGGGGAAAAAACACTCCGTGTTTTGTTTAGTTTTGTTTTTGTTTTTGTCGTGCCATTTATGATGATGAGATGCGCATTAATGCGTCCAAAATAAGTAAGCTAGTCGGGGACTTGGATTGCTTATTAGAAGTTGAGTCACGCCAATAAACACACCCCCTGACAGATCCTAAGATAAACTACAAACTGGGACTCTTTAAAAAAAGACTTTATCCTAATCATTAACCTAGCAAGATTGAGACAGGAACTCAACTGTCGGTGATTTCTAAACAGTTGTTGACACCTCTACAGATAATCTGTATAATCCAGCTAAAACCTCCAAAGCATCAAATATGATGATTTCTTGGTTTTGAATTGTAGTAAAAATGGAATTAAAGGCAATGGCTAACTTTGTGAGCAGCCGATTTAAAAAATTCTCAAACTAAGATGAAACATGTGTATGAGTATTTGTATTTGTACTCAAAACCCCTGAAAACAACCATAATTTGGAATGAAAAACTGTTAGTAAGACGCAAACTGCGATTGTATTATTTTTGGTCTCTGAGACAATAAATAAGAGGACCGTTTTACTCGAGTTCAAAAAGACCCTTATATATTTATTAAGCATTGGTTCACATTTCTAATATTTAAAAATACTTCCTGTGGATATTATTCTTTGAAACTTACAGACTGGTATTTTTACACTATAACCCTTATGTTAATCCCATTTTCAAGTAGCAAAATGACCTTTTTTTCAATCATAACAATGTTAACCAATGCCTTTAATTTCAACAAACTTTTACATTTGATTGGAAAGTTATATCATTGTTACATCATAAGTCCTGCACTCCAGTGGAATTGAACAAATATCCCTAATTTTTCTGCATTGATGATTTTTTTTTAAACTTCTGATTTGGGATGGAAAGTGCAGGTGACCCTGTGTTTATTTTTTGGAACACCTCGGTAGGGAGGAGGAGTACAAAGGGATGTAGAGGACGGCTTGGGTTACTGTGTACACAGGCAGCTATGGGTGACCCAATTCTGGTATTGCATTGTACTTGGACACACTGGGAGTAGGAATGGTGGGAGAGGGGGGAAGGGAAAGAAGAAAGAAAATGTGATGGTGGAAAAAGGGAGGGATAGGGAGAGAAAGCAAGAAAGAAAGAGAGAGAGCAAAGGAGAAAGAAAGAGTGAAAAAGAGAGAGGGAAAAAGGAAGAATGAGAGACAGAAAGGGAAAGAGAGAAGAGAGAGAGAGACTGAGGGAAAGAGGGGAAAGAATAGAAAAAGGAAAGGGGTTGGAGAACAGGAAATAAAGGAGGGGAAAGAGAAAGTATGAAAGGAAAACAGGAAGAGAAATAGACAGAAGGGCAGGAAAGGAGATGGAAAAATAAGGAAGAAAGAAAAGAGAAAGTGCACATGGGAAGAAAGAGAGCAAGATGTTTTCATCTTCACAAGAATACCTTCACCAGCTTAGCTCCAAACTGAAACATCTTTTAAAGATTTTTTATTTTTGTAGAAACGTTGGTGATAGAGAATCAATTCAGGGAGAAAAACCATGAAATTGACAAAGAAATATATTGTATGAACAGATAAAAGACAGTGAAAGATACAGAAAGACAGAGCACACAAAACAGAGAGAGATACAGAGAGAGACAGAGAGAGAGAGAAAGTACAAGATTGAAGAGGAGTGCCACGAAAATAGTTCAAGAAAGCCCCCATCTCAGAATTCAATTACCGTTACTGCGGCGGGGTCTTCCCGCATCCTTCGTTTGGACGGGACTTTAATGCCTCCATTTTCCACCATGTCAACCATGAAGGGTCCGCATTACAAATGAAAACAAACATACTATCCAAAGAGACAGCAAAGACATAACTACATCAAGAAGATTCAATTTAGAGTAAATTCTGCTTGTTGGCCGGACGGACGTAGACATGATTTAAAGTGGATTTGGGTTTCACATAATGCATTCTGTTTATCCAACCTCCACTTTGATGTGGGAAAATTTGGAGAGCTTGTTAGCGAGGAAAAACATACTCAATTTTTGATGGTTATCTGTCACTTTTTTTTTTTATATGGTACGGTTCTTTTATGGACAGTCAATGGAATATGACAATGTTTGTCTTCCTGTAATGGAGGAAAGAAATTCAAGAAGGGAATAATACAGGTTAAATCATAGTGCAATTATTGTGAAATACATGTGAAGTAATAGGCTTTGCTATTATGGCAAAACAATATCTGGATGTCAGCCTTGAAATCTATGCAGTAATGATGGTAGAAATAACTAAAAGAGCTTTATTTATTGATTTAAAATATGTAAACATGAATTATTTAACTAACAGTGATAATGAAATTTGATTTAAAAGGGTTAACATAATAATGTTTATGTGGAACACTTCAAAATTACTACATGGTTTGCAGAATAGTACTCTTGGAATTGGCCTTTAAAATTTCCCTTTGGTTCAAGATTTTCTCTAAGTAGGTCTGTACTTTAAATTCATTTGAAATATGAAATTCTCAAAACATAATGAATCATTTAAACTGCACATCAAAGCAAAAATAAGGGTACCGCTTCCCAGATTATTTTTCATCACAACATATCTCATTTCTCTGTAAAAACTACAAAATGTTCTTAATACCCCCTCAGGAATATGTAGAAATGTCTAGGAGTGATTTTAAGAAATTCATTCATTCAAAATAAAAGTATTATATATCGTTTCTTTCATGAAAAAAAACACACCATCAAATCTGTGCCAGATGTGATTTTTTTTTTCATGTGATGATGATGATGATGAAGATGAATGATTGTTTTGTTTTCAAGATTGGGAATCTTTCACTATGGTATTTTTAAGGATCAAATTCACAGGAAATACTATTGACGACCCTTAGCTCTATCAAGATCAATCTTTGGGGTTCACCAAAAAGACCCACTTGACTGACGAAAAAACAAGAAAAAAAGAAAGAAGAAGAAAAAAACCCACACAAGAAATGCAAAGCTTTAACCCTTCAAATTGGCCTTATCCATTTGTTTCCGCCCAGCAAATATTGAGGGCGGTTGCTGGCGACTGCATAACCAATCAACGCCAATATCGGCGCAGACGGCGCAAAGAGGGCCTGTGTGTTAACAAGCATATCAGTGTCATGTATCGCACATGAAACCAATTAAATTGGGCTTTTTATCCCCATTCCTTCTTTTATTCCATTGTTCCATCCCACCATCCCTCTCCTTATCTTTCTTCTTTTTTTTTTTTTTGCTCTTCCGCTCTTTACACTGTAGACTCTCTACACCGATATCTTGAAGATCCTGAGCAAATAATACTTATTATTCTGTCCATCGGGGAATATCATGTTTCCTATTCTTTTCTTGAGAAAAGGAAAGGAAATCAACCACGCTACGTTCCTTCCTCTGTCTTATTTACCAAGTCACCAACCCATTTTCATGCTTCTAACCACCTCATAGAGCATAACACAGACATAGAAATGAAAAAGGAAAATAGCAGAAAGCATAACCACTGTCTTGACCAAACGATTCCATGTCAATTTCTACACATCCTCTCCCCCAATCTTTAATTCTTTTTGTCTATATAGCCTTTCCAGCTGTGGTAAATATGACTTTAAGATTTGAAATACCCCCACTCTCTCTCTCTCTCACTTTTGCTGAATGTTACACACCTATCATGCCTACTTCTCTTTGATCCCTTTTGAAGTGTTTACAAATGCACAGAACTGGAAAAGATCCTTTCAGTAAATTAGCAAGAGAGAACCCTCTTCAAAGGCAAGGACTTAGTTCAGTGTGTGTTCTTCTCACCAGGAGGGTGTTAATTCTTACATTTACATTTCAAATGAATGGTAAGGATCTATGGATCACTCTCCACAGAAAATGTGTAAGGATCAGTGCCTACAAAATGTACATGTAAATGTATGGTGGCCCTGAAGTACGCTCGACAACAGGTCATGAACAACGTGAATTTCGCGGCCAACTTTGCGCCCCAGTCGCGAAATTCGCCACCCATGACGCGAAATTTGCATCCCAGTCACGAAATTCGCGACCCATGACGCGAAATTCATGACCCATGACGCGAAGTTCAGGACCCGGGATGCAAAATTCAGGACCTGGCATGCAAAGTTCAGGACCCAGGATGCAAAATTCATGACCTGGGATGCGAAATTCAGGACCCGGGATGTGATATTCACGTCGCAGATGACCTGTTGTCAAGCGTACTTCAGGGCCACCATATAAATGCCCTGGTTCAGAATACTTTAGCTTATGAAGTGTGAAATACCTCCCCCCCCCCCAACAAAACAAAACAAAACAAACAAACAAATAAAAAAACACAAACATGTTTCCCAGTCTACTACACTTCTTTTCATTTCCTTTATCTCATGCTTCCCTCTCACATCCATTAACTCTTCCTTCTGAATGTCTTTCTTTCCATTTTTATCTCTTCTGTCTGTCTTTCTGTGTATTTCTTGCTTCTTCTCTCACATCTCTTAACCCCTTCCCTCTTCTCTCTTTCTCCCTCTCTCTACATCTTTCTTTTTCTATGTCTATGTCTTTAACTATCTTTCTGTTTCTCTCCACCCTTTTTCTGCCTATCTTTCAAACCCATTTACCCCTCTCTCCTTCTGTCTTTCTCCTTATCTTTCTGTCTTCCTTCTCTGTCTCCTTTTTTTCTGTCCTGGTTATTTCTTGCTTATTCTCTCACAAACTCTTAACTCCCCTCCTCTCAATCTTTCTTTCCTTCTCTCCCTCTCTTTCTTTCTCTCTTTCTTTCTTTCTTTCTCTCTCTTTCTCTACCTGTGTCTTTCCATGCCACTATCTTACTGTTTCTCTCTACCTTTTATACATGTATTCCTATCTTTCTTACCCATTTACTCTCCCTCTCCTTCTGTCTATCTCCTTATCTTTCTGTCTTTCTCTGCTTCCATCCTCCTTTTCTCTCATTTTCCTTCTCTCTCTCACAACCTTTCATATTTGTTCATATATTTTCCCTTTTGCTTTCTAACTCGAGGATTATTTGCCATGATCATACTTTGTGTCTACACTCCCTGATCCTTTATGTGTCAAACTTTGAACCGATCTGATGGATGTGAGCTGAACACCTGTATTTTACTCGACATTCTCCTAAAACACACCTGAGAATACCAGGTGTGCATTTCATGGAGTACATAAATACTCCCAAAATCTACTTGTTATATAAATTCCTTTGACAATTTTTTTTTTCAATCAAATCTATCAATCTGTGTTAAAGAAGATCACCATGATCTCGTAAAACATTTGGCTGGTGGATACAAATATTTCTCAAAAAGTAACAGAATAAATTTGCTTTTTGTATTCCATAATGGAATATGTGTGTGTATTACACAATGTACCTGCTTTCTGTTCCCCTTTTTTCTATATCAATACATGCAGGTCCATTTCATATTTTACAGTTAGATATTTATGATTGGTAATGTGGGATCTTTTCTAGAATTGATAACAGACAGTTGGTATAGTACAAACTGTATGCTTAACACAAATCCTATAGCATTAACAACCTTTACAGTCAAAGAGACTCAAATTTACAAAATAATTTTGTAATTTCTTAATTAATAAGACCTGAGGATATTTCTAATCAAGAATTGTTTGGGGGGCAGCATTACAAGCTAACAAATAAATACACATGTAGGACTACAATATAAACTGCCTCCATGCATGTACATCAACCTTTCAATGTAATGAGAGGATCTGACAGCGATGGCTTTAAATACTCCTCAGCCCCCCGGGGCAAACGACGTTAAGTTTCACCGGCTCCGTTCACGGATAGGATACTTTCGTCGGCATTACAGAGTGCGGGTACGATTCTTAATCACATTATCAACAAACAATCCCGTCAACCCTATGGTGAGAGACAGGGAGGTGTAAGATAATCGGATCGCGGAGCATCAGTTTCGGTATGTCAGTCGGCAGTGGCGGTGTTTTCTTGGTTGTTCAGGAGATGGGTCAGTGCCAGGACACATCCAGGTCTTTCATTCTATTTTCTTCTCTTCACTTCTAATTTCTTTTCTTCTCTTCACTTCTTATTTCACTTCTTCCCATTTAGATTCTCCTATCATCAAATATATTGAAAATTTTGATCATTTTCTTTCCATCCATATTTGTTGTAGAGGTGTTGTGGTCTAGTGGATAAGTCTTTGGACTATGAACCACAAGGTACGGGGTTCGAATCCCTGCAGCAGCACTAATGTCCTTTGGCAAGACATTTTTTATCTACAATTTGCCACACTCGACCCAGGTGTAAATGGGGTACCCGGAAGGATGCGAAAGTCATTGTGGCTTGTTCAGCATTGTGAGTGTCTGCAAAAGACGCCTGGCTGAAATGTTCCGCAGGGAGTGGAGAAGGTGCATACATTGTGTGCGGGTAAACCTGAATCTGATGACGAGGGTAATAATATTTCTGTAAAGCGCTTAGAGACATCCGAGATGAATGAATCATTCTTATTTCTTTGACCCTTCAGAGCTGTGCACAAGTCATAATACTGTGAGGTTGGATTAACAATGCCACTTATAAATTGAGAATAAAGATTCTATTATGGAAAGGAAATTTTAAAAAGAAAGCAAGTTGAACACTTTCAAACCCTGGAAGAAAAAAAAAACTCACAAAAGAAATATTGTCACGTGTCATCCAAACTTTCAAATAAAATTAACCCATCCTGAATAATTCAGAAAGTGTTTTATTTATTAATCTACTATTTTCTCCAAATATTCTGACTGGACTCTTTATGATGGATAGTTGGATACCATTAAACTATTTGTTTGTATTTTGTTTGTCTTCTGTTAAATTTTACTTTTCCCCAAATACAATCTAAACACTGAGAACTTAATCCTTCTAAAACTATCTCTCTATTAAAGAGAAGAATTCCACAAACATACAGCCTGAACAACCATCTATATCATAAAATGAGAAACGACAAAGTTTGCCTGACAAACAGACACTTCTCCAACATCAGGATACCATTAAGATGAATTTGACCGCTATACGACTAGTAAACTGAATTTCATCACCTAGTAAAAGTCAAGATCTAAGAGCCGATGGTGGGTAGTGAAACTGGAGAAGGGGGTCGCATCAAAATATGAAATTTGTGCCAAATGTCTTCATAATTGGTAAGCTGTCATCCCCTACTTTTAGCCCCGGCCCATACCTCATCGTCCAGTGAACTCTCAAACAATCATCAACTCCCCAAAGAATAACCATCTTTCTTTTAGTTTCTTTGATCAAACAATTTTTCCCTTTTTTCCTTTTTTTTTAAGGGGGAAGGGGGGGGGGGGGTGAGTGAAAAATCCCCATTTCCATCACAAAATTGTTGGAAGTCTGGTCAGAAAATCTCAATCTATGATGACCCTTCTTTTGGGGGGGAGGGGGGGGGGGGTCTGAAAGGGGCCTTTTAATGGATTTTTCTTTCAAACTCTTGGCAAAATCGAAAACTATATGACTATTTTGTTAACTTTCAGCTTGTAAGTAGCTCTGACACCCTTCCAACATCTAAAATAGTTTAGTTATATGCCCAAAGTTTTTGTTCAGGAATTTGATTTGCAGGTGTATTAAGAATACATGGACTTTCTTTCGGTATCTAAATTACATAGTGACTGCAGGGAGCCAGGAAGCCATTAAAAGTATACGTGTATAATAATAATAATAATATTGGATATTTAAATAGTGCACATATCCAATGAACAAGGTGCTTCCAATATTTCCCCAGCTCAGCTAGGCTACCAATTTCAGTGCTCACAGCATTCAAGGAATTCCTTCCTGCCAGTACCCATTTACACCTGGGTGGAGAGTGGAAAATGTTGATTCAGTTCCTTTGTATAATACTCGATATACATTTACAAATAGACAACATCCTTTCTGCTCTAAAACAAACTATATCTTCTATGTTCCACTTTAAGAATAAGATACAATCCTTCTAACTTCAATCTCAATTCATCATCCAAATCTCAGTTTTCCATCCAGACATAGGAGACATAACTATCCACCTTGCTAACAAACTGAAGAAGAGAAATAAAAGGCAATGGGTCCCCCTTTCAACGATGCACAGAGGTATCATAAATGTGGCAGGGTTATATGTCCCCAGAGTGAATGAAAACTCCCAGTACACTTTTCACAGGCTTCTAAAGTTCAAGTTTCAAAGCCCTAGGAATAGAACAGATTTATGTGCAGTTTCCATTTGCATTCTCGTATTCTTGTACTCTGTATAGTGCATGTTCACAGAGCTGACAGTTGAGCATATATCTGATGTTTCAACTACAGAGCATAGTGGTACGTGCAACAATCCGAAACCTACACTAATGATGCCTGTTGTTTCAGTTCCTTTATATATATTTGTCTCTATCTTTTGTTGAGATTTATAGCTACACATCCCCAAAGTGTCCATATGTCTGTTCTGCCTTGCTTCATGAAGATGAGACACTTGACTTCTTATATATTTTTCTTTTTCAAAAAGAAGATGTAGATTCTGATGTGGCATTTACATATCTATTGATGATTATTCATCAAAATAAATCAGTAAACAGGAGTGAACATGCAATATCAACATCAGTTTTGTTGCACTTTACATTAAAAATAAATAAATACGATTTTACCCCTATTTATGAATAGTTTGCTTTCAAGATGTAAGCAAAAATGTCAAAAACAGAGAGAAACATATCAATAAGGTATTAAAAAATGGGAAATTTGAAAACAATTTTGATAGAGTAGGCATTATGTATCTTACTTTTATATTATCAGTTATTTTAATACTCCTATTTTCATTATTTCATAGACCAAGATCCTTTTCTGAATGCATTTTGGACTACCAGATTATAAACTGTATTTTTTTTTGAACACTAAAAATGTTAAAATATTAGCACAATTCACTGTGCACTTGTTATCAGTTGATATTGTATCTGGATCAATCAAATATAAAACCCATCTTGAAAAATTTCAGAAAATGCTTGAAACAAGTCATATATTCTTGAACCAAATGGCATTCCCTGGTCTGTTTATTTTGGGGGAATCAGGGATGATCTTTCAAAACAGGCTTTTGCTGATGTATTTGCTGCTCCCATTCAGAAATACAGGCACTGTTAAAGAGACAGGCACGAGGATCTATAGCCTTGGGGAGCAGCAAACACAGGTACACTGACAGACAGAATAATTTTGTAGATCTCCACAAATAAACATCTTGGGAGTCTTCTACAGCAACAGAGACATCAGGGCCCCCCATTTCATAAAACTTGTTATCCGTAACGGTAACAACTGCCACATTTCTATGACAAATTTGCTCTCAGCCAATCAAATGCAAGGATTTCAGTAGCTTGTAACAGTCACTGCAACTTGTTATTGATAACAAGTTTTATGAAATGGGGCCCAGGATAGATTGGAGAGTGCAGGGATATATAGAAGCAAGAAGTATCCACTTCTATTCAACGAAAATGAAGAAGACCCCCCCCCCCCCCACGAAACCCACCCCCCAAAAATAATAATAAAACAAAACATAAACAAAAACAAAAACAAAAACAAACAAACAAATCCATTACCTGTACAGTATAAAAATACACTTTCATTCATGGAACTTTTATGAGTTCCTTTTATAAGATTTTGGCAATTTGCAAATTTCATGAATTTGTTTAACTTAAAAATATAATGCACTTTCTAAAATTTCTACGGTTCAATTGCTCGTGTCCTTTGTACTTGTACATTGTAAATTTACAGGTGAGAGTATTATGCAAAGTGCTAAAGTGGAAAGAGTAAAAGAGAAAGAATAAACAGTGAGAAAGAGCAAGAGAGACAGAGAGAGAGAAAGAAAGAGAGAGAGAGAGAGAAGGGGGGGGGGGAGTGTGAATAGCAAAACTGAATAAGAGAATAAAAGGGATGGATGAAATATGGGAGAAGGAAAAACATTCACAATAACACATAAGCCGGCAATTGTAATAACAAGCAGACACCTGAACGGCTGAAAATGACAGAAAATATACTCATAAATATAGTTTATCTCAGTCCCATTAATATGAATGCAAAGGAATGCAAAGGTGACTTTTTCCATCTGTTGCTATTTTTTAAACCTAAAATTATACAAATGTATTGCTCTTAAAACTTTTCTTTGGGGTGGTGACTAAAAGACAAAAAAAAACCCCACCCCTTTCTGGTGCTACAATTGACCGATCCCTGAACTGTCTCCATTTTGTTTCAGCATAGCAGCCTAATAAAAAATAGTTAAATAAAAACATTTTCCTCAAGGGAGTCTAATTTACATAATCTACTACAGGGTATCTTGAGATGAAATACCTTCTCCGACTGAACTAAAAATGGGTATTAAAGGGATGCGGCAACTTTGTGGAGGCTTGATTTAGTAAATTGTTGAAGCTTGATGTCTGTGTTGTACAAAGATGTTCAGAAAGATAAATAAACAGCCAGGAAAATCAAGGTTTTGAGATAAAAGATGTTACTATCATGATATCTACACTGTATCACTGAATTCTGCCATTTGCAAAACCAACCTGGGTATGCTTTTGTCTAACAAACTGCAGTCTACCCCATAAACTGCAATCTATGGGGTAAAAAAGGTCTGACATTTTCTGGTCACTTTCATGTTTTGTGAAGTACATCATGATGCTTTTTAATTGCATTTTTTAGGGCTTCATATTTACACAATATTAATACACTGATAGCATGTACAGTGTGTGTTGGGTCATGCAGCTCAGATTCTTAAACGATAATCTATGGCTTTAAGGGTTGTTTCATAACCTTTTATACCCAACAAGCCCAAAGCTTACACTTCATCTTTATTTCAACAAATTGTCCCCAAAGCTGTATATCTCCAAATTTTCACCATGGCATTTGCCGATGAAAGGGATGCCCCTTCCCATTATTTTTCCCCATAAATCAGGTATAGCGGACCCCTTTGCTTATCGTTTGAAGCAGAAACAGATTTATTGCGATCTGTGATCGTTGCTGAGGTAAATAAGGTTAAAGACGTAAAAATCACAATGTGTACTGGTTACAACTTCACTATTTTTGTGAAGTTGGTTTTTAAAAAAAATTCACGAAGGCACACCATACCGATGCTAAAAGATTCAGAGGTTTAAAACTGTATTCTCATACATCTTGCACATTAAAGCTTAAAGCTGAGCAATACTAGGATTCGCTCCCGAATCCCAGTTACCATTGTACCTACAATATCGACCACAAAGTCCAGAATATATTAAAAAAATCAGAAATTTTACTCCACATGTCGAAAATAGGGGCATTCTTAGATAATTTTTACGATATAAAATAGAACCTTCTCAGAAACTTGATTTTGAACTTGAAGTTATGGAGACATTATGGCCAGAACATCGCAGCCCCTCCATTACCCATTTTTTAACACTTGGACTAATGGACGTTTTTGCATATTTTTGTGAGGTTTATGCTGCCTTGTCTTGCATAAATGTATAATGACAAGGATCATATCTTGTATCATCATGGCTTTAACAAACTGGTCAATTCGCGCACGTGGGCAGAAACATGTATTGGAGAGAAGTTCAGAGAACGTTTATACGAACCATGGAATCAAGTTTGAATGGCCAGTACTTTCTTATTCTGTACTGATGTACATGGTAATATACACCATTTTGAAATCAAAGACATGTAGCTTTCTGTTGATGTATATATTGATACATGAAATTATGCAAAGAAAGCAAATTCCATTACTTAAGAATACCTAAATCTATAAATGCTTTTTCATCCATTTCGTGTTTCTGCTCATGGATTTGTCTTGCCGGATCGTAAAAATGATGACGATATCTGTCGGCATGATTGACCTTGGTCGCTGCATCGTATCATGTAAATATGGAATGATTGCAGCTGTCAGATCACCTTAATTGTGAAGAAAACTTCTCTGTAATACAACATGACATGGCAATTGTTCTGAAGAGCACATTGGCAACTAAAATAGCCATGACACCTACATGCAGAACCACTAGAGGAGAGCACGGTGAACATTCTACAACTACTTTCTCATGTTAAAAAAACACACCACTAAAACAGGAAATAAAACAGTACGAATCTTTGTCATGTTATCAAGAATATTCACGAAATACAAAGCATATTGTAATTACTTTGGCCATGCACAAAAGAGTTGCTGAATGGCGATTGATTGTAAAGGCATGGGTGCAATGGTTAATTTGGCATGATTTTCCCTTCCCCCTATATTCACTGACTCCAAGAGAGATTGTTTATGTAAAGTGTGGATTGTGTGTGTAGAAAGTGTGTAGAGAGCTCACTTCATCATAGATATCACAAAAAACCTTGTGCCCTTCTTATTTTCAGTAATCCTCCTCCAACCACAAAATGAAAATTAGACACTTACCTTCCACCCCGCTGAAGTACTTGACTCTATCTCTTGATTCCACATTGTAGTGATGAAAGGACATAAAGATACCGTCAGACTTGTACGGTTCCTGGGCGTAGATCTTGGCATTGCTATGCTGCCACTCAAAACGTTCCCCGCCATTGTACTGGACAACCTGCCCCTGGATCTCAAAATACTTGTGGATGAAGGAGAAGGGGATGTAGACTTCCCCGTTCTCCAACCTCCCCTGGACAGTGTAATCGCTGTTGACGATGCAATCGATCTCCTTGTACTGATGAAGCGGTACTTGTGGCTCATTGTACTTGATGTGCGAGTCTGATCTGCGCTGCTCCTGTGGTTGCAGTTCTTGATGTTGCTGTGTCAGTTGTGGTGGTTCCTGCTGCTGTCTTGGCTGTAGTGGTTGTTGTTGCTTTTGCTGTGGTGGCAGTTGTTGTTGCTGCTTTTGCTGGAGCTGCTGTTGGTGGAGGTGTGTGTCCTGGTGGTGCTCTGCGATGTGGCGACGAGATGAGATGTCTTCTGGTCGAGAGTCGATGCTGTTGATGTCAATGATGGTGTTGCCAATACCGACGCCCACATCACCACGTGCCGCGATGAGAAGCTCCGCCTCTACATCATCCTCGGGTCGGGCACCCCCATGGCAACGGAGGAGAAAGGTGAAGGTGACGAAAGATGATGTTGCTAGGAGAAGGAGGAGAGTCCGGAAGCAGGAGCGGCGAGACATCAGGCGCATCTTACTGCCATCCTTTCAAAGCAGCAACCTGGATCAATGAAAAGAAGTTAACTCGGTTAGCTAAATACCAACACTCATTCCTCCATAAGTAATAAAATACAGCTATTCATGTACCGGGTAATCTTCTATGGAAAACAAGGTTACAGTTTGTTGAGTCATTTGCCACTGTAAGAATCATCATATGAATCGAACACCAGACAGATCAAAAGTCAATGGCAATGGTCATACCTTGGATAATACCTTGGATGTAGGCATTTAAAGTTTAAAAACTAATATTTGCCTCTCATTGACATCTGGTGAAGAATCCACCCTGTATCTCCATACTCAGTCACAATACACATTCAAAAATATCAAATCAATCAAAATCACTCTCCATAAAATTTGCATGCAGGCCTACAGACAGAGTATCATAAAGAGAAAAGGAATCGCATATTTTCTCTATCTCTATCTCACAATATGACGATGATCTTTGATTTCAGCCAGGGGAGCTTTTCATCAAGTGTCTGGTCAGTGATTTTTTTACCAACAACTGTTATAAGCTACTGAAATTTTTGTATCTGATTGGCTGAGAGCAAATTTGTCAGTATAAATCACTGACAAGACACTTGATGAAATGCTCCCCAGAACTTCTTTCTACTTGCAGACAACTTGCAATTCATGTAGTTTCTTGTCACAGAAATGTGTGTTGTTTACAATGATTTATATCCAGAAAGAATGTCCCATTTATGCAATGGCTCCTTCTCAAGTGCTCATAGTTGTCAATAGTTATGCAATTAAAGCCCACAGTTACGCTATTGGAGATTAGCAAATCCCCTAATCCCATACAAGCTGGAATGCTTGAGAGGGGACAAAGGATTGAGTAACCTCAATTGTAAATGAACAGTGCTGTGCCCCCCCATCCATTGTGTGTGTGTGTCTCTCTCTCTCTCTCTCTCTCTCCCTCTCTCTCTCATTCTTCCTATGTCTAATCCCCTCCCACATGTATTTTAAGCATGAGAGCATCTTTTTTTTTTTTTTTTTAATTAATACCAGTGAAGGAATATTTTTGTGGGCAAATGTAGATAATTCTCTATGTCTCCCTTTTATTCTTAAACCCACTGGATACTGGAAGCAGGTGGCCCATGTATGAACTTAATGGGAATATCAGAATTCAATTGTCAAAGGTTTGATATTCAACTTGGAGAGAACGTTAACGCCCTTCTGTCAGCCAGGCTAACATAGTTTTGCATCTATTGGTAAAAAAACCAAACACAGCAAACATACTGGTACCATTTCTTGAGGGTTATGTCAGTGCAAGACACTACAAAAGACCCAAAGATATATGATTTTCTTCATCACATTTTGACATTTATATTTTTCACAAATTTAACTGTCATAGTATATAATCGGTAGTTCCATGAACCACTGAATCTTTGTATTCCACAATTTAAGTATTCTCAATGTTTTAGTATTTTTAAATTTCTAATATCATCTTGGAGTATACACTATAGGTACGCCAAACAGTTTAGGAAGTACATATAAATCACATATAACTCTCTGCTCTCTAACTTTGTGCTTGCCCTTGTTTTCTCCAAACACAATTATCACATAATCATGCTGTGTGTTCATAAGTACAGCTTTGCTACTTTGCAAACTTATCTTCAAAGGTCTCCCTGCACAGATCAGCAAAGCCTATAAATGAGTATAAATATTGCTATAACTTGGGCAAAACCTGAAAATTCAAATAATGTTTCCATATAGATGGACTTGAAATATGTTGACAGCAACAGAAATTGCTCATGGATAAAGGCTCACTTATTCATAAGAGAAAATAGAACATTAGAGAATTCTATTAAAAAGTGTGATTATTGTAAGTTTTTCATTTTCCTGTAAAATAAATCATCTACATTCCAATGCAAGATGCCAAAGTACCTGATCTTTTTCTCCAGACTTTCATCCTAAATACGGCCAGAAAGGGAAGAAAACAAACTCTTTCTTCTACTCGGTGGTTTCAAAACACAGCTCCTGAAAGCTGCTCCAGGGATACCCATTCATGTTTTGTGATGAATCTAAATCCCACCCAAGTTTGCCCCATTCGGCCCCCCTTCTGCCCCCCTTTTCATACCAAAGGAACCTCTCCATCTAACAACCCCTCTTTCTTGACACAAGATCCCATGGAGTTTCTCACCTAGTCCTAGCTTACAAAGTTATTAGGATAACATTTCATTGCTGCCTCCTTTCCTTCAAACAGGAACTGCGCTTCCCGTTGATTGGATTTGAACGAAGGCATGAATGTTTCAAATCATTCTTTTGTGCTACTATCGCTACAGGGAGGAACTGGAAAGCTGCTTTGCTCATGTAACTAAGAGGACATAAAAGGAAAGGCTTTTAGCACACTTGATTATTCAGGAAATGAGTGGTAATATGAGAAAGACCTAATCATATGCTGCACGTACAAAGGCCACATGAAGCAAGAGCGTTTCGGTTTACATTGTACAGTAGACATAATCAAAATATAGTCTCTCCGCATATTAAAAAGAGCAAAATCAAAGCACACTTTAGTAATAAATGTTAGAGAGTAGATATGAAAGACAGAGCTCTCTCGCTTTTTTTGAAATTTCAAGAGACCGGGCATTGATGACGAGACTGGAATTATACGTAAGCCCTGTTTCCTCTACCCAATGATGATGGTGATGATCAAAGGCATCACGTACCCTATGTGGATCAATATTAACTGTTCACTTTCGGGCCAAGAATCTGGCATGCCCTAATACGTTGACTGGACAATGTATCGATCACAAAAAGACAGTTTGCTCTGTATGTTAGTGTGTGAATGTCACAATACTGTATTCAAATTTGAGCTTCAAATGCTACTTCTATAAAACGTTATTACAAGTTCAAATATACCCTTAATGTAGAAGTGACTACTGGGTACACAAGCTGACATCATTATGCAGGCGCATGAATTAGGGCGTTTACAGAACCGAACTGCCATTCCATTCTGCTCATTGTGCTCTAATGTGATCCTATATTTCTTTTCAAACTCCTTAACCAATAACCCGTAAAATGCCAGGTTTCTGTAGGCTACAGACCAATTCCACAACATGAGAGGGCAGCAGACTGGTTGCCATACTGCAGTGTGTACCCAACTTTTACAGTACATAAGTCCATGGCGGGTTATGTACATTTGTTTGATTTTTTTTCTGTTTTGGACCAACACATGCAGATTTCTTTTAATGTTTGCAATGAGTAATAATCAGGGAAGTTCAGGTTGCAGCTGTGTGGTGCTCAAATGCCACAACAAGTGGAGAAAGCTTAAAAACTGGAAGCTAACTGAGTGTGAAATTCACTCGCCTTTGACTCATGAAGCCTGTTTGTGTGAGAAGTCGTACTCCCTACACAGGTTTCCTGACAAAACTAAGAGGAAAAAGCAACGAAAGTACAAAAATACATCATACCTTCATCTGTCAGATATGGCCATTGTCTTATGTCATCTACCCATGTATCCATTCTTTATTTTATTGATCCAGAATAAATCTAATGAAACAATATCAGGGTATATCTTATATCTTTCATTGATTTTGTACACAGAGCCAATCGCGGTCAAGTGCGCTACACACCGCAGCTATCGTGTCGCCGAAAGAGGGCCACATACATAAATCGGTGATGGAATTGGTCTATATCATTTGTATTACCTGTACAAAAATTATTTTTAAGGTGATTAATACCCTTTTACTTTACCCATTTGTGCACTCTCTATGATGATAATGTCTTAGCTTATCACGCAAGAAACATCCATATGTATATCTCATGAAATGAATCATTTCCCATTGGCCATTCCACTTTCAGTTTTGAAACTGAAAGACAAAAACAAACCTGGGTTCACAGAACTCAAGTAAAGTGCTATGGTCGCAGAATTGTACAACAAATTGCAGCAGTTGAGAAAATCCATTACAATAAATGTAACAGTTTGAATGTCAAAAAGGCAATGAAAGAAATCCTGATTTCTAAGAACTGCTTTGATTTGAATTCAAAATCATATTAATTCATAATAACTGCAGCTGCAAAGTCCACAATCCACAGTTTATCCACTATGAATCACAGAAATGGAAGTGTCATTACTCCTCACTCAAAAATTTGACGCTAATAAGACAATTTGGAATCTGACAGCTCAAAATCCCAGCTAATGCCGTATGATGGAAGAGTGTTCTTAAATCTTATGGCAGAGTAACCAAATTTTTGTGATACCAGCCACTACCCTGTCTACCACACAAGTCAAAATATGATTTTATGCCCAATTTGAAGCAAGGGAGCAAGCTCCATGTGACAGCTTCAAAAGATCCCTGCTTTTAGAATGTATTTCGGCAGAAGTTCACGACTGGATTTTGACGGAGCATGCAGCCAATTTGAGCCGAATGAAAACTACAGAGCAATCTCTTCTGGAAATCTCTGGTATAAGATAGAGATCTATAGGCATTGGCATGGTTGGGTTGGTGGTTGTTCTTGGCTATTTGATTAATACAATGAGCGTTTAATAACTTGAAGGTACAGGTCATAGAAAGGTTGGCAAGAAGTTGATGAAAAATAAACACCAAGCAGAAGACATGGAAGTAGAATCGTGGGTACTGCTCTAGCAACGTTAAAGGCAATATGTACAGTTTTGGCCAGCTCTGAAAAAGCCTTCATCAGATTTGTTTCCCTTTTAGATGTTAAATGGAAAGATACTACCAAACAAAGAAGAAGAGAAGAAGATCAATGAAGAAGAAGATTGCTAAAGAAGAAACAGACATACATACGGGGTGGCCCAAAAAGAATGGAACACCTGTAATTTCAGCAAGATGAATAATATAAGGAGAGAATTATTTACTATATTCAAATGAAAATTTTTTTTCCAGTAAATTGATGCCAGGATCATGCAGTTTGACTCACATATTCAGATGTTAGGCCTCTTTTAATGAGACAATGTCATTTTCAAAATTTACTACCTTAGCGACCGAATTCCTGTTACTTGAAAGAAAATCCTTCATCCGACGGCATTCAATAGAAACGGCTTCTTGCCTGAATAAACGCGTGGATGATTTTTCTTTCATTGAAAATGAGGAGATTATTTAGGCAAGAAGCTGCTTCTATGGAATGCCGTCATGTGAAGGTTTTCCCTTCATCTCACATGATTTCAGTCGCAAAAGTAGAAAATTTTGAAAATGACATTGCCTCACGAAATGAGCCCTAACATCTGAACGCATAAGCCAAAATGAATGATTCTGTGTCATTTCAAGGAAAAGAAATTCTCTTTCGAACCAAATGAACAATTATCACATTGTCATTTATCTTACTGAAATTAAGGATTACAGGTTTTCCAATCTTTTTAGGCCACCCTGTATAAGCCTATAACTTTTAAGAGGATTAGCATACTCTTGCACATCTTCTAGGGATCTTTTTGGGTATTGTTGCAGGAAGCACTACAAAAAAAAACCCTCTCAAATGATGCACAGTACAGATTTTGTATTGCTATTGACATGAGGCCATAATAACATTAGATGTCGATGTAGCTTCTGGTGGTGAAATGCCCTTTTCTCTTCTACTTATTACTTCTACACCATCACTGCAACTTATACTAGTATGTAAATGCAGAAACATTCACAGCAACGGCAAGCGCAAATTCTACAATGTAGAACTCGCGAAAATATTAGCATGATTTCATATGCATTGAAATATCAAATTAAACCTTGCACTTCTGCAAGTGAGTAATTATGCAGCAAAAATTTAAGAAGCCATGAATATGTTCTTAGGTCGCCCTGCACGAAAATTTAATCCCGCGAAAATAACAATGTTTACAATTCTTCTTCTACTACTGCTACTGCTACTACTACTACTACTACTACCACTACTACTACTGCTACTACTACTACTACCACTACTACTGCTACTACTACTACTACTACCACCACCACTATTACTACTACAACAACAAATGTCACTATACTATCTCTCCTGGTAAGATCATACAACATTATTCACAATGTATTAATGTTGCACTGTGAGTTGTTTTACATGATAAATTGACTCTACGTAGCACTATACGACACAAAATGAGGCATTTCCGTTTATCTGCAGACTTCTTCTATCTATCCAAGACAGAAGAACTTGTAGACAGGTTTCAGCTAGACTAACACTGCTGCTGTTACAGGTCACCTAGGGTCAAGGTATGTATGTCTTCCAGCATCAAGTGCAAGGTATCAAGCCTCTCATGATAACAATATTCACACTCCCTATACCACCAAGATGAGTGATGCTTCAAACCTGGTAGAATAATAACACCTGTAGCCATGGTTCTCGCCGGTACATAACACCCATGGTTCCAATACCATGCGTAAAGGGTTTCAGACAAGGAAGAACCATGTGTGAAATTGCTGCACCATGCGTGGCAACAAGGGTAAAAAAATATTGGAGTATATATTCCTAACAATAATGATAAATGTCACAGATTGTTTTGCTTTTTGGCAATGTATTTTTACTTTTATGCCATTAGTAGACAACTCCTGCTTATCAAGAAGTATTTTTCATCCTTTTATTATAGCATATACTGCCGCTGCACCTAACTTTAGTTTTATTCCGTAAAACTTCCGAAACTTCCACGCTTTGCGCAGAGTGGGAACCGTGTGTGGATTTTTTTCTAGTGAGAACCCTGCTGTAGCCATCCCGTTCAGCTGGACCCCAAAGTTTGGAAGTTTAATAAGTTTAGAAGAGAAGCTTTCCCCACATTTTTACAACTTTAACTACTTCACTGCATATGCATAAAACTTGTGCCGTATTTTATTTCTTGAAGGGTAGTTTTAAGAATGTTTTCCAGTTTATTTCAAAAGTTCTAGCAAAAAAAAAAAAAGAGAACATACAGGTACAGCAATAACATGGACTTTGGTATTCTGAAAATAATGTAGGATTTCCTTTATGGAGAAAGATAAACCTCCCACATTTCAATCCCATTGTGGGAACATCAATTTTAGAAGGAAAAAAAATCCACATTTGAGGTCATTACTTTACGTATTAGCCTCTGCTAAGGGTATTATCTAAAGCATTTGTTTATGACATTTGCAAAAACTATATTGCAGAATTGTTAAGAGTCTCTTGCCAAAATAAATAAGCCACACATGCTGAAAATATAATTTACTATATCTTTTACTATTAAATCGATTTCTAGATAATTCCTCTCAATTCTGGAGACATTGGGGTGTTTCATCATAACATTCAAGTCTTCCTACTTTTTTCCACTCTAAGTGCATAAAATCTATTTTCAGCTGTATCTTTCATTTGATTTCTAGATAATTCCTCTGAATTCTGGGGACATGGGGTTGTTTCATCACAACATTCAAGTCCTCCTATATTTCCTACATTTATCTCCACTCTAAAAGTTGCACAAGTTCTATTTTCAGCTATATCTTCCATATATAGTAGTGTCTCTCCCAACAACTAGTTTCGACATCCAACCTTGAAATTGATTCAGCGGGCAAATGTGTTGAATTTTCCTCCTGTTTCTTACCAAGTGTTTTGATGGTATTGTTATTAGGCACATAAAGACTGAACTCTGAACTACTGCTCGTAACTTTTTCATTCTGCGCTCTCACACCTTGTAAATCAGTCACCGGCATGATCCTCACAAGTAAGTGCATCTATTGTACCTAGAAATGGGAGGGGGGGGGGGGGGGATACGGGGACATGATTTATTTTCAGACTTGCACTTCTGCATGTGTGTAAATAATCATTCACATCACTTTGGTATGTGGTCTAAAACACATACTGAATGCAACATGAATTTTAAGCTTATTTGTTTTGGCTTATTTCAAGAACTGTTGATTTAGATCAATCTGACCTATTACGTCTGACCTGGATATGTCTCAAGTATGTTGTGAAAGCGACTTATTGGCAGTAAAATTTTAAAGCATTTTATTCCCCCCCCCCAACAAACAAATACAGGTAATTGCATCATATTATGAGATTTGATTTGATGGTGAGAATATAGAAACTGATCTTTTTCTACTTTTCTTTAAAGTGCAGTAAGTAACAATGGAATTAATGTCATTAAATCTTGGCTGGACGGTTTTCCGGCAGCTGTAATCAATTTCAATGGCAATGACATCATAGTTTGATGGTGCATTAAAACTGTCCAAGTGATCAGTCAATGATAAACAAAATATAAAAAATAGAGAAAATGTACAAGAAAGGGTCGCTATATCAAATGAGGCATGCCATGACAGCACATTTAAAGTTTGAATATGCTTAATAAGTGGCTCTGTGGAGTGTTTTTGTTCTTTAATTGAAGTCGTTGATATGTCTGCTGTTTTTCCTCTGTAAATATCTTGTTTTATAGTTTCAATAAACACATAAAAACAAAAAAAATTTCCACAGATGATTGCACTTACCAAAATTAAAATCAGGGCCCATTTCATAAAATGTGTTATCAGTAACAAGTTGCAAACTGTTTTAAGCTACTGAAATCTTGCATCTGTTTGGCTGAGAGCAAATTTGTCTTAGAAATGTGGCAGTTGTTACTGATAACAAGTTTTATGAAATGGGGGCCCAGGTCCCTTTTTATTACCTTCTGAAAACAAGCAAGCAGAATGAATGCTGCCGAATGATCCACACATTTTCTATTTAACCCGTTGGCAACTGAATTCCCTTAATTCCATTAGCTGTCATACAGGGATCACCCAGTTCTCACAACCAATGGGTTAAAATGATCAGAGAGCACTTAGTATGGAGGAGGTACTTAATTCATTCAAATTCAAAATTAATTACCCATTCACTCAGGCACTCATTCACATTTGCAATGAGTGACATTGGTCTGCTCTCTCCCATCATGTCAGCAAATAAATGCCACTTACACAAACATCATCTGCTACAACCAAATACAGATGCAAGTGGGATGAACAAATCAAACTTCTATTTCTAAGGGTAGTGGGTTACTGGGTTGATTCTGATTATTGCTTGATTAATTACATGTTAAAAGAATGTAAAAAACAAAAACAAAAACAAAAAACTAAGGCCATGCATGATTTCAACAATGGTCTAGGATATTCAGTATGTGATATAACTTTTTTTTTCTCCACAATGTAAACATGAATTCATCTTTTCATTCATTCTGTCTAATCATATAATCAATGAAAGCATCATGCTTTACAAAAGTAAGGGATGTTAGCACAGAATGTTGAAATTTAACTTTTTGAAATTTTAAAATGGGATAAAAGCATTTTACTATAGGGGAAAAATAACCTTGTCTTTTTATTTGGTACATGCATATACTGAACTCTATACCTTTTAAAGCCCCCATCCCTTTTCTTAAAAATGCTCCCCTATCATTATAATCATCATTAAACTATTCTAATGGTAATGCATCTCTTACTGGTTTGGCTCTAGAACTCAAAGAAACACCACAAAATAAGAATCATTATAAGAATATGTCCAATTCTCAGCAATAAAACAATTATTTTACCACCACATCTAAAAGAGATTTCCATCAATTTATAATTCAGGACTGAAGATATACATTTATGAATAGTTATGATGACTCCAAATGTGCTGAGCTGGAATCATCGTTACTGAATGAAATCTGCCAAGCAAATTAGTGAATAAATCAGAGCTCACAAATCAACTTATTTCCATGACGATCGTGATTAAAACGGGATCAGAACAGTATAGCACCAACCTGATTGAAGGACAGAGAAGCAACCAAGGTAAAAGAAAATGCTGGGCAATGACAACATCTGTATGCTATTATTCACATGGTGTTCTGATAGTATTCAAGGCTGCCTAATCAACTGCTACTGGTGGCTTTAATCTGATCAATCTATTCATTCATGCTGGGAAGATTTCTGGAAAGAATCGACCATCAGAATCTGCCAATGAACTCAACCTGACAGCTTCACATCATTTCATTACGCTAATAGGAAGTCAAATGTCGATTTTAGGTCAGGAATGTGATTATTAAATTCATGGATTAGCTCAATCATATATGCTGCTTTTTTTCTCATATCTCCTTGGCTGTGACATATGATTCAATAGCAATTGCTCCATGGTCTATTTTTTAAAATAACCAAACGCTTAACTTCACAAGACCTGGAAGATTTAATCAACATATAATCAACATGTAACAATGATAAGAAATGCCGTCTTTACCCTTGCCCCGTATTTTTGATTAACAAAAATACTGGAGAAAATCATGCCTATGATGTATATGACAGGCTACCAACGGCTCATATGCTCAGAGATGTACTTGGAGGTGATTTTTTAAAGTCATCTGTATTCAGTGTGAGTAGAAATATATCTAAATGTCTTTTGAAGCCTCAACATGTTGAACAGCCATACCAGGTACCATTTCAAAGCAAACTTTGCAACAAATGTGACTGATATAAAGAGACAGATTAACTAGCACTGAAATAAAAATATGTTAAAAGAATGATTAACAAACCTACTTAGTACCAATAAAAAGCAAACCTTGAAAAATTAACAGCAACCGCAAAGTGTCATTTACACATCGTCTAAAAATGATGAGGGAATTAAGACAGCTGTTGACTTACTAATCAAATGAACCCATTTCATTAACAGCAGGCAGTGAGGAGAAAGGGAACAGTTGACGATAGTCTGTTCTGACAACTGGCGTGATATTCAAGACGACCGGTCCATGTCTTTGCGAGATGCCGATATCATTTTTCGCACAAGGCACCGGTGATGAAATGGATCCTAATACCCTGAGAAGGGCCACAGGAAGGTGGATCGGTGTCACAAGTTCAGTCTTGAGAGTAAGGGAGAACTATCCCCAATTGACGTGATGAAACTTTCAAGATCCTAAAGAGTCGCTCTTTATGTTGTTCAGAAATGTAATGAAAATATGATCTACTTCTATCGAAGAGGCTGAGAAAAATGCATGGCAAGAAAGCTGATCTTAGTCGTTTCAATTGATCTCATAGCGACGATGATCAGCGATTCATGAGAAATATGAGAATATGTTTTCACAGGTAATATGAGGCTGGTTGAAATGGATCTGATGGTAAAATGACATTTGTATCTAACAGAGAAAGCGTAAAATTGTTGCGAGTGAGAATGGCATGAATTCTCCTGTGAGAGCAGAAATGAATATCATACATGATCACACTGCAGGGAAATGCTGAATTTGAGAGCAATACCAAGTATGATGTGAACGCAGAGCTTAATGTTTCCCAGTGATGATCGAGAATAAAGACCTCTTCTACAAAGCTTTTCAAGGGAAATATGTTATCGATTCATATTCAAAGTAACAAGCAAGCACTTTTAAAAGTGGAGAAAAGGGTATCATATTTATAAGAGGCTTAAAGCTTTTCCTCTTCGTTTCAATGATAAACACTAGACATATGAAGATACCAGCAATATTCTTGAAAGGATTCGGAAAGAAGCCTTCTCCAGTTGAATTTGATTCCCCTTGGTAGATAAATTTCTTTTAAAAATCTAACCTTGTATTTTCAGCTTGCAGCTCATCTATGTTCTGAAGTAGAAAATGATCTCCTTTCCAGATCAATTTCAAAAAGATCTAGCCTTGTGATTTCACCTTGTAGCTCCTATATGAAAGACATCCATGAACTGTTTTTATTTCTTGCAAAAGTAAACACTTAAATGATTAATTTCCAAAGTCAGTCAACAAGTCTGAACTGTTCAGTAAGCATAAGTCTGAACTGTTCAGTAAGCTCTCCCAGCACTGGAGTGAGGGAACCTGTCTTGGATCTTCTTTCTATCAGCAAACCTAGCTGTGGTAAAAATGGACGAGAGTCCAGCTACAAAAGTACAAGATATCCTCCTTGGTTAGAAAGGAAGGAAGAAAGGCTAAACTCTCTCCTAAGGTCTTAATGTCTGAAGTCAAACAAACAAAACAAAACAAAGAATGAAATGTTCAGTGAGCTCTTTCAATGCTATAGTGTAAGAGCTGGGTTTACAATCCTTCAATTTAATCCATTCAAGCTTTGAAGAAAGTGATGAGTGCCAAGACATTCTCCTGTTTGAAAAATGAAGAGATCTATCAGCTACAAACTTTCCAAAATTATTGTTCAGCTCCAGCTCTATAAAAAGCATTGGTGCAATGGCACTGGTCTATGATTCCACTTTACTGGATCAAGCTTTGAAGAAAATGGATGAGAGCCTTGTTCCAAGATATTCTCCACTGTTTGGAAGATGAAGAGAGAGTGCATCCTGGGACACAAAGTCTTGGTATAAATCCTTAAAGAGATGGACCACAGTATGCATGACATGCCTCTCTACCAACCGCAAGAGGCGAACTGTTGCCCCCCTCCAGACCGGTATCTCGCTCTTCAAGCATCCACGCTTGACAATACCAGAGCAGTTGGGTACACTGGAACCAGTAGGAGAGTAATTGGAGGAGATTTAGACTCCCTTCACAGCCCCTTTGTTGACAAAGTACGCTAGAGGGCCCGCAGGAGATTTTCTCTGCGATGAGAAAGGGGATTAGACTCTTGCAACAGCCCCTAGGTGATATGAATGAATGAGACTGGAGTAAACAAGAGAGAAGGAGCAGAAGCAAGGAGAGGTAGAGGGAAAAGAAAATGGTAGAAGAAAGGAGAGACATGGAACAAGACGGAAAAAGACAAAGAAAATGACTAAGATGACTGATATGGTTAAGGCAAAGAAGATGAAAGAAAAGAAAATATGAAAATGAGATAACAAGAGACAGAATAGTAATAATATTGGCTTCTTTCATATTGCTTACAACCACAATAATAATGAAAAGGGGAAAAAATAAGCAGGGATGAAGATGAGGAATGAAAAAAGAAGGAATTATTATAATATTGCCAAGCAGCAGAAATTGCACAGAGAGCGGTAAAATGAAATGAGGGAGAGAAGGAATGAGGAGAAGAAGGAATGAACATGCACCACTGCAATTAGAGAGCATGGTATTTACCTATCCGTCTTACACACTTCACATCTGACTTTCTTTCGGCATAAAACAATGCCTGGAGCAAGAGATGAGCAGAAGACTGAAGAGCAGTCTAGGAGCTATGCAAGCAATCTTACCAAGGCTCATGACCGGATCACCCAGGTAAGAACAGGATACAAGGGTGCTTATGAAGACCAGGTCAGTGGGATGCTTTTTAAAATAACATGTTCACACATAGCTTCCAGCAGCGTTGTACTTTGCGTTCTGTCCGGAGGATTACAGTGTAAGCAGAATAGATACAACGCTGCTCACACAAAAGGCGAGTCAGTGCGATGCCTTTTCTTCATAGCATGTTCACACACAGGTTATAGCAATGTTTATTCCATGTTCCGTTCATAATTTGAGTAAGACTATGTACTAGTGTGAGCAGAGTACTCAGTACTTTTAAATGGCTGCTGCACTGTGATGTTTTCTTTCTAGAAGGCTGCTGCAATGTGATGTTTTCCTTGAATGAAGAGCTTGAATACATGTGGAATACAGATCTGATTTCTGCTCTATTTCAAGTTTTTCTTATGTTGCTTCTCTTTGCGTAAGCTTATGCAGCAGTGCGAGTATACTGCAATGACATTACGACACGCCTTTAAACGGCATGTTCCCATGCAGCATGCAGCTTCTTTCAGTGTTTCATTTCACATTCTGTCAAACTCTTTGTGTCAAAATGAAGAATAAGATCAAATACAAAGAAAAGAAAAGGGGACTACAAGATCCTGTGATTAGTTTTAATAAGAATAAGATACAAGTCACTAAAGGAATAACATCTATGACAATGTAATGAGACTAGCCATGATCACTTCATTTGCACCTGACCCTAGAGAACTTGGGCAAGCACCTTGAACATAATACAACAAAGATGTCAGCAATGTTTGATAATGAAAGGAGTAGGAGGGAGAGGGAGAGGGAGG
>CM057166.1:18818720-18830784 GCA_029962745.1 Echinometra lucunter
TAAGAATGTTTTCCAGTTTATTTCAAAAGTTCCAGCAAAAAAAAAGAAAAAGAGAACATACAGGTACAGCAATAACATGGACATTGGTATTCTGAAAATAATGTAGGGTTTCCTTTATGGAGAAAGATAAACCTCCCACATTTCATCCCATTGTGGGGGCATCGATTTTAGAAGGAAAAAATCCACATTTGAGGTCATTACTTTACGCATTAGCCTCTGCTAAGAGTATCATCTCAAGCATTTGTTTACGACATTTGCAAAACTAGGCCTATACTGTAGAATTGTTAAGAGTCTCTTGCTAAATAAATAAGCCACACATGCTGAAAATATAATTTACTATATCTTTTACTATTAAATCGATTTCTAGGTAATTCCTCTCAATTCTGGAGACATGGGGGTGTTTCATCATAATATTCAAGTCTTCCTACTTTTTTCCACTCTAAGTGCATAAAATCTATTTTCAGCTGTATCTTTCATTTGATCTCCAGTAATTCCTCTGAATTCCGGAGACATGGGGGTTGTTTCATCACAACATTCAAGTCCTCCTATATTTCCTACATTTATCTCCACTCTAAAAGTTGCAAAAGTTCTATTTTCAGCTATATCTTCCATATTATAGTAGTGTCTCTCCCAACAACTAGTTTCGACATCCAACCTTGAAATTGATTCAGCGGGCAAATGTGTTGAATTTTCCTCCTGTTTCTTACCAAGGGTTTTGATGGTATTGTTATTAGGCACATAAAGACTGAACTCTGAACTACTGCTCGTAACTTTTTCATTTCTGCGCTCTCACACCTTGTAAATCAGTCACCGGCCATGATCCTCACAAGTAAGTGCATCTATTGTACCTATAAATGGAGGGGGGGGGGGGGATACGGGGACATGATTTATTTTCCGACTTGCACTTCTGCATGTGTGTAAATAATCATTCACATCACTTTGTTATGTGGTCTAAAACACATACTGAATGCAACATGAATTTTAAAGCTTATTATTTGTTTTGGCTTATTTCAAGAACTGTTGATTTTAGATCAATCTGGACCTATTTACGTCTGACCTGGATATGTCTCAAGTATGTTTGGTGAAAGCGACTTATTGCAGTAAAATTTTAAAGCATTTTCTATTCCCCCCCCCAACAAACAAATACAGGGTAATTGCAATCATATTATGAGATTTGATTTGATGGGGAGAATAAGGAAACTGATCTTTTTCTACTTTTCTTTTTAAAGTGCAGTAAGTACAATGGAATTAATGTCATTAAATCTTGGCTGGACTGGTTTTCCGGCAGCTGTAATCAATTTCAATGGGCAATGACATATCATAGTTGATGGTGCATTAAAACTGTCCAAGTGATCAGTCAATGATAAACAAAATTAAAAAATAGAGAAAATGTAACAGAAGGGTCGCTATATCAAATGAGGCATGCCATGACAGCACATTTAAAGTTGGAATATGCTTAATAAGTGGCTCTGTGGATTGTTTTTGTTCTTTAATTGAAGTCGTTGATATGTCTGCCTGTTTTTCCTCTGTAAATATGTTGTTTTATAGTTTCAATAAACACATAAAAACAAAAAAAATTTCCACAGATGATTGCACTTACCAAAATTAAAATCAGGGCCCATTTCATAAAATGTGTTATCAGTAACAAGTTGCAAACTGTTTTAAGCTACTGAAATCTTGCATCTGTTTGGCTGAGAGCAAATTTGTCTTAGAAATGTGGCAGTTGTTACTGAAAACAAGTTTTATGAAATGGGGGTCCAGGTCCCTTTTTATTACCTTCTGAAAACAAGCAAGCAAAATGAATGCTGCTGAATGATCCATACAATTTTTATTTAACCCGTTGGCAACTGAATTCCCTTAATTCCATTAGCTTTCATACAGGGATCACCCAGTTCTCACAACCAATGGGTTAAATGATCAGAGAGCACTTAGTATGGAGGAGGTACTTAATTCATTCAAATTCAAAATTAATTACCCATTCACTCAGGCACTCATTCACATTTGCAGTGAGTGACATTGGTCTGCTCTCTCCCATCATGTCAGCAATAAATGCCCTTACAACAAACAATCATCTGCTACAACCAAATACAGATGCAAGTGGGATGAAAACAAATCAAACTTCTATTTCTAAGGGTAGTGGGTTACTGGGTTGATTCTGATTATTGCTTGATTAATTACATTGTTAAAAGAATGTAAAAAACAAAAACAAAAACAAAAAAACTAAGGCCATGCATGATTTCAACAATGGTCTAGGATATTCAGTATGTGATATACCTTTTTTTTCTCCACAATGTAAAACATGAATTCATCTTTTCATTCATTCTGTCTAATCATATAATCAATGAAAGCATCATGCTTTACAAAGTAAGGGATGTTAGCACAGAATGTTGAAATTTAACTTTTTGAAATTTTAAAATGGGATAAAAAGCATTTTACTATAGGGGAAAAATAACCTTGTCTTTTTATTTGGTACATGCATATACTGAACTCTATACCTTTAAAGCCCCATCCCCTTTTCTTAAAAATGCTCCCCTATCATTATACTCATCATTAACTATTCTAATGGTAATGCATCTCTTACTGGTTTGGCTCTAGAACTCAAAGAAACACCACAAAAATAAGATCATTATAAGAATATGTCCAATTCTCAGCAATAAAACAATTATTTTACCACCACATCTAAAAGAGATTTCCATCAATTTATAATTCAGGACTAGAAGATATACATTTATGAATAGTTATGATGACTCCAAATGTGCCTGAGCTGGAATCAATCGTTACTGAATGAAATCTGCCAAGCAAATTAGTGAATAAATCAGAGCTCACAAATCAACTTATTTCCATGACGATCGTGATTAAAACGGGATCAGAACAGATTATAGCACCAACCTGATTGAAGGACAGAGAAGCAACCAAGGTAAAAGAAAATGCTGGGGCAATGACAACATCTGTATGCTATTATTCACATGGTGTTCTGATAGTATTCAAGGCTGCCTAATCAACTGCTACTGGTGGCTTTAATCTGATCAATCTATTCATTCATGCTGGGAAAGAGTTTCTGGAAAGAATCGACCATCAGAATCTGCCAATGAACTCAACCTGACAGCTTCACATCATTTCATTACGCTAATAGGAAGTCAAATGTCGATTTTAGGTCAGGAATGTGATTATTAAATTCATGGATTAGCTCAATCATATATGCTGCTTTTTTTCTCATATCTCCTTGCTGTGACATATGATTCAATAGCAATTGCTCCATGGTCTATTTTTTAAAATAACCAAACGCTTAACTTCACAAGACCTGGAGATTTAATCAACATATAATCAACATGTAACAATGATAAGAAATGCCGTCTTTACCCTTGCCCCGTATTTTGATTAACAAAAATACTGGAGAAAGAAATCATGCCTATGATGTATATGACAGGCTAACCAACGGCTCATATGCTCAGAGATGTACTTGGAGGTGATTTTTTTAAAGTCCATCTGTATTCAGTGTGAGTAGAAATATATCTAAATGTCTTTTGAAGCCTCAACAGTTGAACAGCCATACCAGGTACCATTTCAAAGCAAACTTTGCAACAAATGTGACTGAGATAAAAGGAGACAGATTAACTAGCACTGAAATAAAAATATGTTTAAAAGAAATGATTAACAACCCTACTTAGTACCATATAAAAAAGCAACCTTGATGAAAAATTAACGAGCAAGCAACCGCAAAGTGGTCATTTACATTCGTCTAAAAATGATGAGGGAATTAAGACAGCTGTTGGGACTACCTAATCAAATGAACCCATTTCATTAACAGGCAGGCAAGTGAGGAGAGAAAGGGAACAGTTTGACGATAGTCTGTTCTGACAACTGGCCGTGATATTCAAGACGGACCGTCCATGTCTTTGCGAGATGCCGATATCATTTTTCGCACAAGGCCACCGGTGATGAAATGGATCCTAATACCCTGAGAAGGGCCACAGTGAAGGTGGATCCGGGTGTCACAAGTTCAGTCTTGAGAGTAAGGGAGAACTATCCCAATTGACGTGATGAAACTTTCAAGATCTAAAGAGTCGCTCTTATGTTGTTCAGAATGTAATGAAAATATGATCTACTTCTATCGAAGAGGCTGAGAAAATGCATGGCAAGAAGCTGATCTTAGTCCGTTTCAATTGAATCTCATAGCGACGATGATCAGCGATTCATGAGAAATATTGAGAATATGTTTTCACAGGTAATATGAGGCTGGTTGAAATGGGATCTGATGGTAAAATGACATTTGTATCTAACAGAGAAAGCGTAAAATAATGTTGCGAGTGAGAATGGCATGAATTCTCCCTGTGAGAGCAGAAATGAATATCATACAATGATCACACTGCAGGGAAAATGCTGAATTTGAGAGCAATACCAAGTATGATGTGAACGCAGAGCTTAATGTTTCCCAGTGATGATCGAGAAATAAAGACCTCTTCTACAAAGCTTTTCAAGGGAAATATGTTATCGATTCATATTCAAAGTAACAAGCAAGCAGCTTTTAAAGTGGAGAAAAGGGTATCATATTTATAAGAGGCTTAAAGCTTTTCCTCTTCGTTTCAATGATAAACACTAGACATATGAAGATACCAGCAATATTCTTGAGAAGGATTCGGAAAGAAGCCTTCTCCAGTTGAATTTGATTCCCCTTGGTAGATAAATTTCTTTAAAAATCTAACCTTGTATTTTCAGCTTGCAGCTCATCTATGTTCTGAAGTAGAAAATGATCTCCTTTCCAGATCAATTTCAAAAAAGATCTAGCCTTGGATTTCACCTTGTAGCTCCTATATGAAAGACATCCATGAACTGTTTTTATTTCTTGCAAAAGTAAACACTTAAATGATTAATTTCCAAAGTCAGTCAACAAGTCTGAACTGTTCAGTAAGCATAAGTCTGAACTGTTCAGTAAGCTCTCCCAGCACTGGAGTGAGGGAACCTGTCTTGGATCTTCTTTCTATCAGCAAACCTAGCTGTGGTAAAAATGGACGAGAGTCCAGCTACAAAAGTACAAGATATCCTCCTTGGTTAGAAAGGAAGGAAGAAAGGCTAAACTCTCTCCTAAGGTCTTAATGTCTGAAGTCAAACAAACAAAACAAAACAAAGAATGAAATGTTCAGTGAGCTCTTTCAATGCTATAGTGTAAGAGCTGGGTTTACAATCCTTCAATTTAATCCATTCAAGCTTTGAAGAAAGTGATGAGTGCCAAGACATTCTCCTGTTTGAAAAATGAAGAGATCTATCAGCTACAAACTTTCCAAAATTATTGTTCAGCTCCAGCTCTATAAAAAGCATTGGTGCAATGGCACTGGTCTATGATTCCACTTTACTGGATCAAGCTTTGAAGAAAATGGATGAGAGCCTTGTTTCCAAGATATTCTCCACTGTTTGGAAGATGAAGAGAGAGTGCATCCTGGGACACAAAGTCTTGGTATAAATCCTTAAAGAGATGGACCACAGTATGCATGACATGCCTCTCTACCAACCGCAAGAGGCGAACTGTTGCCCCCCTCCAGACCGGTATCTCGCTCTTCAAGCATCCACGCTTGACAATACCAGAGCAGTTGGGTACACTGGAACCAGTAGGAGAGTAATTGGAGGAGATTTAGACTCCCTTCACAGCCCCTTTGTTGACAAAGTACGCTAGAGGGCCGCAGGAGATTTTCTCTGCGATGAGAAAGGGGATTAGACTCTTGCAACAGCCCCTAGGTGATATGAATGAATGAGACTGGAGTAAACAAGAGAGAAGGAGCAAAGCAAGGAGAGGTAGAGGGAAAAAGAAAATGGTAGAAGAAAGGAGAGACATGGAACAAGACGGAAAAAGACAAGAAAATGACTAAGATGACTGATATGGTTAAGGCAAAGAAGATAAAGAAAGAAATATGAAATGAGATAAACAGAGACAGAATAGTATAATATTGGCTTCTTTCATATTGCTTACAACCACAATAATAATGAAAAGGGGGAAAAAATAGCAGGGATGAAGATGAGGAATGAAAAAAGAAGGAATTATTATAATATTGCCAAGCAGCAGAAATTGCACAGAGAGCGGTAAAATGAAATGAGGGAGAGAAGGAATGAGGAGAAGAAGGAATGAACATGCACCACTGCAATTAGAGAGCATGGTATTTACCTATCCGTCTTACACACTTCACATCTGACTTTCTTTCGGCATAAAACAATGCCTGGAGCAAGAGATGAGCAGAAGACTGAAGAGCAGTCTAGGAGCTATGCAAGCAATCTTACCAAGGCTCATGACCGGATCACCCAGGTAAGAACAGGATACAAGGGTGCTTATGAAGACCAGGTCAGTGGGATGCTTTTTAAAATAACATGTTCACACATAGCTTCCAGCAGCGTTGTACTTTGCGTTCTGTCCGGAGGATTACAGTGTAAGCAGAATAGATACAACGCTGCTCACACAAAAGGCGAGTCAGTGCGATGCCTTTTCTTCATAGCATGTTCACACACAGGTTATAGCAATGTTTATTCCATGTTCCGTTCATAATTTGAGTAAGACTATGTACTAGTGTGAGCAGAGTACTCAGTACTTTTAAATGGCTGCTGCACTGTGATGTTTTTCTTTCTAGAAGGCTGCTGCAATGTGATGTTTTCCTTGAATGAAGAGCTTGAATACATGTGGAATACAGATCTGATTTCTGCTCTATTTCAAGTTTTTTTTATGTTGCTTTCTTTGCGTAAGCTTATGCAGCAGTGCGAGTATACTGCAATGACATTTACGACACGCCTTTAAACGGCATGTTCCCATGCAGCCTGCAGCTTCTTTCAGTGTTTCATTTCACATTCTGTCAAACTCTTTGGTCAAAATGAAGAATAAGATCAAATACAAAGAAAAGAAAAGGGGGACTACAAGATCCTGTGATTAGTTTTAATAAGAATAAGATACAAGTCACTAAGGAATAACATCTATGACAATGTAATGAGACTAGCCATGATCACTTCATTTGCAACTGACCCTAGAGAACTTGGGCAAGCACCTTGAACATAATACAACAAAGATGTCAGCAATGTTTGATAATGAAAGGAGTAGGGGGAGAGGGAGAGGGAAGGGAGGGAGGAGGGAGGAAGGGAGGGAGGAAGGAAGGGAAGGAGGGACACAAAGAAAGGGGAGGGGAGGAAGGGAAGAGAGCTAGGGAGGGCAGGGAGGGGAGGGAGGGGGGGGGAGGAGGGAGGGGAAGGGAGGGAGGGGGAGGGAGGGAGGGGAAGGGAGGGAGGGGGAGGGAGGAGGAAGGAGGAAGGAAGGGAGGGAAGGGAGGGAGGGAGGGAAGGGAGAAAAGGGGTAGGGATAGGGGGTAGGAATAGGAGGGGAGGGGAAGGGAATAGGAGGGGAGGGGAGGGGAGAGGAGAGGAGGGAGAGGGAAGGGAGGAACAGGAGGATGGATGGGAAGGGAAGAAGGGAGGGGAGGAGGGGAGGAAGGGGAGAGGAGGAAGGGTAGGCAAAATAGGAAGGGAGAGAGGGGGGACAAAGGTGTGCTACAGGGAGGGGGGGGGGGTTGTGAGGGGAGGTTCACAAGCTGAAAGGGAGAATGGAGGAAATGGGAAAGGAGGGGTGACCACAGGAGGAGAGGGGGGAGAGAGAAGGGGTAGGTGATGGTGAGGGGAGGTTCACAAGCTGATAAGGAGACAGGGTAGGTGAAGCAGGTTCACCAGCCTGGATTCATTACTGTTATTACAAAATGCGCCATTGCTGGAGGTATCACTTACATGAACAGAACTCTCCTGGCACCCGCCCTACATGTCTTTCATAACAGTGTTTAAACCTCTCTTTCAGGGAGAGTTGCAACATATAAACAAGAGCTTATTTTGAATCTTATATCAATGGGATAGTGAATTCGATCACTGGTAAACCATACTAGTTGGTAATAGTGGAAAACTTATAAATTCCTCTTTGAAAATCAAAAGCTTAGGTGTACCTTTGGAGGTTGGCTACAAAGCATACAATATTTTTTTCCTGCAATGTCAGTCATTCTTTTTTTACAAACTGTATTTTCCATGTTAATGTCTTTAAACAAATTCAAGAGAAAATGCATAGCACAGATGTGATTCCTTGAGTATTAGCATAGTACACTCAAATATTATAACTTTATTCAGTCAATGTACTCTCGAAAAGCATGTGTGTGCTTGTGTTTCACAGTAATCAAGAACTTCTCTGGTCAATGACCACATCACTGATGCACCGCACCCCAGGTCACGAGAGACCTCTTTCACTGAACATAATTATTGGATGTGCATGGCAATTTTGCAGTGACTTACTAGTCAATGACCACACCACTACTGCCCCTCCATGTAGTTACCTATGAGCTTCTTCCATTAAACTAAATTTATTAGCAAAGTAGTAACTTTGTATGGACCTCCAAGTTGATGACAACACCAATCACACCCAACAGTTCACCTAAGACCTTCTTACACTGAACAAAGATGTGGACAACATGGCACTCTGGGAAGATGTGAAGTAATTATTCCACTAATGAGGCTCTGAGATTGGCTCTTCTCCGTTGACTATCAATGGTATTGCTCATCAAGGACTAGATGGTCTCTTGGAAGGTGCATGTCCTTTGAATAAAATTGAATTAAACAGTGGGTTTTTTTTAACATTCGGAGTGAACTATACGGAGTTGCCACAGAGGGCAATGTACCGGATGGTCATTTTCAATTTCAATTCAATTCATTCATTTATTCAGCTCTGAACAGTAATACAAGTAAATAGTATATCGTTTTATGTGATCACAGAACCTATTTCCAACAGAACTAGGACTCCAAGATAAGCATTTGTGCTTTTGCTCCACAGGTCTCCAATTATCTGCAAAAGATGCAATAAATGCAAGGGCTGAACATTTTCAGAAAATATGATCAAAGCATTTTCATAAAAGATATGACAAAGCTGTAGAAAAAGCATCATTTTTAGAAATAAGTGCATTTTTAAAAAATCATTTAAAACAAAAATCCAACAGCCATTCCTTAAATGCAAATGAAAACAAAATTGTGTCTTAACAAAAATCCAACAGCCATTCCTTATTAAAACGCAAAGAATGGCTCACAAAATGATTTTCAAATGGGGAAATAAGATGGGCTGAAAAAAGGAAATGAAGACAGCAAGCAAGGGAAAGAGAGGAAAAGGGAGAGAGGGAGAGAGAGATAGAGTGGTAAGAAGTGGGGAAGAGATAGGGAAAGATGTACAGCAGTGAGACAGAGAACAGCTGAAGAAGAAAGAATGAAAGAGATGGAGAAAGAAATTCAAGGGAAGAGTTTGATGTTAGAATGGAAAAAGCAACAAAGAGAAAAGAGGATAGAAACAAAATAGACCCCCAAATAAAACAGCAAAACCAGATGCAGAGATCAAATAGACGCTGCTCTCATCGAATAATACCACTTTCACACCAAACAATATAACGGAATAAAGCGTTTTTTGAAAAAAACGCTTTGGTATGAACACTCGGCAAAGCGTCTATTTGAAAACGGAATCAAATTTCCGCCAATCTACGTGTGAGGTCTATCACTAGGTTTTTAGGTGTTTTGAAAACGGAATATTCCAAATATGACGCTTTATTTTTTTGGTATGTACAGAAAAAAGGAAATAAAGCGGAATGAAATGTCAAAGGTCAACCAGGTTCCCACCAAAACCTGGAAAATGCGGGAAAACGAGTGAAGCGCGGGTATCTTCGATCGCAGCGCTAGCGAGCTGCATGAATCGGCATGGCAGTGCAGCGTACGTTCGACGCTACTAGCTGCATGGACGCGAATCATGTATGAAGAAACAAACTGTTAGCATCGAACATGAGTTTAAAAATTAAACTATACATACAATAAGAAATAATCATCAGTAAATTTAAACAAATTGCAATAAGTTAAGTAATAATTATACATTTATTCTGAATAACTGATTTGTTTTGTTACATATATCAATAAAACAAAAAATTATACAGCTAGAGATAGCAAAATGCATGGTGGGTAATGACGTATTTCCGCACTCTCTCACACCGTAATATTACGCTTTCGCTCAAAACGGACTTCATTGGTTCAGTGTGAACAGAAACCAGAAGCGTTTTGGAAGCGTTTTGAAAGTGAAGCGTCATGAAATATAACGGCATGGATATTCCGTTTCGGCAGTGTGAAAACAGTATAGAGTACTGATCAGATGAAAATAATGAATGGACTGAGAGATGATGGGGGCCCATATCCTGTATTTGAATTACACTGAAGAATTATACTTCAGGTGAAATAACATCCTATGTCTCAATGTCATCTATTTGAAGTCATGATTGTTATTCCTAGGTCTAGGAATAATTACAAAGTATTCACAAAAAAAAACAACACATACAAGCCATACTAAGCACCAAAGATCTAATTGGCTGGTTGACACCCTGTACAATCAATCAATAGTGACCTTTGACAAGAATGGGAATACTTGTTGGTGCTGCCAGAATGGACAAATTACCTTGTTCTCACTTCTAGAAATTTCAAATTCCTTCTAACAACAAAACCAAATGACTGTTACGGACAGCTGAAGATCATAAGTATATAAAGGTGCGGGTTTGGGGTTTTTTTTTGTAGACATTGGTCCATCATGCTGACATTCTCAACAATTCAAAAGGCTTTACTGGTCCATACAAACATTAGAATGGGTTGGTGTTAGGTTCAGGATTCAGGTTAAGGTATTGGTTTAAAGGAATCGTTTGGTTATTGTACAAATTAATAGAAGAGCAATAGTTGCAGAAGTCATGTATAGTGCAAACACTGCAACGATAAACCTTTCTTCCTCTGAAAAAAAAAAATTGACAGCATAACAAATGGTCACCATTCACCTCTAACTTATGGGCTCTCCTGTACGGCATGTCACCCCTGACCCCCCTTTTGGACAAGAGGGTATCCATTTCCCTCCCTAATTGGAATGTTTGCTTTTTTCGCTTGATCGTGGTTCGAGATTGCCATCCAATCAGCCAATCTGAGGTTTCAATTTGAGCTAGACAGCGGTCTCCCATTTTGCCTGGTTTGGCGCTGTGTCAGAACATCACATTTAGATGGGTACAATCGCATTTTTCAGAGGAAAATCTATCATTCTCGACAACCTCCCATCTCCTTCCTGTCTTGCATCATTTCACTCTCCTTTATTTTCCTTCTGTTCATTCATTCTTTTTCTCTCTTTCCCAACCAGCAACAGGATACATGTATAAACACAGAAAAAAGTCACTCCCCCCTAATGCAAAATGGCATAACTTTTGAACGAAGAAGTTTTGAGTAAAATTGATTGGCATGAGTTTTCCTACAATTATTGACTAACTTCTGTGTGAAAATGAAATTGATCTGTCCAGTCCATGCGTGAGTGAGCAGACACGAAATGCAAAAATGTCACTTTTCAAAGTCACAAGGGTCATTTTGGGGGATTCTGTGCAACGAGGAGATTTAGCGAGTTTTGAAAAGAAAGAAAGAAAAAGGGATAAACAAAGAAAGCTTTAAACTACAAGAAGTTCATTTCATGTTTTGAAAAATAAATTGACGAGTATAATTCTCGTTCGTATCTTTTGGGACCTTTCTAATACAAGCAATGCTTTTAAATTAGGTTCCACCACTTTTGTTTTACTACACAGTTCTTACTCTGTACCAATCACTTTGATTTCATTGTTATACTCATGCATCTGTACTACTGTTGTTCATAATTCGATCATATCACTATTATATATGTAGATTCAGTGTAATTGTCAAAGAAAAACAAGAGTGGAAAAAAATAAATTCAAATCAATCAAATCAAAACAGGTCATTGAAGTAAGCAAATGCAATTCAGTTAGAAGAAAAATAAACAATGGGAGACGGATGAAGAGAGAAGAGAGGAGAGAGAGAGGAAGAGAGGGGAAGGAAGAAGAAGAAAAAGGGGGGAAGAGGGAGACAGTATGTGAGAGAAATACGATGAGACAGAGAGACAAACATAGAGATATAGAGCAACAGAGAGATAGAGAGATAGAGAGAGGAAGAAGAGAGAGGGGAGGAAGAAGAGAAAAAGAGGGAAGAGGGAGACAGTATGTGAGAG
>CM057166.1:18831284-18862170 GCA_029962745.1 Echinometra lucunter
TCTTTCATAACAGTGTTAACCTCTCTTTCAGGAGAGTTGCACATATAAACAAGAACTTATTTTGAATCTTATATCAATGGGATAGTGAATTTGATCACTGTAACCATATAGTTGGTAATAGTGGAAAAACTTATAAATTCCTCTTTGAAAATCAAAGCTTAGGTGTACCTTTGGAGGTTGGCTACAAAGCATACAATATTTTTTTCCTGCAATGTCAGTCATTCTTTTTTTACAACTGTATTTTCCATGTTAATGTCTTTAAAACAAATTCAAGAGAAATTGCATAGCACAGATGTGATTCCTTGAGTATTAGCATAGTACACTCAAAATATTATAACTTTTATTCAGTCAATGTACTCTCGAAAAGCATGTGTGTGCTTGTGTTTCACAGTAATCAAGAACTTCTCTGGTCAATGACCACATCACTGATGCACCGCACCCTCAGGTCACGAGAGACCTTCTTTCACTGAACATAATTATTGGATGTGCATGGCAATTTTGCAGTGACTTACTAGTCAATGACCACACCACTACTGCCCCTCCATGAGTTACCTATGAGCTTCTTCCATTAAACTAAATTATTAGCAAAGTAGTAACTTTGTATGGACCTCCAAGTTGATGACAACACCAATCACACCCAACAGTCACCTAAGACCTTCTTACACTGAACAAAGATGTGGACAAACATGGCAATCTTGGGAAGATGTGAAGTAATTATTCCACTAATGAGGCTCTGAAGATTGGCTCTTCTCCGTTGACTATCAATGGTAATTGCTCATCAAGGACTAGATGGTCTCTTGGAAGGTGCATGTACTTTGAATATAAATTGAATTAAACAGTGGGTTTTTTTTAACATTCGGAGTGAACTATACGGAGTTGCCACAGAGGGCAATGTACCGGATGGTCATTTTCAATTTCAATTCAATTCATTCATTTTATTCAGCTCTGAACAGTAATACAAGTAAATAGTATATCGTTTATGTGATCACAGAAACCTATTTCCAACAGAACTAGGACTCCAAGATAAGCATTTGTGCTTTTGCTCCACAGGTCTCCAATTATCTGCAAAAGATGCAATAAATGCAAGGGCTGAACATTTTCAGAAAATATGATCAAAGCATTTTCATAAAGATATGACAAAGCTGTAGAAAAAGCATCATTTTTAGAAATAAGTGCATTTTTAAAAATCGTTTAAAACAAAAATCCAACAGCCATTCCTTAAATGCAAATGAAACAAAATTGTGTCTTAACAAAATCCAACAGCCATTCCTTATTAAAACGCAAAGAATGGCTCACAAAATGATTTTCAAATGGGAAATAAGATGGGCTGAAAAAAGGAAATGAAGACAGCAAGCAAGGGAAAGAGAGGAAAAGGGAGGAGAGTGGAGAGAGAGAGAGAGTGGTAAGAAGTGGGGAAGAGATAAGGAAAGATGTACAGCAGTGAGACAGAGAACAGCTGGAAGAAGAAAGAATGAAAAGAGATGGAGAAAGAAATTCAAAGGGAAGAGTTTGATGTTAGAAATGGAGAAAGCAACAAAGAGAAAAGAGGATAGAAACAAAATAGACCCCAAATAAAACAGCAAAACCAAGATGCAGAGATCAACATAGACGCCTGCTCTCTCGAAATAATACCACTTTCACACCAAACAAATATAACGGAAATAAAAGCGTTTTTTGAAAAAAACGCTTTGGTATGAACACTCGGCAAAGCGTCATATTTGAAACGGAATCAATATTCCGCAATCTACGTGTGAGGTCTATCACTAGGTTTTTAGGTGTTTTGAAAACGGAATATTCCAAATATGACGCTTTATTTTTTGGTATGTACAGAAAAAAGGAAATAAAGCGGAATGAAATGTCAAAGGTCAACCAGGTTCCCACCAAAAACCTGGAAAATGCGGGAAACGAGTGAAAGCGCGGGTATCTTCGATCGCAGCGCTAGCGAGCTGCATGAATCGGCATGGCAGTGCAGCGTACGTTCGACGCTACTAGCTGCATGGACGCGAATCATGTATGAAGAAACAAACGCGTTAGCATTCGAACATGAGTTTAAAAATTAAACTATACATACAAATAAGAAATAATCATTCAGTAAATTTAAACAAATTGCAATAAGTTAAGTAATAATTATACATTTATTCTGAATAACTGATTTGTTTTGTTACATATATCAAATAAAACAAAAAAATTATACAGCTAGAGACAGCAAAATGCATGGTGGGTAATGACGTATTTCCGCACTCTCTCACACCGTAATATTACGCTTTCGCTCAAAACGGACTTCATTGGTTCAGTGTGAACAGAAACCAGAAGCGTTTTGGAAGCGTTTTGAAAGTGAAGCGTCATGAAATATAACGGCATGGATATTCCGTTTCGGCAGTGTGAAAACAGTATAAGAGTAACTGATCAAGATGAAAAATAATGAATGGACTGAGAGATGATGGGGGCCCATATCCTGTATTTGATTACACTGGAAGAATTATACTTCAGGTGAAATAACATCCTATGTCTCAATGTCATCTATTTGAAGTCATGATTGTTATTCCTAGGTCTAGGAATAATTACAAAGTATTCACAAAAAAAAAAACAACAACATACAAGCCATACTAAGCACCAAAGATCTAATTGGCTGGTTGACACCCTGTACAATCAAATCAATAGTGACCTTTAGACAAGAATGGGAATACTTGTTGGTGCTGCCAGAATGACAAATTACCTTGGTTCTCGCTTCTAGAAATTTCAATTCCTTCTAACAACAAAACACAAATGACTGTTTACTGATAGTCTGAAGATCATAAGTATATAAAGGTGTGTTTTTGGGGGGTTTTTTTGTAGACATTGGTCCATCATGCTGACATTCTCAACAATTCAAAAGGCTTTACTGGTCCATACAAAACATTAGGAAATGGGTTGGTGTTAGGTTCAGGATTCAAGTTCAGGTATTGGGTTAAAGTAATTCATTTGGTTATTGTACAAAATTAATAGAAGAGCAATAGTTGCAGAAGCATGTATAGCACAAACACTGCAACTGATAAACCTTTCTTCCTCTGGAAAAAAAAAATGACAGCATAACAAATGGTCACCATTCACTCTAACTTATGGGCTCTCCTGTACGGCACGTCACCCCTGACCCCCTTTTGGACAAGAGGGTATCCATTTCCCTCCCTAATTGGAATGTTTGCTTTTTTCGCTTGATCGTGGTTTGAGATTGCCATCCAATCAGCCAATCTGAGGTTTCAATTTGAGCTAGACAGCGGTCTCCCATTTTGCCTGGTTTGGCGCTGTGTCAGAACATCACATTTAGATGGGGTACAATCGCATTTTTCAGAGGAAAATTCTATCATTCTCGACAACCTCCCATCTCCTTCCTGTCTTGCATCAATTTCACTCTCCTTTTATTTTCCTTCTGTTCATTCATTCTTTTTCTCTCTTTCCCAACCAGCAACAGGATACATGTATAAACACAAGAAAAAAGTCACTCCCCCCTAATGCAAAATGGCATAACTTTTGAACGAAGAAGTTTTGAGTAAAATGATTTGGCATGAGTGTTCCTACAATTATTGACTAACTTCTGTGTGAAAATGAAATTGATCTGTCCAGTCATGCGTGAGTGAGCAGACACTAAATGCAAAAATGTCACTTTTCAAAAGTCACAAGGGTCATTTTGGGGGATTCTGTGCAACGAGATTTTAGCGAGTTTGAAAAGAAAAGAAAAGAAAAAAGGGATAAACAAAGAAAGCTTTAAACTACAAGAAGTTCATTTCATGTTTTGAAAAATAAATTGACGAGTATAATTCTCGTTCGTATCTTTTGGGACCTTTCTAATACAAGCAATGCTTTTAAATTAGGTTCCACCACTTTTGTTTTACTACACAGTTCTTACTCTGTACCAATCACTTTGATTTCATTGTTATACTCATGCATCTGTACTACTGTTGTTCATAATTTCGATCATATTCACTATTATATATGTATGATTCAGTGTAATTGTCAAAGAAAAACAAGAGTGGAAAAAAATAAATTCAAATCAAATCAAATCAAAACAGGTCATGTGAAGTAAGCAAATGCAATTCATTTAGAAGAAAAATAAACAATGGGAGACGGATGAAGAGAGAGAGAGAGAGAGAGAGGAAGAGAGGGGAAGGAAGAAGAGAAAAAGGGGGAAGAGGGAGACAGTATGTGAGAGAAATACTGAGACAGAGAGACAAACATAGAGATATAGAGCAACAGAGAGATAGAGAGATAGAGAGAGGAAGAAGAGAGGGGAAGGAAGAAGAGAAAAAGAGGGAAGAGGGAGACAGTATGTGAGAGAAATACTGAGACAGAGAGACAAACATAGAGATATAGAGCAACAGAGATAGAGAGAGAGAGAGAGAGAGAGAGAGAGAGAGAGAGAGAAGAGAGGGGAAGGAAGAAGAGAAAAAGGGGGAAGAGGGAGACAGTATGTGAGAGAAATACTGAGACAGAGAGACAAACATATACTGCTTTCACACCAAGGTACGGTCGCTGCGAGCGGTTGCTGCGAGCGGTCGCTGCGACCGATCGGACGTGCTTTCACACCTCCGTCAAAATTTGGTCAGGCCCAGAGCGATCGGTCGCTGTATAGCTGACCTAGCCGGAAGCGGAAGTAGAGATAGTGCGTAGGCATGTATGGGGGGTCATTGCATTTCGATCGGTCGCTGAGTACGATGTGCTTTCACATCTAGCCTGCATCGGTCGCCATCGGTCGCTGAAGTACCTCACCGACCGTACTCAGCGACCGATCGTTTTTGACCAAAACAGAGGGAGACAGGTCGCAGCGACCGATGAAATGCTTTCACACTATGATTTCATCGGTCGCAGCGACCGCTCGCAGCGACCGTACCTAGGTGTGAAAGCAGTAATAGAGATATAGAGTAACACAGAGAGAGAGAGAGAGAGAGAGAGAGGAAGAAGAGAGGGGAAGGAAGAAGAGAAAAAAGAGGGAAGAGGGAGACAGTATGTGAGAGAAATACTGAGACAGAGAGACAAACATAGAGATATAGAGCAACAGAGAGATAGATAGAGAGAGAGAGAGAGAGAGAGAGAGAGAGGAAGAAGAGAGGGGAAGGAAGAAGAGAAAAAAGAGGGAAGAGGGAGACAGTATGTGAGAGAAATACTGAGACAGAGAGACAAACATAGAGATACAGAGCAACAGAGAGAGAGAGAGATAGAGAGAGAAATTGAACAAAATAAATATATTGAAATCTACATCCATCAAGATGGATGACTGTGTTAAAAGATGGAAGCACCTTCTCAAAACAACCATCTCTCCTCAAACCCCAGGTATCACTTATCACAAGTGACCTCAAGAGTTATGCTTCTTTAACTCAACAAGCAATAGATTCCCACTGCATAAAATAACTCAAGAAAACATCTCCCATACTGGACAGGTCCTTGTATTCAAGAAGAGTTTTTTCTGATATGCATTTGATATGTACATGTATGTATAATCAATTTGTCTATGGTTAGGATGTCAACTCAAGCTCTGCTTATGACGATCCCTTTTTCTTTGTATGATTTTATGTGACTATACTTGTTGAAAGATTGCTAATTTGTGATGATGTACATGGAAATAAATGGACATCAAATCAAAACATCAAATCAAATAAATGTAAGGCCTATATCTTGAATAGATGTGAACACATTAAGAGCAGTAGTACTTCACACCTGAATTATCCTTGTCAATAATGGCATCAAATATTTGCAATTTATCATACATTCAAGACCAAGATGAGGAAACATTAAACACTAAAAATTCCTGCTACATCTATAAGCTTAAGTAATAATTACTTGAATGAGGTCAAATAAAAAGTGATAAAGTCATGATACCATGTCTTCTTGATCCCTCCCAAACTGTATGGATAATGAGAGCAACTTTCCGGAATGCATGCACTATGAAAGTACGAAAAGAAGCTTTCATTTGTTTGAAACATGCCATGTAACCTAAAGATCAACAGTTGTTATGGATCAATGAAAACTAGCTTGTGTGCCAGGGGTAGAGCGAACATCTTTCAGTTTGACCGAAAATTCTGCAAGGCCCTTTGGATCAATCAGGGTGTCCCTGATGCTTGAGGTTCTCCAGGAAATCCTATGACACTGCCAGGGGTAGCTCTAGAAGTTCTCAAGGTATCAACAATCCTGTAGATTAGATACAGCACAGAGAGAGAGCAGGATCCGCAGGGACTTTTACCAATAGAACTTTCAGACAGTAGGAAGGTCTTCAAAAACAAGCTAACATGGGTCAATTGCACAATAGCAACCCCCCCCCCCTCCCACTCCAGAAAAAAAAAATATGGAAAAAGATGGTGCTCCGTGCATTGTAAAAATGTAAAGATTTAGCCACGAGAATATCCTAGGCATATAAAACATTTGGAAACAACCGTAGGGCAAGGATTCTGAGATGAAACAGCAAAAATCCTAGCCCAAATTATTCCGCTTACCCCCCCCCCCCCCCCAGGATGGGAAGGGAAATGGCTCTTGCCAACTAACACTGGAGTCAAGGGATATACATTTTTAAAGCTTCTATACATGTAAAGTGTCATCTTTTTCCTGATAAATCAAGGCATTCTTAATTATCCATCATTACACTTTTCATTATTTCCTACCTGTATATATTTGCCGTTATCTGTGCCAGGCAGCACCAAAGCACACATCATTAACTTTAATAATAATCCGTTCTGGTATAGCACATATCACGTTATTATCTAACGTCTCTATGTGCTTCCAAAGGGCCTTGGATATTATTACCCTGGCTTTAGCCCAGCAGCCTTTTACAGTGCACAAGCATTTCAAGGAATTAATTCCAGCCAGGTACCCATTTACCTCACCTGGGTCGAGTGTGGCAAATGTAGATTAATGTCTTGCCAAAGGACATTAGTGCCACGGCAGGGATTCAAACCCCGCACCTTGTGGTTCAAAGTCCGGAGACTTATCCACTGGACCACAACACCTCTACACCTTTACAAAGCCTCGGCCTCAGAAAATCAGTAAACTGCTCTCGAAAGAAAAGATGGTCATCTATTCTCAGCATCACAGCTATCCTATTGGCATGGACACCTTTATAATCACTCTCTAATAGGGCCTCATAGCTTTCAACTGCTTTCATCATTTCGTCAATACAGGAGAAGATACTATTTCTTTCGTTACGACTGTCATCGGCGCAGGTCAGCGTATAATTTCCCCCCTGTGGCATGTTTGCGCTCCAAGTTACAAGCCAAGGTTTGGGGATTTTGAGGATCGAACATGGCACGACTAGATTTGTATCGCAAAGCACATCTGGATTGACAACAGCTATTATTGCATTTTAATGAACTTAGAGCAAGGATGGATGTCTTACAAGTCAGGCCCAAAATGTCTGTTTGATTCATGTTATTTTCTTGCTTCCGTGTTCTCATTATAAGATGTGGATGAAAGAGTAAGCAGGTAGTCAAAATAACAAATACGCTGAATTGTTTTTCCCCCTCTGTGTGGCTGTATTCCTGTAGACGTCATAAACAATGTTGTCCTCTGCAGCTATTTGGCCCAATTTCACTATGCCAGAAATGATTGGGGTCAAAGATATATATACTCTCCAGACCACATATAAACTGTTTTATTTCTTTGACTTTGTTCTCATTTTCTTCCTGCCATCGCAAGAAATAATAATCAAAACAACATGATTTCCATCTCTCCCTGTATGTAATTGATTCTTTCTCTAGAAACAAACATCTATTCGCTATGCTGTCTGCCTTCAAAGAAATAATGATCCTATCTTGGTTTCTTCATCTGATTCTGTCTTCCAAATAAAACATCTGGCATTCCTAAGGGAATCAAAGCCTATGCTTTTTTTTAAAGATATCCTCATCTTTATTTTGCCTTCTATAATTGTCTATGTTCTATTCCAAAACCTATTCAGCATGATTTCTCACTGAAACCTGCATAGTCTTGTTTGAGCATTTTTTAAAAGTAGTAAATAAGGTTATTAGAATAGCTGATCATTTCTCTTTGGGGGGGGGCAGCAGTGATAAAAGCTTACATCTTTCTATTCGTCTCAATTTTCTGTACGCGTCTCTCTCTCTCTCTCCTCTGTACCAATTTTTTCCATCATCCTATCATATTTCATTTCACTTTGCACATTTTCCCCTTCTAAAATTCTTACTCTTGCCATCTGAACTGTAAGCGAAGACTCACAGGAAACAAAAACTCCAAAGATGTCAGGCCATTTTGAAATCCGAACTTCAATATTCACCATAATGGGGTGTAGTCCCAGGACAAATTAACTCCCAAGATTGAAATCAATGAAGAAGGCATTTTAACACACGTGTATCACTTAACACCAGATGCCAATAACAATACACCTCCAGGAGGTCAAGCGCTGGTTACAGGAACCAGAGTATGAAAATAGAAAAGGAAAGTTGGTTGAAATCGGATTATTTTACCTTCCATATCATTCTGTTTGGAGAGAGGAAGGAAATAAGACCTAGAAATTTGATGAAAAGGATAAAAAGATGAGAGAAACAAGCCATAAACACTGGACTGAATACATGTATATCCATTTAGAAAAACTGATTGCTTCATCAAATGTAATCAATAAAGAACAGAACAAGAGGGGACTTTTTTTTTGGGGGGGGGAAGAGTAATAAAAGAGGGTGGCACATTTATATTCAATTTGAACTATTTAACCATAACATCAATTCACATATCAACAAAAATTTGTGCAATCACTATTTGTCTGAAATCATCATCATCATGAATATCATCTTGGATATCTTTTTCTATTATAAAGTGCAATTTATTTGAAATTGCATTCCATCAATTTTATAGGAATCAAAAACATTTCCCAGCTTAAAAGGTCATATCAAGAAGAAATATTTTTTCCTTTTTTATTATGTTCATTTTCTTGCATGACATTCATTCCCATTGTATTTCCCTTTTAAATATCAATGTGTTTTCCTTCCTTATTTGTCTATTCTTAAAATGTAAACTTGTCCTTTTGTACTTGAACTTATTGGTGAACATTGTCATTTCTCTCTCTTCCTCAGACTGTCAGTGCAAAGAAAAAAGCCCCTAGATGCATTGTGCACAGAAAAGCCCTTAACCCATTCGTGACACAGGTCCACATTTTGTGGTTTGGCCTAATATCTTTTGATGCAAAGCCCTAAATATCATACCAAATACATGAGCAGAAAGAGCAAAAAATTCTACACAAACTGTGCCCATTTGGGTTGCATCAATATTTGTTGTTTGATGCGGAAATTTTTTTAAAGGAAAATAAGCATTAAAATCCTTAAATTAGCAATGTGATAGAAAGTTTAAATCACCGATTTCCCATGCAAATTGGCAACTTTTTGACTTCTCATCATAATTTCTGTCAATCTATATTAATTTCAGATACATGACATTTTATAAGAAAAATGTAGCAATGAAATAAAAATGTTGGTGTTGCCAATTTGAAGAATAAAAGCTGATCAAATTAGGCTCTAAATAATTCCTGTCAGGAATGAGTTAACAGATAGGATGCATTTTGAAGCTCTTCTAATGACAATCCAGCTGTGACACTCTACCATTTTAAATTACTATTATGTTCCTTCTGGATACACTTAGAAAAAAATATTAGTGTTTTAAAACAAATCTTTTCTTCCTATGACTTTAAGAGCATGCCTTTTGCTGCATGTAAAGGCGTTTCTGCACCGATGCGATTAGCTTAAAAAATACATGTACTCATTCAGGAACAAAAAGAAACCTCCGTTTTTCTTGCACTTGACAGAAGATGGAGCAGTGTGTGCAATGTCCTTGGTTGAATTCATATTCACTGCTTGACAATCCTTCCCAATACATTTGTTTTATCTTCTTTCCTAATTTGCCTAATGTAAGTCATTTGTTTTATCTTCTTTCCTAATTTGCCTAATGTAAGTCATTTGTATGCTTTAGTGTTGGTGAAAATGGTCCTTAGTTGAAAAAAACCCCCAACAATACTACAGAGAAAAAAAATGAAAACCTCCATTTTTTTCTTGCATTTGACAGAAGATGGAGCATTTTGCGCAATGACCATGGTGGAATTTCTTGTAATAGGATGAAGCGATGAGATACCGATGAACTTTCGGGCAGAGGAAAAGAAGCATCCTTTTCAGAGAGATTTGCATCGATGCCCTGGGCATGGCTACCACATCATACCAAGCACAGCAGGTTGATGCAATGCTTCATTACATAGCAAAAGGGTTCTAAACATCTGGAATCTCCTTGTACTTGTTACCCTGTTCATGTCTTTTTGATACAAATTTACAATAAACACCTAAGATATCTAGTTGGAAATGTGAGGAAAAAAAAGAAATGATTTGTTTGAAATGGCAGACTGTCACAGAGAGAGAGAGAGAGAGAGAGAGAGAGAAATGTTTGCAGAGATTAAAAAAGGCATTTTACTGTGTGTTGCAAGATCTGAATTAAAGACCTTTTAGCTCTGAGAAGATGAAATATCAAACAATATTTAGAAATAACTTGGGAAAGTCATTACAGGAAAGAGACAGCAATCTCTAGTCCAACCTGTCAATCATATGTTCATAATCATAGTAGAAGAAAAAACCCATTGATTCATACCACAATATTGTCTGGGACTGTGTAAATTTAACAAACGCAATTTTGCAGACGCCTGTCAACACGTTTTAATCAAACAAGATATTGGATTATTCTACGAATACCTCATTCCAGCGTCTCCCCATGGCCTTGGTCATTGGATTACATGATTCATTTCCATGTTTCTGACGATGATCTGAAATTTCTTCAATAATGGCTTCATCTTTCAAGATAATGCAATGGAATCTACGGACAAATATGACAATGTTTTGCAGTCTAAAACAGTAATAATGACTGTTTAGAGCCACAAGGGGGTTAACTCTGTCTAGAAATATATGAGTTCTTCTAGGTTCAAAGAGATGGTATGCGATATTTTTTTGCTAAATTCATTTTTTCCATTTCACAGATTTTTTTTGTGTGTGCCATTCATTAGATCTTCAGTCATGTATTTATTATAAAGCCTACATGTTCTTATGGTATTCTAATTGGGGGGAGGGGGTAGAAATTCTACAGTGTTTCCCAATTTTTCAGATCATTTTGTATCAACATATATATGCTTTTTGATAAGAAATCAGTCGAGTAGTTACAGCGGTGACAGGGCGTAAACTAAAATGAATTGATATTTCCATTCAATGATCATATTACCAACTCATAATAGGGAGATATTCTGATATTATAGTGCAATGGAGAACATTAACTATATTTCATTGATGTAATCATGCCAACGGTCATAGCTACATTTTTGGGACACTGCACCTGTGTTTCTATCCTTTAGACTTTAAACTCTACTTGCCAACCTTTTCACCAAATAATAAAGTCAAATTAATTTTGACCCTTTGATCCTTAAATGGTAGACTTCTAACCTTACCCAAATCCGTGGGGAATAGGACAGTTTCCAGATCTAAAAGTGGAACAGGGAGAAAAGAGAGATCAATCGCATACTGAATGGATTACACACACTTTGGTGCAATCACGGATCTGCCAAGAACGAAGGAGGTTAAACACCAAACTAAATATCTCTCTGCCGGTTCTTGAACAGGTGGAAAGAGGTCAGAGGTCAAAAATGCAACAAATTACAAGCCATTGTGAGTTATTTGCAATTGTCACAGTCGGTGACGACACGTCCTGAGAACCAAGAGAACGTCCCTCCGAGAATTAGTTCTTTTTAATTTTTCTTCTCTGGCTACATGGTTTTGAAACGTGGTCCGCACACTCCTACGCTCCGCTCCATGCAGATTTATTTTTGGATCGTGGATACCAGATGCTGATGGGTATCCCGTTGCATGGAGGGAAGGAGGAAAACAGAGCCTCGGATCAAGGGGGCTTACCCAAATATAACGAAAGTGTTCAGTTTCTCTCTCCCTTTCAGTTGAACTGCATCTTAAACAAATCCTCTTTGGCCGTTTTCTCTCGCCCCTCTTTGATATTCCCCTTGCTATTAACAAAGATTTGTAGGACATCGTCCTCTAACTCCTGCTTGGATCAGATGACATTTCTTTGTCCTCCCTGACTATCATGTTTCTCTTTTCATGACTTTCTCCTTCATTAACACTATCAAGAGATTTAACTTTTCTATACCAAACATCGAGATTCTAGATTGGTCAAAATTCAGGTACACAAAACTCACCGTTGTACATCCTACACAGAGACATATAATAAATTTACTAGACGAAAGCAGCCTGCGCTTATATCATTACACGAATGGCATTAGGCCCGACCTCTCTTGGATCATTTGAAGGTCGACCTAAGCACCCTTTTTTTGTTGCATTATTCATACCTACTGCGCGTGTGGTGTGTATCACTTTTATTATGATACCTTGATTTCATGCGCATTTGTTGCGCATTTGTTGCGCACTGATTGTGCATCACTGCGCATATTTTTAGCTGATGGGCGTAATGTTTTTAAACATGCACAAATGCCCGCGACTCCTTGGAATCATCTTACAAAATGAATTATTCATTTTTGCTCATAAATATTGATGGGTGCTTAGGTCGGCCTTCTAATGGATCTGGACAAAATGGTAGAGCTTTAGGGGCCTGATCCTACATTCCTGTGCAGGGACTGGACGCAGTTAGGCAGCTTATCAAAGGTCTTGTCCCGCGTCTTTGATCATCTTCTCTGCGACCATTCTTTTACACTGACTTTCCCGATCCCCCTTTGTTTTTTCTACGGAGGAACGGGAGGATCGGAGAAGAAAAGATGCTGAGCGGGAAAGACGCTAAAAGCTGCGTTCCGGATTGGCCCTGACTTTTGATAAGGTGCCTTATCTAATGCGACAGAAATTTTAGATTCTAGGCCTGATTGGTCAAATCTGCTGGAGTGAAATTCACGACTGACTGCAGTCATGACCAGGGGAGCATTTCATGAAGAGTTTTGTCGGTGATTTACACTGACTAATTTGCTTTCAGCCAATCAGATGCGAGGATTTTCAGTAGCTTATAACATTTGTCAGTGATTTTCACCGACAAAACTCTTCATGAAACGCTCCCCAGGGCACAGTTCTCCTTGTGCATAAAAAGAAGTGATGTAACAGGTACATATGACATTAACAATGGATACGCGCAGGTAGACATAAACACTACTCTTAGATTGGTTGCTATCCAATTGAATACATTTTGACAAGCATATTTTGTCGAAATATCCACTTTTGGGAAATCGACACTTAGGATGGGATATATAAAACAAATAATGACCGCTTATTTTTCGGGTCACGGTTAAAACTATGGCTCCTCAGCGATCTACCAGTAAAGGCTGTACTATGCCCCTCAACTGTGTCGCAGGCACACTAGCTTTGAGATAACCTTGGGATACAGTTTCAGCCATGCCCCTCAATGCACTCAATATTTGTATTACGAATATCATTTCCGATTCTCTTATCCAGGTATCAAAGTAGGATGAACTTCAATATCTTTCAGTAAAATCTAAATGTACTTCCATGCGGACAGCGATGCAGGATGTAAAATAAATCCTCTTTCACTTTCAACATTTTTCGATTACTATGCATTTGAAACCAGTCATCAAGACTTCTCACCATTAAAATTTGTCTGCAAAGGGTCTTTTTAAAGCTTACTCACTCATTAAAAAAAAAAAACTTAAAAAAAAATACCTAAAGAAAAACAAGCAAAGAAACAAGAAGAAACAAACAAGAGAAGAAACAACTAAGAGAAAAAAACCCCAGAAGAAACAAACAAGAGAAAAAACCAAAGAAAGAGAAAAAACACACAAGAGAAGAAAAAAAAAAAACGAGAGAAGAAACAAACAAGAGAAAAATAAGCAAGAGAAAAAGAAACAAGAAAAGAAACAAGAGAGAAAGAAACAAGAAAAGAAACAAAACAAGAAAAGAAACAAAACAAGAAAAGAAACAAACAAGAGAAACACTGTGGCAAAATACAAAGGCTTCACAATGAATCTTATCAGATCACCAGGTATAAAAGGATCTTTCTTTTTTTTTCCCATTTACTTTTTTTTTCTCACTTTCTCTTGCTACTCATTTATAAAGAAAAAGCTTCTATTTTGCTACATGTCATCTTTTGAGGCTTTCACCATATTTTAGGTGGACAAGGCTTTTAGAGAAGCTCAAGTTCTGGGAGGGGGTGAAAGGTAATTTGTGAGCTTTCTCAGTCTTTTGATGTCAGTTTGGAAGAATATCAGGGGGGAAATGTCCCCTTGAAAAGGATTGCCCTTTGAATGCCTTCATATTTGCATATGACAAGAACCATTTGGCGAGTTTGACCCGAAAAGTTGTGTTTGCAGTTTCTGTGTGCAGGGCAGTGCTATTATCAAGAGGATTTAGTTGATTTCTATAATGATTTCAAAACCTCAGAGTTTACATAAATTTATATTTACTACTGAATCAACGTTTCCCCAATTGCTTTGAACAGTTGCTTTCATGCTGCAGTCGTATAGCCATGCAGAAGTCCAGTTCTCAAGTCTATCTTTAACAGGATCTTCTTCATTTTTCTGCTCATCCTCAAATGTCCTTCCCTTGTTAAATATTATGTTTGTTGATCAGTTAAACCTACATGTATAAGCCTGTCCCTCAGCCCACCCCCCCCCATCTCCCCAAACTCCTACATCTGTACTTCCGTAGAATCTTAACAGAATTTACTAATATCTCTGCTTGTCCTCAAATGCCCTTCTCTAGGTAAATATTACATTTGCAGACTGCCTTTCAGTCCGCCCCCCCCCCCCATCCCCCTTTACCACCATAAACCCCGGTATACATATTTTCTTATCCTAACTATCTTCATCAGAAATACATGTAAATGTTTACATGTACACTCTGCCATTGCATGGCCTGAAGCTAGGAACCAATTCCACGACACACATGTGCAAAGCTATGAAAACATTTGTCAAGAGTTATGAATATTTTATTGGAAATGCCTGGCATACCATTACATTGTCTTTTGTCTGTGTAAACTCTCATACATCATTATTCTGTTTTCAGTTTTCAAAATGCAGTAATACTGGCTCAAGTTTTGTAAAACTCAATCCAGCTCTAGTCTACTGTGTACTAAATTTTGTTCTTTTATTATTTTCATGAGGTAGGCCTATACAATTTTTCATTGTTTTGTGACTAATTTTGATTTCATTAGAAAGAAAAATGATTTATCTAGAATATGAGCATAATAAATTTATGGAAACAGACTGATAGAATTGTGATAACTGGCAACTACATGTAAACTCAACTAGACAAAAGATGATTATCATGATATTATAATAGAAATATCTTTAATCTCTTAATTCTTTTAAAATTATATTTACAAAAGACCATTAAAAAAAATGAATGTACACAGGACAGAGTAGAAGCTTTGTATACTACTAAAATTCAATGAGGTCTGAAAAACAAGACAACTAGACAGTCACAGGTAAAGGTGCACACTTGTACAAGCACTCCTCCCCTTCATGTCTTATACAGGTCAAGCCCTCCTCTCTGTGTGTTTCTATGCTTCATTCGAGGTCAACGCTCTGCATACTGGTATTCACAAACAATTCTCTAATAGTAATACCACTGATTGAACTTCTGCACTTCTACGCTACAATTGGGAATAAGGGAAAAAAAGTTAACTGATCTACAACATTTGAATGATGGAAATACTTCGGTACATTATTACTCAAAGCTGCCCCTCCCCTCCCATTATGAAGTTTCACATCTGTTTCTCTTTCAATATGTTAGACACTACTTACAGAGAATTTATATATCAAAATAACACAATATTGCCTCACTAGATATGCAGTGCATTTTTTTTTCACTTTTATTCAGGTCTACACTATATCTATTCTATCTTTTGTGTACTTTTTCTGTTTCCATTATATTATTATCATTAAAAAAAAAGTTTCTAGCACAGGTCAATACATACAGAAATGTCCCCAGAAGAAAATATGATGCACAAGAGATACCAAAAAGAAAAAGAAAACAAAGACAGACAGATGCAAAGAAACAGAGAGAAACAGAAAGAGATGACAATAACGAGAAGAAGAGGCAATACTACAAATTATATAAAAGGGGGTGCAGGGTGAGGGTGAATAATAAGAAAGGCAAGAAAAAACACTAAATTCACTCTATTCATGTACTCTGTCCATAAAATATATGCAATATTCCTATATTTCTTACAGCCTTCTCAGACTATAGAAAAGTTCTGGGATACTCATATAAAGAAATGTTGTATAAAAATCACGATTACCAAAAGGAAGGTAAGGACATACTGCAACACAGTAGAAAGAAACGACATACATACATGTACATGCGTTATGTTATCAACACTCTTCAGGGGTGTGCTAATTTGATCTGGCAATTAGAGTGTCAAGCGCTTGCTCACCATATAAGCTCCCCCCAGTTATAAGATTCTCATACAATATGATGTTCAGACCACTAGCGGATGCTGCTTCTTTACCGAGTTTTCATTCAAAACCATGCCCAAACACGCGCATTTCACTACATTACATTTTATACTTTCTTTACATGAACATGCTAAGACAATGGAAATTCAATTTAATACTTATTGTATATCTATACAATTCTCATATACGATGAAGTAGTCTAAACAGGGGGTATCACATACCAGGTAATTGCATTCTGGCCTTGATGAAGTGAAAAGTGGTCTTCAATAATTAGAGGCTCTTTCAATGGTGGGAAAAGGGGATTTAGGATTCCAAATTGGATTTCTCCAGAAGAATAGAACAAAAAATCACAAACATGTTGATTTGGTATGTAAGAGTCTACAAAAATAGGTATAAAACATAAATTCTAGTATATTTATCTATCAAATAGAATAAAGCCTACAATATGATGACCCGTTGGCATATGATATGGACGGTTCAGTTTTTTTTCTCTATCTATGTCTTTCGTTTATTTGTATTTTCAAAGTTTCACGTCAAGAATTCCATTTCTAATCAGTTTAATATCTCTGTTAGATCTCTAGCAGTAATGCAGTTCATGTTTTTGTGTTGTTTTGTTTTGTTTTTAGTTATAAAATGTAAACTATGGCAATGGAAATAATTTTCCATGAAAATCAGTGCTCTATGAATCTATGAAATATTATTCATTCGTTAACAGAATATTACTCCTTTTCCTTCTTTTTCTTCTCCTTCTTCTGATATTCTATTAGTTTATTGTTTTTGTTTTATCCATTTATTATCCTGAGAACAATTCCTTCTCTAATTGGCTTATATACATCCTACACCAAAGCTCACATTTCAAATGGCTACCTGCACTGCCAGTGTATATCAAGTAACTGAACTTTTCATTAACTCTTTGAATCTCATCTTCATTAAATCTACTGAAAACTTGTTGGAGTTGATGAATGCGCAGTGACGGAAGGCTTTAGATTTTTATCACAAGAAAGATTGCTATTTGGAAAAATAATGATAAAAATGGGGAATGGCTCAAGAAAATGGGACAAATAAATGGATAATGCTTCAGGGGTGATATTTGGTCTTTCTTGTTATAATTCAGTTGTAAATTAGCAATTTGTAGGCCTCCATCTGTAACTCTATGGCCATTTCCCCATGGAGAGGAAATTCAAGTTCAATCTAAGAAAGAATGTCATAATTGTGAAGCTCTATACAAGCACAGCTAACATGCTTGGGGCTTTTAAAGGCAGGTGATGAACTAAAGTTACTCTTCAGATTTTTAGGTTAAGGCATTTGACCTTTCAAAGAATATGTTTACAAATGTTCATCCTCATCACATTCCCTGAATACATGTGTGCAGTTTTTCAAAATAACATCTATAGGGCCCATTAAATAATAATAATTTGCAGGAATTTAAACTGATAAATTTTAGTTCACTATATAGCAAAAAATGTATTTACATAACCAAATAAACATACTCGTAGAAAAATACTGGTGGAACTTTAAATACATGCACCATAAGATTTTTGCAAATGTACTTGTATGCACAAACGTTATAGTGGAAGTTATGAACATACCACATGTGCCATGTGCTTGTGGAAATGGAAATCATTTGATAGTTTTACAGATAGGCATATTTACAACGTATTTACAAAATCTTATGTTAGCTTCTATTTCTGTACAAACACAACGGCATTTTTTTCATTGATTGAGACACGATTCAGAAGGCTTTGCAAAGAAAGCAGACAAATAATTGTAAACCATCTTTTATCACGAGCCCAAAAAGCCGCTAAAATGCCGGTACTCTCTTTGGAAAAGGAGCATATTCTGAGCCCTCAAAGATAGCGCACATTCAAGATAAACATTCATTTCAAATTCACTGGCATATTTCATCCTGTAGTTGATTTATTTGGCCATTACTTTTGCAAATATTTAAGATTAGATATTAGGCACACAATACACCATGTTTGATTTGACAAGTATACGTATGGCAGTGTCACAGAAAATATAATGGACACTGGAATGTGAGCGTTCAGTGAAAACATTCATAAAATAAAAAGGAAGCTACAAGGCCTAACTCATAATGAATTCAAAGATTCAATACATTAGAAATAGATTTCTTTGTAAGTTTATTCATGAACCATGTCCATTTTTTGGTAAACTCTTGATCTCAACAACAATGTTACCATCGCTCATTCGCAGTAGAAAAAAAAAACCACATAATAGTATTTTGCTCAATTTGTTACTTGACCATGGCTGGATATTGTATCTGTCCTCACATCATTGATTTTGAAAGTGCCATAATTTATTGCCATACTTGCACAATTTTTTAATGATATTTGGCTGTTCTCACGTCATTGATTTTGAAAGTGCCATAACTTATTGCCACATTTGCACAAGTTTTTAATGATATTTGGATGGCACTTGAAGCAAAATGAAAAACAATTTATTCTGAAGGCGTGACATGCCAATATACATGCAGGGACCATTTACGTCAGCACCTCATGTACGCACACTTTCTATATTGAGAATGCTCCCTGCACGTTGTTCTGCTTCTACAATGTACTTTGATAGCAGTGAACATTTCCACAAAATGAGCAGAAAGTATATATTCATGAAACATATACATGTATCTCATCACCATGCAATGTAAAATGAACTGTTCAAATTTATCTCCTTTTATCGAAACAGTTAAATTTCTAGGGTGGACTTTCCCTTTTACACAGGGACCACATGCTGCCTGCAGGCAATATAATAAGTCAAAAAGTTTCTTGTATCATTCAGAGTAATTAATACCACTTTCACACCAAACAAATATAACGGAATAAAAGCGTTTTTTGAAAAAAACGCTTTGGTATGAACACTCGGCAAAGCGTCATATTTGAAAACGGAATCAAATATTCCGCAATCTACGTGTGAGGTCTATCACTAGGTTTTGAGGTGTTTTGAAAACGGAATATTCCAAATATGACGCTTTATTTTTTGGTATGTACAGAAAAAAAGGAAATAAAGCGGAATGAAATGTCAAAGGTCAACCAGGTTCCCACCAAAAACCTGGGAAACGAGTGAAAGCGCGGGTATCTTCGATCGCAGCGCTAGCGAGCTGCATGGATCGGCATGGCAGTGCAGCTTACGTTCGACGCTACTAGCTGCATGGACGCTAATCATGTATGAAGAAACAAACGCGTTAGCATTCGTACATGAGTTTAAAAATTAAACTATACATACAAATAAAAAATAATAATTATTCAGTAAATTTAAACAAATTGCAATAAGTTAAGTAATAATTATACATTTTATTCTGAATAACTGATTTGTTTTGTTACATATATCAAATAAAACAAAAAAATATACAGCTAGAGATAGCAAAATGCATGGTGGGTAATGACGTATTTCCGCACTCTCTCACACCGTAATATTACGCTTTCGCTCAAAACGGACTTCATTGGTTCAGTGTGAACAGAAACCAGAAGCGTTTTGGAAGCGTTTTGAAAGTGAAGCGTCATGAAATATAACGGCATGGATATTCCTTTTCGGCAGTGTGAAAACAGTATAAGACTGTTTCCCTGATGAAAGCATGAAAGCAGAAGAATTCCAAGCAACATCAATGAATTCCTTTCAAACAAGTCGAATGGACTAGCCACATCTACATCGATTCCTAACATCTTAAAAGTGTTGTTTTTGCATACAAAGATTAATCATTTACAAAATTCTAAATCAAATATAAACAAGAAATACTGAAATGAAAAATAAATGTTAAAAAAAACTGAAAAAAAAGATAAACAATATAAAAATAAATCAATAAATATGTAAAAGAACAAATGAATAAACAAATAAAAATACTAAATAGTCATAAATAAAACCACAGATAAATAAGAAAACAAATAGGTATTTCATATCTTGAAATTAAAGTAACTTACCAGAATTGTGTGTTTATACTCTCTTGGCCATTATACTGTTGCTATACTTCTTGTCATGGCTGGCCACTAACAGCTAGATCTGTTGAGATATCACAGAAATTAATAATGAACAGTTTTACAAAGAAATTTTGCGATTTACAAGATTAACATCTACAGGGCACACTGCATTTTTACTCCTATGCATGTATTTCTGCTGCTCAAACTGCACTGTAAGAAATACATCAGTGTGTTACTGGTTTCAAAAATAGACCCATCTTAAAGGCATTGGCTAACTTTGTGAGTAGCTGATTTAAAAAATTCTCAAACTAAGATGAAACCAGTGTATGAGTACTTGTATTTGTACTAAAAAACCCTGAAACCAACCATAATTTGGAATGAAAAAGTGTAAGTTAGCACAAACGACGATTTTATTATCCTTCATCTCACGAGACAATCACTGAGAGGACCACTTTGCTTGAATTTGAAAATGCTGTTATGTGCCTCCCGTCGCATGATACGCCAATACACACATTACAGTAAGGTGAGTCATAAGCGCATGCGCACTCCTTATGTCTATTCTGTGCAACCGACCCTCGTATATTTTTCAAACATTGGTTCACATTTTTGATATTTAAAAATACTTCCTGTGGATATTATACTTTGAAACTTTCAGACTGGTATTTTTACACTATAACCCTTATGTTTATCCCATTTTCAAGTAACAAAAAAAGATTTTTTTAAATCGTAACAATGTTAACCAATGTCTTTAAGTGTCTGTTTGTGAAACTAGTGACATATCCATAAAACTTGTTCTTTTTTTTTTTTCAAGTTTTCTCAGTCTGTTCCATATTCATGGGTTAGCATGCAGTCTCAACATTATTTTGTAGAATTCATCAGCCGAAGAACTGGCCACAGAGTAATCAAATATACACTGAGATGTTCCAGTTGAAATTATGGATTCTCTGAGGCAACTGGGAAACATGGAAGACCAATTTCTGAGGGGAGGGGGGGGGGGGGGGGGTGCAGGCCTGAAGAAGATGGTCAGAAATGGCAGTCAAAGAATATCCACAACTTTATCCGTGCCTCGAAAAGAGAACATGGTATATGTGATATCCCTCATTAAAATATTACCAGATAGAAACATACATGTATAGTATAGAAAATATGCCTGAAAATAAATATCAAATCTTATCCAAAGCAAATACCCACACAGTAGAGCTATATCATATGTCCACCATAGTTTATGTGTAGTGCACTGCTACAGTGACTCCAGCAGTGATAATGCCATTGGCCAACTCATCCCCTAAAAATGTAGAAGTTTGAGATGGAACGGTACTTGTACTCAAACAAAGCCAAAAAGAGCTCTTGAGATTTATAAAAAGTTCTCTGACACTAGAAATCTGTACTTCTTGTTATCTGCTGCCTTAAGACCATTAGAGCAAATTCCTAAGATCCCTATCCAGTATTAAGGTGTAATCTTCTTTTATGGATTCTTCCACTTTTCAGCCAGAAACCATACAGTAAATCTGGTAACTCATGTTGGGATATTGTTCACTCATAGCATGATCTCCGCTCCAGTGGATTGATCTGAAAACTGAATTTAGCAAACAAAGGCGAAGAAAATGTTTGAAGCCTAATGAAGAATCCATGACGTAAGAATGTCAGTAAGTGTACGTACATGTACATGTACCACCCCACTTTCACTCAGGGGCAGATTTATCGTACGCAAAGGTGATTAGTTTAAAGAGCTTTAAATTACATGCAATCAGGTTTTTAAGTTTATACGATAGCATTCATACACAGAAATTTTGGGGCGATCGTCAAGACACTCACTTATCATTTAGCTAGTATTATGCGCAGTATAGGGCCATCGCACATTGTCACGTCAATCCAAGTGCGCGCCTGGTCTTCGCTCCACCCAGTTAGGGACATATATCAGTATCCGTTCATATACAAATTGTCTTGCCTCTTCTATACCAACTTCGTATCGGTAGTCTGCTCTGACCGGTCTTTACATGTAGATTGCGCCTTCGTATCTGTCCAAGCATTGTATATTTTGAGTACAGTAAATACATGTACGTATCAAATAAATCTTTAAACTCGAATCTTCAACCACGCGTGGTCGAACTTTATGCCTCCGCCATTACCAGATCAGAAATAAATGGCACTTCATGTTGCTTTATTTTCATTTCTACAATGACATCTTTGACCTTGACCTTTGCCCTTGTGACCCCCAAATCTAATGAGAGCATTGCCCTTTCCATATGCATACATGAGCCAAGTTTGTTGAACCGTCAAATGGTTACTAAGTTATCACAAGAATAAACCATTTCTATGTACATAATGACCTCTATGACCTTTGAACTTTGACCTTGAGACTCCAAAATCTAATCAGATGATTGTCCCTTCCATATGCATACCTGTGCCAAGTTTGAGGTTGATCGGTCAAATGGTTGTAGAGTCATGGTGAAAACAAACCATTTCTATGTGCATAATGACCTCTATGACCTTTGACCTTGTCACCCCAAAATCTAATCAGATCATTGTCCCTTCCATGTGCATACATGAGCCAAGTTTGAAGCCAATCTGTCAAATGCTTCTTAAGTTATCGCGAGAACGAGCCATTTTTATACGTATTATTACCTCTATGTCTTTGACCTTTGACCCTGAGACTCCAAAATCTAATCAGATCATTGTCCCTCCCATATGCATACCTGTGCCAAGTTGAGGTTGATCGGTCAAATGGTTGTTGAGTTATGGTGAAAACAAACCATTTCTATGTACATAATGACCTCTATGACCTTTGACCTTTGACCTTGTGACCCCCAAATCAAATCAGATCATCGTCCCTTCCATGTGCATACATGAGCCAAGTTTGACGCCAATCTGTCAAATGGTTCTTAAGTTATCGCGAGAACGAGCAATTTTTCTGTGTATTATTACCTCTATGACCTTGACGTTTGACCTTGAGACTCCAAAATCTAATCAGATCATCGTCCCTCCCATATGCATACATGAGCCAAGTTTGAACTTGATCCGTCAAACGGTTCTTAAGTTATTGCGAGAACGAAAACAGACGGACGGACGACCCGAAAACATAATGCCTCCGGCAACCACCTACGGTGGGCGGAGGCATAAAAAATAAAACTTTATAAGGCATTCTATAGATGAGTATGAGGATACTGCTAGACCCGGCACTCTGAACCCAACTCGTAGTTTGGTTCCGTAAATCCCTGCTTTTTTTATGTGTATGGTACTCCTCACTAGAGGCTATATACAGTACACGTACAATATGTTTATTGCCAATCGCAATAGGAAGGTAATCTTTGATACTTAAAATTTTCACTATTCATGTATACTCATATTCTAATATTTTAATATTTTAAATACTTGTAGTATAACTAGTGAAATGGAAGCCCTTTTTCAGTACAAAATGTCCTTTCGATAGCTTGAATTCTAATGGTATTCATGCATGACATTGAGGAGTTCAGGTCATACAAATCGGATCATGACAGAAATTGGAAGCAATTGGAAAAAAGGATTACATGTATGTATTAGACAAGAATCAGTGTAATTTGCAAGGTTTCGGCACTGTTATGAGATCATGACTCAATGCACTGCAGACCGCACCCAAAAATGGTGGACACGGTACAAAACACAGGCGTCATGGCATTCAAAGTTTGATATAAATTTTCCAGCAATTTCTAATCCTGTAAATGAAAGCATTTGAAGAGGAAACCATTTTAGGGAGACATTTCTTCTACAATATTCTTCCAAACTGACATAAAAATAATCAGAAAGCTTACAAATCATCTCCACCTCCACAAGAACAAAATCTTTACTTTAAACTCATAGGGTCACATACATTTAATGAAAAAGGGTCTTTATAGCTTTCAACACATACCGAGCATATTGAAGACCTCTTACTCTAATCAAGAAGGCTAGACATACTGTCCACTCTGGGTGAAAAAATTCGAATATTCCTCTGGCTCTCCCTGCATGGAATATGCTTTTGAATTACACTGTGTCCTGTGGCTACATATGATACTATGAAAGGCAACACCCCGAACCAAATACCACTTTCAGAAAAGAAGTTTGTATACCCAAACCACTTACATAGCATGTAAGATACCCCTTTAGGGAGGTTAAAACCACTTGGTAGCTTCAAAGCATAACTAAAGGTGCTTTCACACGTACCTGATCAAGAAAAATACCTGTAAACTACATGAACTTTTTCAGGCCCTAAAATACCCAGTAATTATTTCATGCTTTTACACCTACCTGAAACAGACCTTCACAGGAAAGTTCTAGTACTTATAAGCATGTGCATAAGGTCCATAGAAGTTCTCGTGATTTGCTTTCACATTACAAATATCAGGAAATATCCCTGCGACCTTGGAGAAAATACCTGGAACTAGAGAAAGTACCTACTAAACTTCAGGTATTTTTCTTTGGGGATATTACTAGAACTTTTGTTTCACACTGGCAAAATACATGGTATTTTCTGACCGGAGTAGAATACTGGATCAGAAAATACCAGGTATTTTTCCTGATCGGGTAGGTGTGAAAGCGCCGAAAGATATCTGGCACTTCACTTGAATTCCACCTCCCAATGTAAGTCTTTTATCTTAAAAACTAGTCAGTGTTAACTTTCAAAAACTGCTTTGCATTATAAACCTAGCAATTACATACAGGTATCCCATTTTCTCTAGCATTTTCTACAAAAATTCATAAGATTTCAGCTTGACATGAAAAATACATGTACCATAAAATGAAATTAAAATGAATACAACTACTGCCCTCCATCAACGTTATAACATCCAAACTTTGATGTGATAGTTTCAAGTGATATCTAATATAAGGTGGCCCTGAAGTACGCTTGACAACAGGTCATGTGCAACGTGAATTTCGCATCCCAGGTCCTGAATTTCGCATCCCGGGTCCTGAACTTCGCATCCCAGGTCATGAATTTTGCGCCACGGGTCGTGAATTTCACGACTGGGATGCAAAGTTCGCGTGACAGGTCATGAATTTCGCATCGCGGGTCGTGAATTTCACGACTGATGCAAAATTCATGTCGCACATGACCTGTTGTCAAGCGTACTTCAGGGCCACCATACTAATAGGACAAAGGTCTGTCACATAATCCAATGGATGGGTCCACATCAGCTGGAGCTTGAGGAACAGCCCGCTATTTTGGGATCTTGAGTATTAGCCCGAACTCAGCTGAAGCGGCAATCATGTCCACATCAGCTCGAGGTCTGTATATTGCAATCTAGCTTGAGCTATAGCCCGATGTTGGTACACCATGCATGATGGAATGGATAAGCCAGCTCCTGCAGCTCGAGCTGATGAGGATACATCGAGAATAGCCCGCTGTTTTGCGAATTAGCGGGCTATTCTGCAAATAAATCCAAGATTTCGGTGGCTTACTTTTCAAGGAACTACATATACTCATAGCAGGCTACTTTTGTTTTCATCTGAAAATTAGCTGCGTATTCTCTGATGGGGCTAATTCATGAGATCAGAAATAGTAGGCTATTCCTCCTAAATTCTGATATATTTCCCATAGGTTGAACACACGGACCATTGGTTCTAGTAGACATAAGGATTCTGAAAATTCTGTCCATCAAATGGCAACAGAAGTTAGTTCATCCATTTCTATGAATTTCATTAAACTTTACAGATAAATCAAGCAGAATATTAAATCTTGAGAAATTACTGGACTTTCCCCATCATACAAGCACTATACTAACCATAAAGGTGATTTCTTTAGAGTATTAAAGAGGCCAACAAATGGAAAATCATGGGGAAAACGAATTTGCAAAAGGCTTGTTTACTTGTACACTATAATCCGTCCGTTATGCGAGCCCTTCGGACTAATGCGATAACAGTTTGGACAGCACAACGTTTACCGAACTCAACCTAGTCATACACTTCGGGTTCTCACATTTCTCAAGAACTCTAAGTGTTTACACTCTTAACGGGTCTCATCGTGTTCACTTGAAGAAACGTCTTGTATAATGCTCCAACATTTCAAAATACAAAATATAGTTTACTTCTGGTTTGTTAGTCTAGCCATTAAACTTCATTGCCTTTCCCCGACACGTCGTCGCCACGGATTACGTAACACCCCTTAGGCTCTCCTAGGGAACTGACCATGTAATTGTTTTTCTATATGACTAGCTGTTTATTAGCTTTTTCATTGCACGAAATTTGAAACACGTACGGCAATAAATCACAGTTGTTTAGAATGGATTATCCCTTTACTTGAAACTCGAGCGGCCGACTGCATTCCCCCTCTCTCATCCGAGATCAGCCTGCCTTTCCCCATGATTTCTCATTTTCTATCCCCTTTAATAGCAAAAACCAAGGCCAACTATTATCAAGGCACTCGGTGTATCACTTGATACTTAAACCTGTCATTCATTGTCAACAAATTAACTCTTGGGGTATGGTTGGTAAACCACTAGCTACTTCAAGCTGGTTAATATTTCAAACCAAACCGTCAGGGAGAAACTCAAGGATATGCCTCTCTGAGTGAAACAAAATGTCACTTTTCCAGGATTCCTTCCAGTTTTGATCCCACAAAAGCACCCCCTGCAAGCTCTTCACTTACCAAATATTGAGAAGAAATGACAAACACTAGCCTGCTGGATACCTATCAAAGTCTTGCTTGCATAGAAAGAATGCCAGAAAATGAAACTTTTCCCCTAAAACTGCAACCCTCAGGTATCAATTATATCATACATGCTGCAATTACAGACCCCCCCCCCCCAAGAGTGGTGTAATTTAAAAATGGGTAAAAATTAGTGCAAAAGTATACTAAGAATTTAAAAAAAAAAGTTAGTCAAGAGCAATGTGCAGAGTTGCATTTATCAAGAAAAAAACCACCCAACTTTGAGAGGGGAAAAAAGGGTTTTGACAGCTAAAAGAAGTAATTCCTCAGAAATAGTTAATACGATTACAAATAAAGAAGAAAGTAAGAAAAATAAAGAAAAGAAAAGAGAGAAAGAGGAAGGTGAGAAGTACCAGTATCATTCTCCTCCTCCTCCTCCTCCCTCTTCTTCTTCTTCTCCTCCTCCTCCTCCTTCTTCTTCTCCTCCTCCTTCTCCTCCTCCTACTTCTTTTCCTCCTCCTCCTCCTCCTCCTTCTCCTCCTCCTACTTCTTTTCCTCCTCCTCCTCCTCCTTTTCCTACTCCTTCTTTTTCTCCTCCTCCTCCTCCTCCTTCTTCTCCTCCTGCTACTTCTCCTCCTCCTCCTCCTACTTCTCCCCTCCTCCCCCTCATTCTCCTTCTCCTCATCCTCCCCCTCCTTCTTCTTCTTCCAAAAGAAAGAAAATATTCTCAACTTTTCAGTGTGAACAATTTCCTCAACTCACCCTCTCTCCTTACAACAGATCTAATCGTCTTTTTCTCTACTATCCCAGTGACAGGTCTTGATAATCCTACAATACCTTTCCTCTCATCTCATAATAATCATTATCATCATCATCATCATCATCATCATCATCATCATCATCATTCCTACAATTATCATTATTACTATTGTTAACATTGTTGTTAAAGAATAATCTCAACTTTTCTGTATGAACAGGGTGCTCATCTCGGCCTCTCTCCTTACGACGGATCTAATCATCTTCTTCTCTTACTATCCCAGTGACAGGCCCGGATAACCTCCCCATCCTTCTTCTCATCTCAAGCAGTCAAGTCACTACTCATCACCAGATAACTCCTACTGATAACCCACCTCCTAATTTTCTCTCATGTTTCCAAAAAGCGAGACGAGGGGTGTTCGCACTGTATGAATGTAACATCAACGCTTACCTCCTTTTGTAGGCCCATCAAAGTAGAAGGCAACAGTAGATTAAAGGGGGCACAGTCAGCCTGTGCTCCCAACCTTATAAAACCAAGTGGCAAAAAATAAGAACACAAGTCTAAGAAAAAGCCCCACCCCCCTTTTCAGTGGATGACCTATTTTCTGTTTTCTACTCTTTTTTTAAAATGGAGTTTTAGAGTAGAAAAAGAACTCCAAAAGGCTGATGACCCTCTCCATTTTCTCCTTGTCATAAAAGTTTTTTAAAAATGTGCCCCCTCCTTAGCACAAACCTGACATATTTTTAATGGTTACTTTTAAACATTTTACTTTTCTATTCTGCCTTTGGAATTCACTATGGGGTCAGAGGTGATTCACTTCTTTTGTGGCATTAACACTTTTGCAAGTCTGAACCCATTCCAGTTTCGGGCAGGTTTTGAAGATTTTGGTTCTGCACTATTTGCTTTCCAAGCAAATCGATATCAGACAGTGAGAATGGTGGCAATAAAACCTAAAAACTGGCACAATCCTTCACTAAAATTGGGACAACATAAATACATCTCATGAGAATAAGGATGATATAATCATTTCATCATTTCCATGACTTCTCTTTTTATCTATCTGACTTGTTTCTCTCAAAGTGCTAACAAGCAGAAACCACCCAGAAACTGTCATTTCATGTTGCTAATGAAACTTTCCAGGGCGATTGAGAAAAAAAAAATGTCTAAAAACTATTTCAAAGATCATTACAAAGAGCACTGGTGATTAATGATATCACGTCTGGAATAGCAAATAGATGGATCGCTCCATTAGCTGCATAGTGATGTTTCAAGAAAATTTCAATAAGCATCATCAGTAATTGACAATCTATCAAAATAGAAATTATTTACTCCTTCTCACTTTATCAATCAATCTGAATGTAGCCACAGCAAATACTGAAGAGGGTTATTAAAGCTCGAAAGATGTAATCATGTTACAGTGAGGGTATCTATCTTGACAGTTTTTAGGCAAAGTCAAACTTAAAGCTGAAGACTATTCCATAATGCAACTATTTTCATCTGTCTGTAATTCAGACTATATCAGGTTGAATGGGATCAAAAGATGCAATATGTTAGTCTGCAGGCACAGACCCTCATTGTAACTTTCTTTAAATGCACTGCGTCTTGAGAGAAACCCAGCCTACTGGCTGTGTCAATGGCCTGGAGCAGCTAGATCCACACCATAGACATATAATAAATTTACTAGACGGAAAGCAGCACGCGCGGATATCATTATGCGAATGGCATTAGGCCCCGCCTCTTTCGGATCATTTGAAGGGGCCGATAAGCACTTATTATCGCCATGATATCGATAAGACTGTTGCATTATTCATAGCTTTTGCGCGTATCAGTTTTATTGTGACACTTTGATTTAATGCGCATTTGTTGCGCATTTTTTGTGCATGAACTGTGCATGCGGTAAGCTGATGCATGTAATGTCTCATAACGTGTACAAACAAATGCTACTAGTTGGAAGCATCTTACAAAATGAATTATTTTTTTTTTATCATGAATATTCATGGTGCTTAGGTCGGCCTTCTAATGGAACTGGACAAAATGGCGGAGCTTTAGGGGCCTGATCCCCACTGACCTACATGTACTTTAGTGTCCTACTCAGTCCTCTAACGTTTTTCGACAGACCAGGGTTTGTGCCTACGAACTAGTAATACGTGGAGTTTTAGAAGGTTTCTTTTTTTAAGTTAAAGCTTACATCTTGAGGTCCCCAAGATTTTATTCTGATCATATGCTTTCCCTTTATAATTCAGATTACAGTCATGCTATAAAGAGAACAAAGGTAGAGGTGTTATGGTCTAGTAGATACGCTGCCGGACTGCTGATCACAAGGTCTGCGTTTCGAGTCCCGCAGTGGCACTAATGTCCCTCGGAAAGGCATTAATCTACAATTGCCACTCTCGACCTAGGTGTACTAAATGGGTACCTGGTAGGAAGAAATTCCCTGAAATGCTAGAGCACTGTAACAGCAGCCACGCCAGAGCTGGGGTAATAACAGTTGAACACCAGGAGTGTCAAGTCTGACAGACATGAGTGCTACACAAGAACCCACTATTATCATTATTAATGAATTCAAAATTAACTAATGCTTTGTACCAGAAGTCTGTGTGAAGAGAGAAAGAAGAGGATCGAGAAAATGCTCTATTCCAGAAGATTATATTGTCCATTGTAAAAGACAGGTGTATAAAAGCAAACAATATTCTTGTTCTCCTTAAAAAAAAAAAAGAGGGAACCTCTCCATCCCCAACTGCTCCCTAGGTCAAATACCAAAAACTCCTGAATAAATACATCTCATCCTACTCCTAACATCTCTATGACTGGCTGGACAGAGGCTGGACTCAGAAAGAGGTTTAGGTCTGAATCAGTTCCAATGAGAATTTTTTTCTCACTCAAAGCAAGAGCAGTAACTTTCCCTTCTCATGCATGCTCTCTCTCTCCTTCACGAAACCCCCTGTCTTCCTCAAAGCTTCTACCCCCCCCCTCACCCTTCTACCCACCCTTCCACCCTTCACATTTCATCTTCTACTTCTTCTACTTCTACTATTCTTATTCCTATTTTCTTTGTTTTCCTCCCATATTACCTGATTAAATTCTCTTTCCCTTTCTCAATCCCAAAGTTCTCTTTCTCCTCCCCCTCCTTCTCCTTGTCCACCTTATCTACTTCCTTCTTTAAGTCTCCTTCTCATTCTTCTTTTATC
>CM057166.1:18862670-18885855 GCA_029962745.1 Echinometra lucunter
TCTTCTCCTTCTCCGCATCATCCTCTTCCATCTTCACCATCCTTGTCTTCTCTCTATTTTTTAAGACTGGTCTAATTACCCATCTTAATTATGATCTATATTTCATTACTAGTTCCACAGTGCCCCCTAATTCACATTATATTTCATTTTCATGTGCAATTATGTTTCTATATAGAAACTGCACAATAGTAATTTACAATTATTTTTATTATTGTTATCATCCCTATTATCATTATTATCATTATCATTATCATTATTATCACTATCATCATCATTATCATTATCAATATTACTTATTATCATTATTACTGTCATCATCGTCATCATCATCATCATTGCTCTTCTTCTTCTTCTTATTTACTCTTGCTTAAATTTTCATTTTCCTCCAGTTTACTGGCTAAAATTCCCCCCCCCCCCAAGAACTCAAATATATTCCTAAATTCTTTTCTCATCACCACTCTCCTTCCTTGTGATCCGACTTCCTTTCTCCTCTACCCCCACCTCCCTTTATTACGATATTCTGCTACCACTCTCGTCATTTCCTCAGCATCATCGGACTCCAATCCAGTCATCCGCATCTCCTCCTCCTCCTCCTCCTCCTCCTCCTGATCAACTTCACCACCCTTTGCGGCTCAAATCCCACGAATGCTGAATAAATAGCGTGTCATGTCCGCACACAAGGAGATGCACGCTTCTCACACCATTTCATGGGTGCGTTCACATTTGGATGTGTTCACACCATGGAAGAAAAATTGAATTTTCATGACCGGCAACTTGGTTAATTATCATCAGTAATGAAAATCCAAATCCTATATCACAAAAATACTCTCTTACCCCCCCCCTCTCTCTCTCTCTCTCTTGGGTAGTATTTCCCATTAATCACAGTTGAGCTCTTTTCATATTTCTTCACTATGTGTTTCCCACTATCTATTCTAGAGTTCTCTAGATGATAGACTGTAACTGAAAATCCTCAAAATATTCTTCTCTAAAAATTCATGAATATATATATATATATGGACATCAACAATATTTTGATGAGAAAACCTTTGTTTACACTTTACAACTTCTGGAAAGCTCACACAATGAACATTTCAATATAGGATGGCTCATAAAGCATTTTATTAAAAAAAACCCCACTCAATTTTAAACTGATATGTTTGCTACCAAATAAAAAAATAGCAACAACATTTTGAACTAACTTACATGTACATTAATCTAATAAAAACAACCTGTTTCTTTTGGGGGGAGGGGGAGGGAGTTGTCAAAAACAAAAAGCAACTAACCCTGTGGGCCCTGCTGCATAAAACTTAATGGTAACTATCATCAATGGTAATGGTAACTACCATGGTAACATTGCTCAACAGCCAATCAAATTCAAGGTTTCAATGGAAGTTATCATTGATGGCAAAGTTACATGAACCATCAATGGTATTGCAACGGGGCCCTGGTATATATACGTTCTTCTTTGATCTGACTAGAACTTGCTCTGTTGTACAATGTAGGTCTTCACTCTCTTCCATCGGATGAGCTTCTGTGCCAGTACAGGATTCCACCACCAAGGTTAAGTGCAAAACTTGCCTTTGGGGCACTCTGGGGTCATGCCCTTTGACCTCGTGAAAAAAGCAGAAAGCATGGAGAACATTTACGACAACACAACAAACAACTCGTACTGAAAGAACTGTGTTATCAATGATCTGTCTACATATATATATTCTTTTGTACTTCTGAAAATGAAGATGAAATAAATACATGGAGATGGTTCTATGTCCATTGAACATCATACTGTATGATCAATAATTGCATAACTCCTGTTTTGTCATTTGGAAGAAATCACTCAAAAATTAAAAGGAATTTCTTTTTAGACTGCTATGGGGTTTAGAATGAATTACTTACACTAAATTAAAATCACAGGAAATCAGTCAGTGAGGACATAAAAAGTTGTATACTGCCTGTTAGTAAATTATCTGTCTACATACATTAATGTAGGCTTTCATGTACAGGAATGTGATACACGTTAGTTTACAAATCCTCAAACATTTGTCAAAGTGGCATAAATGGGATTCATCAGGAATTACATAAGCCCTATTAGAAATAAGGCTGGATAATCTGCCTATCAATTTCCCTTGAAAGCAATGCTCTTAGCCACCGATCTCCACGATTGCAAAGCCAGACAAAACAGAGCGAGAAAATTCAGGGGTCCGCAACCATATTAGGCACACATCAATTATGTATTCGTGCTGAGGGCAAAACAAACCCTTGACCATAGCTCCCACAGTTCTTCGGAATCTTCGACAAGCGTCAATCCCCTCTACAACCTGTTGCAGAAGAGCATGCTGATAATGCTGAGTTGTCAAGCATGTAAGGATCTCAAGAAGAGGGCAAGATATATAAAGTTCTAAATACCCTCGAAATGTACAGAAGAGGAAATACATACTTTTACAGCTCATGTATAGTTTTGGTAGGCCCTCAAAAAAAAAAAGTCAGATTTCCTTGCTCTCTGCTGGTGTGTAACAAAACAGAAGCAAAAATAAGATGGTGTAAGATTTTACCTTGTCAAGTTGAATATTAAACAAATGAAAGGCAACAAATTATTTTGAATGTGAAGTCACACAGGCCTGCACATATGTAAAACCAATGAGAGTTCCGTTTATGCCACGCGAAGGGCTGTAATCATTGTACAGACAGCGGTCGGGGTGCAGGGGTCCTAACGCCGGCGAGAGAGTAACCGTTACATTGCATTCATTTGAAATAATTCACACTGAAATTCACTGCAAATCACAAGTGGAATATCACACAATCTTAAGCATGTGTCTTTTTATGCAAGCGGACAATGCGAGACTAAATTTGATCAGTTTCATACCAATTTTCTTTTTGCTACCAAAATTGTACATGCTTTAAGTTAACGAGCCATATCAGGGATCACTTACAACATAGTTTTAGAGTAGACATCCAAACTAAAAATAATGGAATCCACTCTTAAAGAGTACATGTAGAAATCAGCATTTTAGAGTGGATTTCACTCCAAAATAGAGTGGTTTAATCTCTCAATTAATTGATTTCAACTATGACTTCTCAAAAGAGTGGATATTCACTCCTCTGCAATATGAAGGGAGTATAGAACTTGCTCACTCTTATTTCTGCGGAGTCAAATTCGACTCGGAATGGGGTCAGCTGGGAGTCAACTCTATTCCGAGTTAAAGTGACTCGGATTTCCGAATGAATATGACTCGGAATGGAGTTACTCTGACTCAAATTTAGTCGATTCTCAGTTGACGTCACACCATTCCAAGTTAAATTGATTTGGAAATCTGAGTCACTTTAACTCAAAATAGAGTTGACTCCGAGCTGACGCCATTCCGAGTCAAATTAACTCCGCAGAAAATTAGAGCATGAGCAGCATATCTGTAGTATTCACATGATATCTGGAACATTGCTCTCTTTTGTACATATGCATGGAATTAGCAGCACTGGACAGAATGCACAGGGGAGAATATGTGATCATCCAGCTTACCCAAGCTTAAATCTGACGATTTCAATCGCAGGCTAGACGAGAATGTGATGATAATAGATCCTGAATGCACCTGCAAAGCCACCATACTGCAGAAAATCATATTACGCCAGGCCTGAAATCATATCACTTTTCCCTTCTTCTCGACCCGGAAGAAAACGTCTTTGAAAAAAAAAATAATAGCCCAAAATTCACGATGCAGCGGAGAGAGTGAGTGAGTGAAAGTGGGAGAGAGAAGAGGGGAATCGTCGTCGGGACGTTAACTACATGTAGGTCGTGAGAAATGACGCGTGTGCCGAGTGAAAAGTGTGTTGCTGTCTCCAGCAACGTGATACCCATGCAGGGAATCAATATGAGACAGGGGAGAGAAGTATACGTGAAGGAGAGGCTACGATGCGAATGTGACACAAACAGGCTAGTTGCTTTTTTGGTTTTCATGACATCTGAATTGTTTTCTTATGCTGTATCTATTCCTTGCCCCACTTTCAGGGAAAATCAAGTATGAGAAGAGAACAGAATAGATAATTTGCATCAAGTTAACCATTTTAAGATGACTATGTAATCTAGTACCTTACTAATACAGTATCAACTTTGTCATTTGTTTTTCTGCATTTACTGAGAGAATGATAAAGAATACCATTACCAACCATATGAATCTCAAAATCACAGCTAATCTAAATATCACCAAATACCCTCTAAGCTTTCCTATTCAATCAAAACATAACTGTAATGAAAGTTTAAAGCAATGTATTGCTTTACAGCAGGCAAACTCTTAGAACGAAATGAGAAATTCCTCATTTCTGAACACAGTAGGCAAACTCTTAGCACATTTTCATTTTATGCATTTTCATTTTTTTTTTTAAATTCTGTTTCTTAACATGTTTTCAATGTGTAGTGTATTTTCTCTCTTATCTTATTTTTATCATTGTAAATCAGACACAATTAAGCCACTGGGCTGCAAAGTTTGATAATAAATAAAACTGTTTCAATTCAATTCAATGCAATCAAATGAGTCATGTGGAATTTAATTCACAAAAATCACGATGTTCATACTTCATAGAATAATGATAAGGGGAAACATAATTGCCAAAAACTATCATAAGATTTGATGATGATGATGATAATGATGATGATGGCAAATGTAATGATGACGATGATCATCATCATTACCATCAATAGCATCATCCTCATCATCATCATCTCCATCATCTTCACAGTCAACAAAATCATTGCCTCATCTACATGTACATCAGCAGGAATCAATCCAATCATCATTGAAAACGAAAGCCACTATACAGACCTCATCCACAGGAACTATTAAAAAAGTGCAGGGCACGTATACACACACCTATTCCATCACCTTAACTGCATCTATTCCTCTTCTTCAGCATCACGTCTTGTTTCATTTTCTTCATCAACATCCACCCCACCACCACCACCACCACCACCATCATCATCATTACCATTGTCATCACCATCATCATTGTCACCACCACCACCACCATGATCAAAATCATCATCATCACCATCACCACCACCACTATCATCATCATTACCACCACCATCATCATCATCATCATCATCATCATCATCGTCGTCATTGTAATCACCACTACCACTACCACCATCATCACTACCATCATCACCACCACCACCACCACCACCATCATTATCATTGTCACCACCACCACCACCACCACCACCATCATTATCATTGTCACCACCACCACCACCACCACAATAATCATTATTACCAGTCTGACTTCATCTTTGCACTCGCTTTAGAAAACAATCACCCAGAGACTGTACATTAACATTTCTTACCTTGCTTCAAAGAACATCTCCCAAAACAATCATACATGTACCACCGAGGAATGCAATCAACATCCCAATACACCTCCAGGAATTTTGAAATATACAACCCATTATTTAATTATCTCCAACACTCCTGTGGATATTAATATCTGATGCAGCCAGCCAGCACAGCAGCGTCTATACTGCTACGGTTCGATCTTTCTCGCATCAATAATCCCATACATCGATACTACATGTTGCCAATTGTAGCAAATACGCTGAGAGGAGAGAAATGAGCTCTAATTTGGGGATACATGTACGTGTAATTACACCTTTTTTCTTCGAGGGTTATAAACTATTAAAGGTACGGTCCATCTTAGCTTTTTATCTGGTTTACAAACAATAAAAAACATACATACATGTATGTTTGATATTCAGAAAGAAAATTAGGTTTACTTCAAAAGATACTAATTGCTATTGAAACATGCATCTGAAATTGCCAGCTGAAATAGAGGGGGGGGGGGGGGTCAGGATATTAATTTGTATACTCTACATACAGGTAATTTTAAAAATGAATTCCTCTTTCTGTCCTAATCCTATCTAGAAAATTCACAATATACCACAATGCATGTATGCTCATGCTTACAAGTTTAGAATTGCCTATAATGATAATCATAATTCTAATCATTATCACTGATTCATTCTAATTTCGACGATGAGCTTAATCATCTCTTCTGGTAATTGTTTAAAGACTGATACAGTAATTCTAAACTAATTTAGGGGTGGACTATCCCTTTAATATAGATCGTGAAGAATCATTATCAGTATACTTTGTACATTGCGACCTTGAAGCAATAATTAATGTTTGTAGCTAATACTCTAGGTCTAATGTACGAGTGAAACTAAAAGTGGCGATAGTAATATGAGCCATTTCAGTTGATTACTGTTTATAACTGCTAATTGTTCACCAACATGTAGATATTGGCTGAAAATGTTTGTTTACGATTTTGTCATAACAGGAATAAGGGAGACTGAGAAGTATCCGAGGAAGGAGCCGCAGCATTTGAGGGAAGGGAGGGAAGAAGAAAAAAAAAAAGAAAAAGCGAGAGAGAAAGAGTGAGAGTGAGAGAGAGAGAGAGAGAGAGAGAGAGAGAAAGAGAGAGAAATGTGGATACTCCCATATGTCTATGACCCCATGAAATCAATTTTAATAAATTAGAAGTACAGGGTGTATGGTAACTTAAAATGACAAAAGGAGAAAAATACTGAGGGAGGGGAAAAAAAAATCATTACCTTTGGAAGCAAGAATGAAACCATCAAAACAGCACCGAACATCCCCCCCCCCCCCCGAAAAAAAAAAGAAAATACAAAAAAAAACCAAAAACATGTTTAAATCTATCGAAGTAAAAAGTGATTACAGTTTGTGATAATTAGGAACTGTCTTTGATAATGTCTATATTGTGTATAGCTGCGCTGCAAACAGACGTTATGACAAAAATATTACCCCATGAAAGAAACCACAGACTACATCTGTGAATGGACTCCATGTGTTACACAAACCATACCTATGCTCTGGTACAGAACAGAAATGCAAATGTTATACAAGTATTTTTTCTAATTATCTCCTTCTGAGCTACAAGTATTAAATTGCTATTCCAAGAAGCGATAACAAATCAATCTTTATTCAACAATGGCAATACCTCATCAAGAACAGACAAAATATTACCATGTAAAAGTGACCACTGACTAAATTGACTCTACGTTCTCTGCTCCAAAAACAGAACAAGCCTGCACTAGTTACAGAGATCAATAATCCCAGGGACATGTATATTTGTACTGTGTCTACTGCTCTACACTTGCAACATGTATCAAATCAAATTCTGATCAATTTTACCAGCAATGCAACTTCCACAAGCAATGATAGGTATTGCTGAATATCAAATGTCATACATGTACCTGTATATTTTCCAAACATGTATATTTTCGAATCATTTCCTTTCAAGCTATTGCACTGCTTTTTCTGGAAATAAACACAAATCAATCTTTAGCCAATACTTCACCAGATAAGGACAAGATATTACCCCATGAAAAAAAAAACACTAAAAACTTATGCAACATTTTACAAAACGCACCTCGGCTTCATATAGAACTTGCCTGTACCAAATACATATCGCAGATCAATATTCCGCAGGTACTTCATGTTTATACTGCTTCTGAAACTATAAAGGCAACATACATGTGGTGTACAGTACATCTTAATTAAATCAACTTTTGATGAATTTCATCAGTAATGATAGGAATATACCAAATGTCACACATATACAATTTTTAATCATCTCTTTTCAAGCTAAATGGATTTAATTCCTTTATCTGGAGACAAAAACAAATCAATCTCATCAATTCTTTGGGGATACCTGACCCAAAATACAAAGCCACATGCTAATCAAAAATACGAACAGCATCTTTTGACAATTTTTTTTTTTCATACCTACCTTGAATTATGTTCACGTATTCCACTGATGCTGGATATCATGAATAACAAGTTAATATTTTGACAAAATGGCATGAATTCTGGATTGTGTATTTCCTTATCATCCGTATTAAACACAAGCTCCATATCATGAATAACACTTCAATGTTTCAACAAAATGGCATACAATATACATGCAAATTGTGGCATGTGAGCTGCTTTATCCATCATCATCTACATGCACTCTATGCTTGATATCATGAATAACTATAACGTTTCAACAAAATTGATGAAATTCTGGCTTTTATGTAATACCTACAATGTATTAAGATTCATGTCACACAAATTCCTCATTGGCATCCTATGTGTTTAAGACACTCCGTTTTCCTAACACTTTTTGGTACGGTAATTAAATTTGAATAATGAATTAGTTTGTGGAATAACTATCACTATCCTTCACTAAGTACCTTTCCAAAATGTCATAAATTTGAGACGAACTCTTAATAATTCATAGGTTTTGAGAAATAACTTCTTACATGTACATGTATATCCATCTCTTTATGCACTGTTAATTATGTCATAATTCATAGTTAACTTCAAATAATGATGTGGAATAAATCATTATTTGAAGTTAAACATGCATTTATAACATATTTTAAAATGATAGTTTCAAGGATATCAAGAGTTATTATACTCAGTATTCAAAGTTGCCTACACATGTACATGTATTCTACATGTATGAACTATGGCATTATTAATGGTCCCTTAAGTGATGTATAAATCTTAATATAAAAACATCCTTTAAAAATATGATACCTGCAATTCATACCAGTTGCCATAGTAAATATCTTCCAGTAAAGACTGGCACCAACAAAAAACATTTAAACAGAATAAAACATGCAGTTCAACACATGTACTCTATACGGATATGGACATGTACATGTAAACCAAAGTGAAAACTATGAATTATTCATAATTAGTGCTCCACAACAGCCTCGTTTCATGATTACAGCTCACGGAATACGTCGTTTTACGATAATGAAACCTGCTCAAACAATTAGGGGAATTACCACTCAAATCTAGCAAATGGCACTGCTGCACTAGATACGAGAGAGGTGTGCTGATGAGGCGAAGCATTGCAAGGATAGAAGCATTGCATGCATCATTACATGCACACTGAATGAGACAGATAAAACAAATTTTTAAAAAGAATCATTCATGTAAGAGTAGCAAACTTCCCTCCATCAATCATATTATGAGTTTCATACTGCTTGTACATGTACTTTGCTTTTACCGAAAATGAATAATATAATCTTAACATATGCATCAATAAGCAAGTTGAAACTCTTAATCTAGTTAATAAACATGTCATAAATCGGCAAGCAAGCCTAATGACAAATATTAATCTAAAATGATGCTCCCCCCCCTTTTAAATAATGAGTTCTAAAATAATTATTTCCAAAATTCAAATGTGCAAAAAAAAAAAGAAAATTGTGACTTTACCATAATCTTACCATATTTTGTGTTTTTCTTGGCAACATGACTTTTTTAAAACTTTAGGCAGATGATTTTCTGCTGATAAAATCATGCTCTTTTAAATGAAGGAACTTTGTTTCAGTAGTAGGTATCCCCTTTAAGGTGGTGTACACACATGTAAAAATGTATTGGTATATTAAATAGAAAATCGTACATGTATATTTACATAAAATTTATAACTTGAATATTTAATATACAAGTTGGTGGAGGTTTCCTGACACTAGTAATGATTTGCACCAGGTCATGTCAAGGGCAGCACAGGAACATACAAAGGTACATCTGGGGAGCATTTTATGAAGAGTCTTGTCAGTGATTTTCACTGACTAATTTGCTCTCAGCCAATCAGATGCGAGGATTTTCAGTAGCTTATAACAGTTGTCAGTGAAAAATCACTGACAAAACTCTTCATGAAACGCTCCCCTGATTGGTCATCATCACAACACACACAGGACAAGCCCCGCCCAGTTAGAAGATTTTTGTACGATTTTCAGAAAGCAAGAGGATGCTGATTCTTCATCAAATTTTTGTTCAAAATAATTTTAAAACATCAGTTTCCCTATAAGACATTTCATCACATGATATTTCCTTTATATACAATGTTCAGACTACATGTATGAAAATTCAAGTAATTATTGTTTGTGTAGGAATGCAATTTTGTATTAAAGCAATATGATGAATTCGGTAGTCTGAATGGGGGGGGGGATAATAAACAGCAAAAGGCCAGCACGCCTACATGTATTTTTGAAGATGTCATCAAATCTTTGAAGTGTTCACAACTTTTCTTTATCAAATTCACAAAGATGTACCAGGACAAGTCACCAAGAACTTTGTTATTGAAATTGGATACATGTATATCTAATTTAGTAAACACAAAGTTCGGCAGATAAAGTCCCCCGATGATTTTCCAGAAGATTTCTCTGACTATTGTTGATACAAAGTATGATATACATTGCACTACTACATGTACATGTACATGTGCTTGTAAGCTTCCTGTAACATGAAGTTATTATGTTACATTCCTCAGATGAGAGATGCAGAAAGTAAAACTTCCCAAGAAAGAACTGAATAAAACAAACATAATTCAAATAACTTGAGAGACTGAACTAAGGCTAAACTGAACAAATCTTTATGTCACTGTGCGAAAGAACTCCTCCGGAACGCAAAATACAAAAATGCAAAAAAATTAAAATGTCTATTTTGACATACTGGAATAGAATTTTAGAAAAGATCATGCCACAACAAGAAGATTGTATATCAATTTACAAGGTCTACATGCTACCCATGAAATTATCAATCATTGTTTGAAAAATTTGCTTTTCAATAATTTTCCATTTTGTCTTCCGGACGCGTTCTTTCGCACAACATAAAGATAAGACACCTAAGGAAAAATACAGCAGACAGGACAGTGGATATCACTTACCAGTCAAATTGTTGTAAACACTCCTATAATGCATGCAACTCTAGCGTTAAGTCCCATATGCTCTCTTTGGCGCAGGGTTTTTCACTGCCAGGTGAGTGGCAGCAAATAACCAGGCTAAGATATTCCGCGATAGAGCACCACGCGGTGTTAAATGGCCATCGGAATATTCGCTACGGAATAAATTTCTGGAGAAAAGGTGAGCCACTCGAACTCAAAGGATGCAGAGGAAGGTGAATTGATCTTGAGAAACGAGGGTAAAGACTTGCCGCGTTTTTCACAAGATACCTGCACCGCCATGCACAAGGGTTTTATCGAATAGAGAAAGAGGAGAAAAAGAGGGCCGATGGCCGATTAGCAAGCATTAAGCCAAGAGAGTCGAAGTACAGATCAGTCTGGAAATCTTACAATGGTTGGAAGATATTGGGCCACTGCACCTGCATACATGTATATCTACATGAAATTACATGTAGTGCATCTACGTGTAAGTGGTAAAATTTCTAAGGCTTCAATGAATGAACAGATATTCATATCTTTTAATACAAGAAGAGAGTTAGAGGGACAAATTTCTCTTCTAATCTTTTTAGAGAAAGCACTAAAATCTCTCTTTATCTCTTTGTTCCTCTGTACAATATAGGATTATTACTGTACATGTAAATGACTGAATTCCTCTTCTAATCTTTTTTGTTTTGTTGTTGTTGTTGTTGTTGTTTGAAAGCACTAAGGAGAAATGCTTTCATCTTTTGTTCAGTAGAGCTAAGATGGGCAGGGCAAATGTAAGAGGATATATAGGATTTGAAATGCTTACGCAAAAGACAAGTGACTTACTTTTAGGGGGTCATTGAAGGGAATGTACGTCACACCCGCCTCATTCAAAAGTAAATCAAATGTATGAATGAAATTCTTTTAAAACAAAACTAGTAATACATAAAAGGGGAGCATGCAGGCCTACGCACAGGGGAAAAGGAGAAAGTGAAAACCAAATATTTGAGGAGAGACAAACTAATTTGTTGAAATTCTACTATAAAATGTAAACTAAGTATACAGAGCATACTAAGTATATCAAAACTGCAACCTACTCCTACATTTACATGTTGGTCCTAGGGGGTGTTTCATAAAGCTGTTTGTAAAGTTGCGAATGACTTTACGAACGACTTGAATATGGCAAGCCAAATGTGATTCTCAATCATTATAAACTGCACCAGCTAAAGGTGAAATATGCAGATGTAGTATCTTTTAAAAACATTCTTATTGCGAATTATATTTTTTGCCACAATTTAATTGAGATTATAGGAAATGTAGGACTTCACACTTTGCTAAAACATCAGGAAAAACTTTGGGCATCACATTTAGCACTTCATATTCCAGTCGTTTGTAAATTCATGCGTAACTTTACAAACAGCTTTGTGAAACACCCCCCTAGTCATGATTCTCATTAACATCGGCACAAAGTGATACCTAAATCTCAGTTTCCCTGTGCATCTTTTTACTATACAATGTTTCTCACTGTAAGAAAAATTGATTGATTTAATATCACAAAACTAATTGACTGAATGCCAAATATTGTTGTATTCCACATCTAAACTATGGGGGTGGGGGCGGCACGAACCTGCCAGAAAATAAACCAGGGCAATGGACTACACTTGAACTACATGTACATGCAACACCTCAAAGTATTCTCGATGTTACAACAATTTTGAATATAGTTTTCAAAATTAGTTTAAAGCTATGGGTATTCTAAAACTTGTAAAAGGTGAGAAAACCCTCAAGTCAAGTAGTTTCTCCCTTGCTGTGACAGCCTGAGCTGTCCATTTAAACTGCTCAGTTCAAAATTATGAGAATGGGAATAAGACAAACAGAAACTGGCAAGGGGTGTCAGAATAGACTAAAATCAAAAGGAATATGATGATATATGCAAAAAAGCTTGATGTAAGCCTATTTGAAAACTAAAATATAACATGTCAATCAATATAAACGTAAAGATACCCATCGAGCAGTCTCAAGCCGACTTCTCTATCAAGTTTTCCAACCCCCTAACAAGAGGGAGATGCATTCACACTGAGTTCCCAAATCAATGATGATAAACCAAGTCAACAGACATCATGAGAGGAACTCAAGCATCGCTGTCCATCAATCATCCACCCTTTAATCTTTTCCAATTATTTTCATAGACGGATCCCCCCATCTGCCGCAAAATAAAGATCTGGGAGAAAGTACGGATAGCTTTTACACAGTGTGCAGAATCAATGACTGAAGAGACAGGAAAGTAAGGACAACTTCCACACTGTGAGGAGTATCAATGATACCAGATAAGAGGTGACAGAGACGACGTGATACCACACTTGTAAACGCCAGTCTTCTGTTTTTCTTCTATATTAAGAGGCTTGTCACCACTAATATTTTAGGGAGAAGTTCTTTGGAGGTTGGGGGTATCCTACAGTTCTATTTGAGGTGGGGGGGGGGGGGGGGGGGAGGGGTCACCACTGTGCACTGGACAAGGAATAATACAGCAGGTAGTCTCGAATAATGACTGAAGATTGATTTTTGCCAGATCACTGGATGGTAGAGAATACTTGAAATAAATGATTTTGCTACATATAAATGTATGTACAGTGTACCTTTGGTTGAAAAAATAATGTGGTAAAACCAGAAAAGTTCACAACATAAAAAACAAACAAACACACATAAAATAGCATACAACAAAATTTTTCCGTAGATTTCTCTTTTCAGCTGGAGCGTTTCTTCAGATCAGTGGCAAAGATGGCAATTCATCACTCAAAGATGTGAATTTTGGCCATCAGGTGCACATGTTCAAAAATGGGAATACTCGGCAAATACAAACACCTTGTTCTTACGCGTTGCTTGAGGAAGTATCCACTGACATGTACATCTTGTATTTTGTGTATCAAGGAGACATTATATTTTGATTATTTGATGTAATCAACAGGTCCTTGTGGCTTCTCCATATTATATGGATCGATTGAATGAAGAGCAAAGGTGGCTATTCAATAGTGGCATTAACTCCTGGTGTTAAAACGAGAAATCTATAATGGTATGAAAAGGGTACCTTTAGTTTACAAGTAACCCACTAGCTAGTGGAACAGTATTAAGCCAACAAGAACTTGAGAATTCAGTAGTCAATAGATCAAGAGCAAAATTACTAAAGGTGCAGGAAATATGACAGGGTACATGACAACAAATTTCTTCACAAAGTAAGAAATGTGGTACTTGTATTGGTACTGTACCAACTGCTAAAAAAGGGCTGAATAAACGGTGGGCACCTATTTGTACGGTCGAGATTCCTAATTCTGTATCTCTGAGTTTGACAAAACAAAGATAGGTTAAACACTGCTGTTAGCAAATGTCGCCCCACCATTTGGTCCAGTGTGAATGGGCCACGTAAGAGCAGAATTACTCACTTAATCACCTTCAAGACTCAGGAGAATCATCTCGATGTCTCTCAAGGGATGCTTCATATGTACCATCATCCTGCTGGGATGACAGTCATCGATGTCATTCAATGTGTGGCAAAGGGGAGGATTAGATGAATGTTCAGATTCTAACCAAGTGTAAATGGCCCCTGTAAGAACAGAATCACCTCCTAGTCTTAGATTCAAGGGGAACAAAGATCTTGATATCTTTCAAGGGCATATACATTTGCATGTACACCAGCATCCTTCTGGGATGATACATGTAGCTGCTGGTATCATGAGAGTAAGACTAGATCTTTGCATGTGCGGCACTTCTTCTTTACATAGTGTAAATGGGCCCCTACAAGAGCAGAAATACTCATCTCAGTGTCTATGTGGGATGTTTCATTCACATCCTGTTGGGATGGTACACGTAGTCATCGATGTCATTCACTGCGTAGTAAAAGGGAAGGACTAGATGTACGTTATGATTTTTAGTAAGTGTAAATGGCACTGCAAGAACAGAAAATTCTTAACCCATCGGCTTCGGGAACCACGCGGCCCCTGTGGTAAGTCTACAGGAATATAAGCATTCAGCAGTCAATCAGTTAATCACCTCCTCAACAGGGAGGAACATCTCAATGCCTGTCTAGGGATGTTAGCTGGGATGATAGTCGCTGGTGTCATTCAGTCAACCAATTAATCACCTCCTCAACAGGGAGAAACATCTCAATGCCTGTCTGGGGATGTTAGCTGGGATGATAGTTGCTGGTGTCATTCACGGCAAAGCAGAGGGGTGAACGAGACGCATGTTTGGCATTCGGATTCATACTTAGTGTAAATACATTGTAGGCCCCTTAAGAAAAATAATCGTTCTTTTGACATTTTCTTTAAAATTCAGATATCCTTTGTCCAGTCATTGATACTGATAATTATTCTATTGATAATGCTTCAGTATCCAAATTCCAAGCCATTTTCAGCTTCCCTGGTACACTTGTAAAGGAGAAAATAACTTTTACAATTATTTTATTTACTTTTACGATTCTGACAATAGTCGTTGAACACAACTTATGAGCAAAGACCCATGGCTTACGATCTAATCCAGCATGCACTACTGGAGGGTGAGAGTGAATGCAGTCTGTGTATTAAAGTAATCCATTAGGGCGAAGTGAAGAGGAGGATAGATTGGCTTTTAAAACATGATGAGCGGTGACAGTTGATGTCCTAATGATATCAGGAATGTCTGCAGGGACGAGCACTGAACCTGTCTCCCTCGAATCAACACAGGAACACTGGGTACTGGCCCCTCCCCACACGAATTGAAATCATCAAAAGAGGGCCTCCTCCACATATTCTGGCAGTGAGTCAATTCATATTTTTTATATTTCATGTTTTTTGTATTTTGGTGTATTTATATTACTTTATATCTTCTTTTGTATATTTTCATGATAAAAATTATAGCTATTTGGGCAAGAGATGTTGACCCCCAGCAGACCTGAGCTTGTATGCCTCAGCTCAGGAACCAAGGCAATCACTGAATTTAATAGCAGACCAGTGTGATACGAGAAAATTGATGACATTTCAAAGTTCAAGTTTCTAGTGTTATATTTCCAGTTTGATTTTTTTTTTCATTTCATTACAATAAAAGAAAAAAGACAGATGGTGCCATCAAATGTCAATAAAAATAGAGAAATTCAAAATAAAACATATGTAAAAGAGAGAGGGGAGAGAGAGAGAGAGAGAGAGAGAGAGGTGGGGAAGGAGTAAGAGGAAGAGAGAGAAAGGGGGAGGGGGAAAGGAATCGGTAATAGAGATGTCCTTACATGTATCTGCCACAGCATATTTGTTTTTTTTATGCTCTTTTGATTATTTTGCCAATAAAATATCATACTCAAAGTGGAACTTCTTATTTATTCATTATTAAAAAAAATACAAATTTTACTTGGAGAGTTCATACCAACTGCTGCTCTCTTGTATTGAGAAGGGGCATGCATGCAGAGTTATTTACAAAATATGAAATCCATTCAATTTATGGGGTGTGTCAGTGGATGCCAGAGTGAAGCACTAACTGCAACCTTTAAAGTGATTACACAATGGTATTTTTTGTTGTTAATATGATTGAGAATAGAATTCTAAGAAGAATAACATTAAAGATTTGATGATTTTCAATCGAAATCAATGCATTTTGTCTAATTTTCTCATAAAAAGTCGTGAGTTGACAAAAAAATTTGAGTATGAGTTATGACGGAAAAGTGGTTACCCAGCTTCGCGCGTTGCAGTTGTTCTGCGCGCTAGCCTGTACAATATGTATTACACCTTGCACGCATTTTGCTAGAATTGGGCGACAAGGTAACCACTTTGACGTCATTTTGACGTCATTGCGGGTACCCAGTTGAAACTGGGACACAGCTGTAAGGGGTCAAAAATATCCTGAAATCTTATCCCATTTGGGGGTTTCCTTGGCAACACGACTTTAAAAAAAATTTAGGCAGATGATTTTCTGCTGATGAAATCATGCTCTTTTAAATGAAGTAACATTGTTTCAGCATTGGGTACCCCCTTTAATTATGCCATTGAGCAAGATTTGATTTCAGTATCAAACATGCATTTTCCATAGGCCCCAGCCCAAGTTATCGTGGGCTTGGAGTTCAACAGGTTCAGAAGGGAAGGGGATGTAAATGTTTCACAGATGACAATAAAAATAAATAAATAAATACAAATACAAAAATAATCATTATGCAAGTGACAAAATCACCATAATAGAAAGAAAAAGACAGGCCACTCAACATCAAAACAAAAAGATCCTCAGAGTCACAAGTACACTGCTTTGGACTGAGGTTTCCTTAATGGTCGCTATTTGGGAATCATCACGCTGGAGGAATTCCTGTGCCATGCTCGTGTCCCTACACCAATCCTTCAAAATTACAACCTCATCAATACCTGTCCACTTGACCCATCCTCCCATATATCACAAATGGAATATTCCCGTGTATTTTATTGTGATGAATTTCTGTGAGATGCATGAATGGCAGTGATCCTCTAGTCTTTACCCACAGACCCTTTGGAGCTGAATGGATGGTAGATATTCTCGACTACACACTTCTCAAAGTCATCCAATGAACAAGAAGTATACAGTTTGTAGGTGTACATCCTCATCAGCTGCAATGAACTTCATGATATCTTGAAGTAGACCAGGGATTTTCTTTCCTTCATTAAAAAAAAGGTGTTGCAAGTCAACAAAATGAGTCAGATGAATTTAAACTAAAACACTAATTAAAAAACTTTCTAAAATCAAGATCACTGATTGAAATCAAGACATTTTTTCCTTTTTTCCTAAAGTTTGTCTCCCCCATTAGAAGTAATCATTTCAGGTCTCTAGCTGCTCCTATCTACATTCAAATCTCTGAAATACAAAGTTGTACTGCTAGAATTTACCACTTACTCCAAATGCAATATCACCGAACATACTTAATTTTCGTCAACATAACACAATCAATCGCTTGCTTACGCCTCTTTTATCTACATGCTGATGTTTTCATAAGGTTTTTTGCTTCTAGTGCAACATTTGTGTTGAAATGGAATAGTTCTGAATTCTTTCCAATATGTTACCAATTATCATGGACACGCAGCTAACATGTACATAACTATACACATTCCTTTGTTTAAAAAAAAAATTGAAATGCGATAAGGCTTTGTTCATTTCCTGTCTAATCGAATTCAATTCACACCTCCAAATACAAAGAATAAAAACTGATTATCCCAGCTTGTTGTTGCCCAAATTTGCCTCTAAGCCCCCACTCAAGTTTATTGTAGATGCCATGACTGGTGTCAGGCTGGTAGGGAGAGGGGCTTTGTCAGCGTTGAAATTGATGCATCGGTTTTGTCCATGCCATGGCATTGCGTTGAACCTTTTCAATGGATCGAGAGAGGTGGTCTGTGAGAAAATTGGAAAAATGCCCCCCAACCAGAGTGCCATGACCGTACTCTTCTTTTTTGCAGGATGTGAAGGAGAAAGGGAGATTCATATAAAAAGAATATCAGAGAATTTAAGCCCTTTTCTGCATGTTTTACTCATAACACCTGCTGGAATTAAAATAATGGTATTCAATAATACCAACAGAAAAATGAGTGAAATGTCAGATCAAGTCTGTAACAATTCTTTGGTTATACCAAGTGGTAACAATACAAATGCACGGAAAAGTGAAACAGTCACATTTTGCAGAGCTCGTAAAAACAATTTGTAAAAGAATATCTTACATGTGAAAAAAAGCCACAAGTAATATATATTTTTCCCAAATATCACACAAACAATGATTTAGAGAGTGGAAACATTCATTTTCTATATGCCAAAGATTTTTTAAAAGAGAAGTTGGTTGAGTTATATAATGAATTCTTATATGGAGGAGTTATATAATGAATTCTTATATGGAGATTTTTGTTCACTAAATCAGAACATCAATCTCATCAATCCTAAAATTGATCAAAAAACTCCCTGCAAAATGACCTAACAATTTTATATGCACCTGTTCATATTTATATTTGCCTTTGAATTATCAATGCTTTATTTCAAGTTCCTGTGTGGGACTGAAACTAATCAGTGCCCAGTATACATGGTCACTCAATTTTCACTCGCAGCCTCCCCCCCCCCCAAAAAAAAAAAAAGAAAAAAAGCAAAATGAAACTGAACAGGAGCCTGGATAAAAACAGGCTTTAAAATTTCTACTTGGATCCCACGTTAAAATAACAGGGAAATAATGAAGTCCTGCTGTCAATGATGTGAATGCACTCCATCCACTACGGTTATATGCAAACACCACATATAATATGAAATAAACATGTAGGTAACACTTGAGAGTGAATACTGAATGAATTAAGCATTGTTGTGTAGTGCACAGGAGCCAATTACATCCATGCAGAGTTATTCAGCTCTTTTATTTGTTCAATATTTGCGCTCCGCCTTACAGACTGAGGTGTATTTCTTCACGAGACATTAGACACGTACCCTGTAATTGGTTGTTCATTGTTGCGCCTCATCAAGCACCTATTTGATGGTTTTGTAGTCAGCAGCTGGAGTAAGCTTAAAAGTCAACACCTCGGACATGGAGCTGTCAGTCAGCGGCCTGATGCTGATATATATCTTTTTTTTTCATATAGGCCTACTAATATTATGTGAAAAACAATTTAGACACAGAATACAAGAGAGACTTAAGCCACTGATTTCAAGCAGCACTTCATAATCATTCTTCTTGCTTTTTTATTTTGTAAAAATATTTGAGACACAAGTAAGATACGTAACAATCCTGAGTCACTGCTTTCAAGCAGATCTTTACAATCTTTATACTTCCTTTTTTATTTCAAACACAAGCATAAGGGGCCGGTTCTAATAAACTTTTTATAATCACGCCACTATGGTTTTTGTAACTGATTTGTATTTTCTTGATTATGTAATATGTTGGGTTTTTTTTCAAGTGGAAAATAAGTGAACTGAATTGAACTGAATCAGTGAAAGTGGATTGCATCACACAAATGTCCATGTTTCAGGAGAATACTTTTCTATATTTTTTTATTGTTTGTCTCTCTCTCTCTCTCTTTTTTAGACCACAAAGCATACACCTATTAAACCTCTCTTCATGAAGACCTGTTTCTGGAGCAGTCCTTCATATACATGTATTCTTCATGATATGATGTAACAGCTTGCCTTTCAGTAAGAAAGACTGTTTCAAATACCTATTTACATGTAAGTACCACAATTGGGGAAAACTGTGTTATTTCTTCTGGAACTTTTACTGAGATATACATGTACATGTAATGTTTGGTCTTTGATCAGTATTTGCAGTCTGGAATCCTGTAAATCAAATGGGGTGTTGCTAGAAAGTTGCAATCAATTGCAAATAATTGCTAATTTTGAAACAATCATTCTGATTGCCTCAGGGTCTGCCCTTTTAAGAAGACATGCATGCAACAATGATTTTGATAGGCCAGTGACAATCAGTTGCAACTTGCATACGATTTCAACTTTCTTGCAACACCCCAAAAGATAAGTACGAGGGGGGGGGGGGAGAGACCTCATAAACATGCCATAAAACATTTTAATGAAATAAAGACATTTCCAGTCCACATCTACATGTATACACCTTTGAGTGGTGCTCTGCTGCAGAATGCGAGATAAAAACAAGATGAAAAGAAGATAAAAAACAAGATGAAAAGAAGATAAAAACAAGATGAAAAGAAGATAAAAACAAGAGGAAAAGAAGATAAAAACAAGATGAAAAGAAGACAGCAGCTCTTCTAGAAAGGTTCAGCCAATGATTGTTTTTTTTTTTAAGTCCCCTTCTATGCACTTCTCCTTATGAAAAGGGCATCTTAGGACCAAACCACATCGAATTCTATAATTCGAGGAGAGTGAAAGTACATATGAAAGAGAATGTTTTCCATTTGGGTCTCCTTATACCATTGTATGATATAAGGAAAACACTTTGAGGTACTATTTGTTGCAGATTTATAAAGACTTTTTTTTCTTTCCCTTCATTCCAAATTTGGAAAGAATGTTTCTGGGGCTTCAATGACTATCTGAGACTGATTTCAGATTCCAGATTCAGAAATAATCTGAATCTGAATCTGAAATTATACAACCTAAAACACTCCAGTGGAGTTTAAGCAAGCAGACTAGGCCTGCGCATGAAATAATAAAACAAACTTTTGCAAGCTGTGCTGTATTTCCTAGAGTCAGATAAATGTTACTTGTAGTTTCTTTTAGTAGTCAACGGAATGAAGGCCTATAAAATTGTTTGCAGACTCCAAATGGGCATTTTTCTCAGACAGAGTCTCACCCTCAGTGTGCACCAATCTACACCAGGGCTTGAAACCTGGATAGGGGTGCTGTGTGTATATGGGTCCAAAAAATTTAACTTCCTGCCCCCCCCCCTCCCCCCAAAGTAATAATAATGAATTAAATATCTGAATAAACAAATCCAAATTCAAATAATAGTTACAAGCTACAGAAGACCGTAAAATTCAAATCCAGATCCCTGTAAAAAAATAAGAGTGAATTAATCCAAAGTACAAGTTTTATTCTAGTATTCCTGTCTGATATCTCACGAGGAAATACTTTACAGTAACCAGTCAAACCCTGCAGTGCACTGTTCATTTCATTGCACATACATACAGTAATCCAATCATCTTCCATTCATGAGGAAGTCTCCAGCTAGGTACCTACTAACAAGAGTTCGCATCACGCTAAATTCCAATCCAATATGTACATCTTCAAATGGATGGAAAGCGATTAAAGGGACCTTTCCTTCATCTTCAACTGTCATCCGGCACCTCAAAATTTAGAGATAACACAAGTATACTGATATATTTTACATTACAACCTGCAGTTACAAGGCAAGGGAGAGCAGAAAACATTCTACGTATTATTAAATTATGTAATCGGTGCAGACATGCTATAGCATTTGAATTGCAATTTCTGGAGGTAACATATTAGCTCTATACTAGAAAAAGATTTTAAAAAAATGATAGTAATAAAATGATACTGCAGTATGGTTTGTATTTCCATTCCAATATAAAGTGAGCTACCAAATTAGAATTATTACTACTGTAGACGAGTGTCGTCAGTTAGCCAGCTTTGAAAATAGTATGAAGGTCAGTCTATTGTGTAGTATAGGACCACTTCTATCCCACTCCTGACACCACAAACAAATTTACTCTCCTTATCACAACAAATAATAAGAAGATGACACGTGTATCTCTGTAGAAATGTGGGTCATTTGCATTTCCATACATTACATGTGGGTGTAATGGGTAATGGTCAGGAATTTTTTTTCTCCAGTGGGAGGGGGGGGGTAGAAACAAACGATGCTCGGAGAGAGTGAGAAAAAAGAGAGAAAGAGTGTGAAAAATATTTATTTGACGGAAAAATATCTCCAATAAGATTGAGGGACAGGCCAGCCGAGACATAGATATACAACATGCGGGTCCACAGATATCTGCAAGAGGTCTACAGAGAACAAACATATCTATAGCAATGGAGAGCTTGAAAGAAAGGCAATACTAACAACCCCTCCCCCCCAAAAAAAAAAAATTCCTATGAACAGCATTTGTAAAATGAAGAGAAAACAACCTGTATGGAGCTTCAAATTTTCATCAGCTTTCAAAATTGGTATTTCATCGTGTTTTTGGCCTTGCAGGTACATGTACTGCATGGGGGGGGGGGAGCTATTTTCAGATATATCTACATTTACATTTATGGGGAAAAAACAATTCCTGTATAAATTGAGAAAAAAACTTTATCTTCTCAGTTTTAATAATAGTGACCTACAATCCAAATACATCATATTTCAGCAAACCTCTTTTCCAGCTGTCCACAACAACACAGAATGATTGAATAAACAGAGAATGCTTGAGAAAAGTAGACCTTTATGAAATTTTTCATTTCATGCATTTTCCCAATTACAGCCCCAAGCGCAGGTCAATTTAGAGAGAAAACACGAAATACCAGCAATATATGCTATGGTGATGGTGAATGGCAGCTTTCGTCTATAAAGGAGTGCGCCATTCCTCTTCTCTGCATCAACTCTAATGAAAAGCAGATGTCCTGATGCCTGCCTCAGTAAAGATGACCACATTCTCTCTATGTATTTCTTTTATCACTTGTTCCTCTGTGAGGCTCCATATCAAGAGCAATACTCAAAATGAAATTATCTTATTTGCTCGCACCAGATCAACATTTGTGGCAGGGTTACAGATTCTTTTCAATGTTACAGTGACCTAATAGTGTTTTTCTTCCTCCCTTTTTTTTTCAATGGGGTTTTAGGGTCTATGGTTTGGTTCTCAGTGGACTATTGAGGGCAAACACACACTCCAGAACAAAGTTTGTTCAGAACCATGTGTTGAAATTAAGTTCTGTATATGCTTGGGCATGACGACAAATATTTAAAGGATACCAAATAGAGTGGGAGAACGATGAATTTACTTACCGAGACTGTATCAACATTTGTGTTTCCTCTCTCTGCGTAAGGGTTGGTCGCATCAGGGTTCACCGCAAAGAA
>CM057166.1:18886355-18918663 GCA_029962745.1 Echinometra lucunter
TTCACACTTTGCTAAAACATCAGGAAAAACTTTGGGCATCACATTTAGCACTTCATATTCCAGTCGTTTGTAAATTCATGCGTAACTTTACAAACAGCTTTGTGAAACACCCCCCTAGTCATGATTCTCATTAACATCGGCACAAAGTGATACCTAAATCTCAGTTTCCCGTGCATCTTTTTACTATACAATGTTTCTCTCACTGTAAGAAAAATTGATTGATTTAATATCACAAAAACTAATTGACTGAATGCCAAATATTGTTGTATTCCACATCTAAACTATGGGGGTGGGGCGGCACGAACCTGCCAGAAAATAAACCAGGGCAATGGACTACACTTGAACTACATGTACATGCAACACCTCAAAGTATTCTCGATGTTACAACAATTTTGAATATAGTTTTCAAAATTAGTTTAAAGCTATGGGTATTCTAAAACTTGTAAAAGGTGAGAAACCCTCAAGTCAAGTAGTTTCTCCCTTGCTGTGACAGCCTGAGCTGTCCATTTAAACTGCTCAGTTCAAATTATGAGAATGGGAATAAGACAAACAGAAACTGGCAAGGGTTGTCAGAATAGACTAAAATCAAAAGGAATATGATGATATATGCAAAAAAGCTTGATGTAAGCCTATTTGAAAACTAAAAAATAACATGTCAATCAATATAAACGTAAAGATACCCATCGAGCAGTCTCAAGCCGACTTCTCTATCAAGTTTTCCAACCCCCTAACAAGAGGGAGATGCATTCACACTGAGTTCCCAAATCAATGATGATAAACCAAGTCAACAGACATCATGAGAGGAACTCAAGCATCGCTGTCCATCAATCATCCACCCTTTAATCTTTTCCAATTATTTTCATAGACGGATCCCCCCATCTGCCGCAAAATAAAGATCGGGAGAAAGTACGGATAGCTTTTACACAGTGTGCAGAATCAATGACTGAAGAGACAGGAAAGTAAGGACACTTCCACACTGTGAGGAGTATCAATGATACCAGATAAAGGTGACAGAGACGACGTGATACCACACTTGTAAACGCCAGTCTTCTGTTTTTCTTCTATATTAAGAGGCTTGTCACCACTAATATTTTAGGGAGAAGTTCTTTGGAGGTTGGGGGTATCCTACAGTTCTATTTGAGTGGGGGGGGGGGGGAGGGGTCACCACTGTGCACTGGACAAGGATATCAGCAGGTAGTCTCGAATAATGACTGAAGATTGATTTTTTGCCAGATCACTGGATGGTAGAGAATACTTGAAATAAATGATTTTGCTACATATAAATGTATGTACAGTGTACCTTTGGTTGAAAAAATAATGTGGTAAAACCAGAAAAGTTCACAACATAAAAAACAAACAAACACACATAAAATAGCATACAACAAAATTTTTCCGTAGATTTCTCTTTTCAGCTGGAGCGTTTCTTCAGATCAGTGGCAAAGATGGCAATTCATCACTCAAAGATGTGAATTTTGGCCATCAGTGCACATGTTCAAAAATGGGAATACTCGGCAAATACAAACACCTTGTTCTTACGCGTTGCTTGAGGAAGTATCCACTGACATGTACATCTTGTATTTTGTGTATCAAGGAGACATTATATTTTGATTATTTGATGTAATCAACAGGTCCTTGTGGCTTCTCCATATTATATGGATCGATTGAATGAAGAGCAAAGGTGGCTATTCAATAGTGGCATTAACTCCTGGTGTTAAAACGAGAAATCTATAATGGTATGAAAAGGGTACCTTTAGTTTACAAGTAACCCACTAGCTAGTGGAACAGTATTAAGCCAACAAGAACTTGAGAATTCAGTAGTCAATAGATCAAGAGCAAATTACTAAAGGTGCAGGAAATATGACAGGGTACATGACAACAAATTCTTCACAAAGTAAGAATGTGGTACTTGTATTGGTACTGTACCAACTGCTAAAAAAGGGCTGAATAAACGGTGGGCACCTATTTGTACGGTCGAGATTCCTAATTCTGTATCTCTGAGTTTGACAAAACAAAGATAGGTTAACACTGCTGTTAGCAAATGTCGCCCCACCATTTGGTCCAGTGTGAATGGGCCACGTAAGAGCAGAATTACTCACTTAATCACCTTCAAGACTCAGGAGAATCATCTCGATGTCTCTCAAGGGATGCTTCATATGTACCATCATCCTGCTGGGATGACAGTCATCGATGTCATTCAATGTGTGGCAAGGGGAGGATTAGATGAATGTTCAGATTCTAACCAAGTGTAAATGGCCCCTGTAAGAACAGAATCACCTCCTAGTCTTAGATTCAAGGGGAACAAAGATCTTGATATCTTTCAAGGGCATATACATTTGCATGTACACCAGCATCCTTCTGGGATGATACATGTAGCTGCTGGTATCATGAGAGTAAGACTAGATCTTTGCATGTGCGGCACTTCTTCTTTACATAGTGTAAATGGGCCCCTACAAGAGCAGAAATACTCATCTCAGTGTCTATGTGGGATGTTTCATTCACATCCTGTTGGGATGGTACACGTAGTCATCGATGTCATTCACTGCGTAGTAAAAGGGAAGGACTAGATGTACGTTATGATTTTTAGTAAGTGTAAATGGCACTGCAAGAACAGAAAATTCTTAACCCATCGGCTTCGGGAACCACGCGCCCCTGTGGTAAGTCTACAGGAATATAGCATTCAGCAGTCAATCAGTTAATCACCTCCTCAACAGGGAGGAACATCTCAATGCCTGTCTAGGGATGTTAGCTGGGATGATAGTCGCTGGTGTCATTCAGTCAACCAATTAATCACCTCCTCAACAGGGAGAAACATCTCAATGCCTGTCTGGGGATGTTAGCTGGGATGATAGTTGCTGGTGTCATTCACGGCAAAGCAGAGGGGTGAACGAGACGCATGTTTGGCATTCGGATTCATACTTAGTGTAAATACATTGTAGGCCCCTTAAGAAAAATAATCGTTCTTTTGACATTTTCTTTAAAATTCAGATATCCTTTGTCCAGTCATTGATACTGATAATTATTCTATTGATAATGCTTCAGTATCCAAATTCCAAGCCATTTTCAGCTTCCCTGGTACACTTGTAAAGGAGAAAATAACTTTTACAATTATTTTATTTACTTTTACGATTCTGACAATAGTCGTTGAACACACTTATGAGCAAAGACCCATGGCTTACGATCTAATCCAGCATGCACTACTGGAGGGTGAGAGTGAATGCAGTCTGTGTATTAAAGTAATCCATTAGGGCGAAGTGAAGAGGAGGATAGATTGGCTTTTAAAACATGATGAGCGGTGACAGTTGATGTCCTAATGATATCAGGAATGTCTGCAGGGACGAGCACTGAACCTGTCTCCCTCGAATCAACACAGGAACACTGGGTACTGGCCCCTCCCCACACGAATTGAAATCATCAAAAGAGGGCCTCCTCCACATATTCTGGCAGTGAGTCAATTCATATTTTTATATTTCATGTTTTTTGTATTTTGGTGTATTTTATATTACTTTATATCTTCTTTTGTATATTTTCATGTATAAAAATTATAGCTATTATTGGGCAAGAGATGTTGACCCCCAGCAGACCTGAGCTTGTATGCCTCACTCAGGAACCAAGGCAATCACTGAATTTAATAGCAGACCAGTGTGATACGAGAAAATTGATGACATTTCATAAGTTCAGTTTCTAGTGTTATATTTCCAGTTTGATTTTTTTTTCATTCATTACAATAAAAGAAAAAAAGACAGATGGTGCCATCAAATGTCATAAAAATAGAGAAATTCAAAAATAAAACATAGTTAAAAAGAGAGAGGGGGGAGAGAGAGGAGAAGATAGAGAGAGAGGTGGGGAAGGAGTAATAGGAAGAGAGAGAAAGGGGGAGGGGGAAAGGAATCGTGATAAGAGATGTCCTTACATGTATCTGCCACAGCATAGTTTGTTTTTTTTAATGCTCTTGTTGATTATTTTGCCATAAAATATCATACTCAAGTGGAACTTCTTATTTTATTCATTATTAAAAAATAATACAATTTTACTTTGGAGAGTTCTACCAACGGCTGCTCTCTTGTATTGAGAGGGGGCATGCATGCAGAGTTATTTAACAAAATATGAATCCATTCAATTTATGGGTGTGTCAGTGGATGCCAGAGTGAACACTAACTGCAACCTTTAAAGTGATTACACAATGTATTTTTGTTGTTAATATGATTGAGAATAGAATGCTAAGAAGAATAACATTAAAGATTGATGATGTTCAATCGAAATCAATGCATTTTGTCTAATTTTCTCATAAAAAAAGTCGTGAGTTGACAAAAAAATTTGAGTTATGAGTTATGAACGGAAAAGTGTTACCCAGCTTCGCGCGTTGCAGTTGTTCTGCCGCGCTAGCCTGTACAATATGTATTACACCTTGCACGCTTTTGCTATAATTGGGCGACAGGTAACCACTTTGACGTCATTTGACGTCATTGCGGGTACCCAGTTGAAGACTAGGGGGACACAGCTGTAAGGGCAAAAATATCCTGAAATCTTATCCCATTTGGGGGTTTCCTTGGCAACACGACTTTAAAAAAAATTTAGGCAGATGATTTTCTGCTGATGAAATCATGCTCTTTTAAATGAAGTAACATTGTTTCAGCATTGGGTACCCCCTTTAATTATGCCATTGAGCAAGATTTGATTTCAGTATCAAACATGCATTTTCCATAGGCCCCAGCCCAAGTTATCGTGGGCTTGGAGTTCAACAGGTTCAGAAGGGAAGGGGATGTAAATGTTTCACAGATGACAATAAAAATAAATAAATAAATACAAATACAAAAATAATCATTATGCAAGTGACAAAATCACCATAATAGAAAGAAAAAGACAGGCCACTCAACATCAAACAAAAAGATCCTCAGAGTCACAAGTACACTGCTTTGGACTGAGGTTTCCTTAATGGTCGCTATTTGGGAATCATCACGCTGGAGGAATTCCTGTGCCATGCTCGTGTCCCTACACCAATCCTTCAAAATTACAACCTCATCAATACCTGTCCACTTGACCCTCCTCCCATATATCACAAATGGAATATTCCCGTGTATTTTATTGTGATGAATTTCTGTGAGATGCATGAATGCAGTGATCCTCTAGTCTTTACCCACAGACCCTTTGGCGCTGAATGGATGGTAGATAGTCTCGACTACACCTTCTCAAAGTCATCCAATGAACAAGAAGTTATAACAGTTTGTAGGTGTACATCCTCATCAGCTGCAATGACTTCATGATATCTTGAAGTAGACCAGGATTTTCTTTCCTGCATTAAAAAAAAGGTGTTGCAAGTCAACAAAATGAGTCAGATGAATTAAAACATAAAACACTAATTAAAAAACTTTCTAAAATCAGATCACTGATTGAAATCAAGACATTTTTTCCTTTTTCCTAAAGTTTGTCTCCCCCATTAGAAGTAATCATTTCAGTCTCTAGCTGCTCCTATCTACATTCAAATCTCTGAAATACAAAAGTTGTCTGCTAGAATTTACCACTTACTTACTCCAAATGCAATATCACCGAACATACTTAATTTTCGTCAACATAACACAATCAATCGCTTGCTTACGCCTCTTTATCTACATGCTGATGTTTTCATAAGGTTTTTTGCTTCTAGTGCAACATTTGTGTTGAAATGGAATAGTTCTGAATTCTTTCCAATATGTTACCAATGTATCATGGACACGCAGCTAACATGTACATAACTATACACATTCCTTTGTTAAAAAAAAAAATTGAAATGCGATAAAGGCTTTGGTCATTTCCTGGTCTAATCGAATTCAATTCACAACCTCCAAATACAAGAATAAAAACTGATTATCCCAGCTTGTTGTTGCCCAAATTTGCCTCTAAGCCCCCACTCAAGTTTATTGTAGATGCCATGACCTGGTGTCAGGCTGGTAGGGAGAGGGGCTTTGTCAGCGTTGAAATTGATGCATCGGTTTTGTCCATGCCATGGCATTGCGTTGAACCTTTCAATGGATCGAGAGAGGTGGTCTGTGAGAAAATTGGAAAAATGCCCCCCAACCAGAGTGACATGACCGTACTCTTCTTTTTTGCAGGATGTGAAGGGAGAAAGGGAGATTCATATAAAAGAATATCAGAGAAGTTTAAGCCCTTTTCCTGCATGTTTTACTCATAACACCTGCTGGGAATTAAAATAATGGTATTCAATAATACCAACAGAAAAATGAGTGAAATGTCAGATCAAAGTCTGTAACAAGTCTTTGGTTATACCAAGTGGTAACAATACAAATGCACGGAAAAGTGAAACAGTCACATTTTGCAGAGCTCGTAAAAACAATTGTGTAAAAGAATATCTTACATGTAAAAAAAGCCACAATAATTATATTTTTCCCAATATCACACAAACAATATTTAGAGAGGGAAACATTCATTTTCTATATGCCAAAGATTTTTTAAAAGAGAAGTTGGTTGAGTTATATAATGAATTCTTATATGGAGGAGTTATATAATGAATTCTTATATGGAGATTTTTGTTCACTAAATCAGACATCAATCTCATCAATCCTAAAATGATCAAAAACTCCCTGCAAAATGACCTAACAATTTTATATGCACCTGTTCATATTTATATTTGCCTTTGAATTATCAATGCTTTATTTCAAGTTCCTGTGTGGGACTGAAACTAATCAGTGCCCAGTATACATGGTCACTCAATTTTCACTCGCAGGCCTCCCCCCCCCCCCAAAAAAAAAAAAAAGAAAAAAAAGCAAAATGAAACTGAACAGGAGCCTGGATAAAAACAGGCTTTAAAATTTCTACTTGGATCCCACGTTAAATAACAGGGAAATAATGAAGTCTGCTGTCAATGATGTGAATGCACTCCATCCACTACGGTTATATGCAAACACCACATATAATATGAAATAAACATGTAGGTAACACTTGAGAGTGAATACTGAATGAATTAATCATTGTTGTGTAGTGCACAGGAGCCAATTACATCCATGCAGAGTTATTCAGCTCTTTTATTTGTTCAATATTTGCGCTCCGCCTTACAGACTGAGGTGTATTTCTTCACGAGACATTAGACACGTACCCTGTAATTGGTTGTTCATTGTTGCGCCTCATCAAGCACCTATTTGATGGTTTTGTAGTCAGCAGCTGGAGTAAGCTTAAAAGTCAACACCTCGGACATGGAGCTGTCAGTCAGCGGCCTGATGCTGATATATATCTTTTTTTTCATATAGGCCTACTAATATTATGTGAAAAACAATTTAGACACAGAATACAAGAGAGACTTAAGCCACTGATTCAAAGCAGCACTTCATATCATTCTTCTTGCTTTTTATTTTGTAAAAATATTTGAGACACAAGTAAGATACGTACAATCCTGAGTCACTGCTTTCAAGCAGATCTTTACAATCTTTATACTTCCTTTTTATTTCAAACACAAGCATAAGGGGGCCGGTTCTAATAAACTTTTTATAATCACGCCACTATGGTTTTGTAACTGATTTGTATTTTCTTGATTATGTAATATGTTGGGTTTTTTTTTCAAGTGGAAAATAAGTGAACTGAATTGAACTGAATCAGTGAAAGTGGATTGCATCACACAAATGTCCATGTTTCAGGAGAATACTTTTCTATATTTTTTTATTGTTTGTCTCTCTCTCTCTCTCTTTTTAGACCACAAAGCATACACCTATAAACCTCTCTTCATGAAGACCTGTTTCTGGAGCAGTCCTTCATATACATGTATTCTTCATGATATGATGTAACAGCTTGCCTTTCAGTAAGAAAGACTGTTTCAAATACCTATTTACATGTAAGTACCACAATTGGGGAAAACTGTGTTATTTCTTCTGGAACTTTTACTGAGATATACATGTACATGTAATGTTTGGTCTTTGATCAGTATTTGCAGTCTGGAATCCTGTAAATCAAATGGGGTGTTGCTAGAAAGTTGCAATCAATTGCAAATAATTGCTAATTTTGAAACAATCATTCTGATTGCCTCAGGGTCTGCCCTTTTAAGAAGACATGCATGCAACAATGATTTTGATAGGCCAGTGACAATCAGTTGCAACTTGCAATCGATTTCAACTTTCTTGCAACACCCCAAAAGATAAGTACGAGGGGGGGGGGAGAGACCTCATAAACATGCATAAAACATTTTAATGAAATAAAAGACATTTCCAGTCCACATCTACATGTATACACCTTTGAGTGGTGCTCTGCTGCAGAATGCGAGATAAAAACAAGATGAAAAGAAGATAAAAAACAAGATGAAAAGAAGATAAAAACAAGATGAAAAGAAGATAAAAACAAGAGGAAAAGAAGATAAAAAACAAGATGAAAAGAAGACAGCAGCTCTTCTACAAAGGTTCAGCCAATGATTGTTTTTTTTTTTAAGTCCCCTTCTATGCAATTCTCCTTATGAAAAGGGCATCTTAGGACCAAACCACATCGAATTCTATAATTCGAGGGAGTGAAAGTACATATGAAAGAGAATGTTTTCCATTTGGGTCTCCTTATACCATTGTATGATATAAGGAAAACCACTTTGAGGTACTATTTGTTGCAGATTTATAAAGACTTTTTTTTTCTTTCCCTTCATTCCAAATTTGGAAAGAATGTTTCTGGGGCTTTCAAGACTATCTGAGACTGATTTCAGATTCAGATTCAGAAATAATCTGAATCTGAATCTGAAATTATACAACTAAACACTCCCAGTGGAGTTAAGCAAGTCAGACTAGGCCTGCGCATGAAATAATAAAACAAACTTTGCAAGCTGTGCTGTATTTCCTAGAGTCCAGATAAATGTTACTTGTAGTTTCTTTTAGTAGTCAACGGATGAAGGCCTATAAAATTGTTTGCAGACTCCAAATGGGCATTTTCTCAGACAGAGTTATCACCCTCAGTGTGCACAATTACACCAGGGCTTGAACCTGATAGGGGTCTTGTGTATATGGGTCCAAAAATTTAACTCCTGCCCCCCCCCCTCCCCCCAAAGTAATAATAATGAATAAATATATGAATAAAACAAATCCAAATTCAAATAATAGTTACAAGCCTACAGAAGACAGTAAAATTCAAATCCAGATCCCTGTAAAAAAAATAAGAGTGAATTAATCCAAAGTACAAGTTTTATCAGTATTCCTGTCTGATATCCTCACGAGGACATACTTTACAGTAACCAGTCAAACCCTGCAGTGCACTGTTCATTTCATTGCACATACATACATGTAATCCAATCATCTTCCATTCATGAGGAAGTCTCCAGTAGGTACCTACTAACAAGATTTCGCATCACGCTAAATTCCAATCCAATATGTACATCTTCAAATGGAGGAAAGCGATTAAAGGGACCTTCCTTCATCTTCAAATGTCATCCGGCCCCTCAAAATTTAGGATAACACACGTCTACTGATATATTTTACATTACAACCTGCAGTTACAAGGCAAGGGAGAAAACATTCTACTGTATATTAAATTATGTAATCGGTGCAGACATGCTATAGCATTTGAATTGCAATTTCTGGAGGTAACATATTAGCTCTATACTAGAAAAAGATTTTAAAAAAATGATAGTAATAAAATGATACTGCAGTATGGTTTGTATTTCCATTCCAATATAAAGTGAGCTACCAAATTAGAATTATTACTACTGTAGACGAGTGTCGTCAGTTAGCCAGCTTTGAAAATAGTATGAAGGTCAGTCTATTGTGTAGTATAGGACCACTTCTATCCCACTCCTGACACCACAAACAAATTTACTCTCCTTATCACAACAAATAATAAGAAGATGACACGTGTATCTCTGTAGAAATGTGGGTCATTTGCATTTCCATACATTACATGTGGGTGTAATGGGTAATGGTCAGGAATTTTTTTTCTCCAGTGGGAGGGGGGGGGTAGAAACAAAACGATGCTCGGAGAGAGTGAGAAAAAAGAGAGAAAGAGTGTGAAAAATATTTATTTGACGGAAAAATATCTCCAATAAGATTGAGGGACAGGCCAGCCGAGACATAGATATACAACATGCGGGTCCACAGATATCTGCAAAGAGGTCTACAGAGAACAAACATATCTATAGCAACGGAGAGCTTGAAAGAAAGGCAGTACTAACAACCCCTCCCCCCCAAAAAAAAAAAAAATTCCTATGAACAGCATTTGTAAAATGAAGAGAAAACAAACCTGTATGGAGCTTCAAATTTTCATCAGCTTTCAAAATTGGTATTTCATCGTGTTTTTTGGCCTTGCAGGTACATGTACTGCATGGGGGGGGGGAGCTATTTTCAGATATATCTACATTTACATTTATGGGGAAAAACAATTCCTGTATAAATTGAGAAAAAACTTTATCTTCTCAGTTTTAATAATAGTGACCTACAATCCAAATACATCATATTTCAGCAAACCTCTTTTCCAGCTGTCCACAACAACACAGAATGATTGAATAAACAGAGAATGCTTGAGAAAAGTAGACCTTTATGAAATTTTTCATTTCATGCATTTTCCAAATTTACAGCCCAAGCGCAGGTCAATTTAGAGAGAAAACACGAAATACAGCAATATATGTATGGTGATGGTGAATGGCAGTTTCGTATAAAGGAGTGCGCCATTCATCTTCTCTGCATCAACTCTAATGAAAGCAGATGTCCTGCATGCCTGCCTCAGTAAAGATGCCCCATTCTTCTATGTATTTCTTTTATCCACTTGTTCCTCTGTGAGGCTCCATATCAAGAGCAAATACTCAAAATGAAATTATCTTATTTGCTCGCACAAGATCAACATTTGTGGCAGGGTTACAGATTCTTTTCAATGTTACAGTGACCTAATAGTGTTTTCTTCCTCCTTTTTTTTTCAATGGGGTTTTAGGGTCTATGGTTTGGTTCTCAGTGGACTATTGAGGGCAAACACACACTCCAGAACAAAGTTTGTTCAGAACCATGTGTTGAAATTAAGTTCTGTATATGCTTGGGCATGACGACAAATATTTAAAGGATACCAAATAGAGTGGGAGAACGATGAATTTACTTACCGAGACTGTATCAACATTTGTGTTTCCTCTCTCTGCCGTAAGGGTTGGTCGCATCAGGGTTCACCGCAAAGAAAAAGCAAGTCACGAACAAGAAATCCAATGCAGGAGATAACCAAGGTTATTCCTCAGAGCACAAAATTAATATACTAATTCCTTCTGGTAATTTTCCAACTTCATCAGATCAAATCTTTGAGAATCAAAAAGATGCCTCTGCTTATGAACCTAGAACTGCGATGTGAGCATGCCGACAAGAAATGTACTGGAGAGTCAGTATTCCGCGGATCTGTTTGGCGAACCCATCGTCAAACAGATAGAGAGAGAGGGAGACAGGTCTTTGACATCGAGATGAAGTCTCTGGCTTTGTTGTGCGGATTAGGCAAGTGCTTTTCCCTCTTCTTCTCTCTGACAGGTTGCAACAATGAAGGTCCGCTGTGATTTATGTTCCATTAACCTGCAAAAATGAAGATAAATCAAAGAATTGCTTGCATTCAACGTGAAAAGGCACAACAAAGGAATATAACAAATACGTTGCTACAATTACAAATATTTGCACCCATATTTGTACGTCTGGCAAAATGACAAACTAGTTTGAAAATGGTGCAGAATTTGACATTCTCAACAAAGTAGTTCCAACTAGTCAAGTCTATATATTTCTGGTACAAGTACCATATTGTATCTTTTTAATATAAATACAAATCAAACACAATCCAAATCTGATATTCAAATTTTATTATTTTCATATCTCATGATGATAACAAACCATCATTCTCTACCAATCAGCTTGTAGTTCTTACCTGATTCGCAACTTGAAATTCTCCACTCTCCCCCCCCCCCCCCAAAAAAAATGTCTACACATGAAAAATACATTTCAATATCACTGCCCCTAAATCTTCATAAAGGGAAGATGGCATATGTGTCAACATAGAGGCAATATGAATCATATTTAATGACCATAAATTACAAGCCATTAACCTGTTGCCTTCTGAAATAGATGGTCCCTGTACAAAACCTATGGGAAATTGTAATTCAGGAGTCAATGGGTTGATTCTACCTATAAGTTAAGTCCTAACTATTCAATGCTTAAAGGTTTTAAAGAACAGTATGAACACAGCGAGGCAATTGGAGTATGCACAAGATATAACCACACAATCTTTCATATGCAAACTGCAACAGAAGCCCCTCCGGTGCAATCAAAACCACTTTTGGGAGCCATAAAAGAACGTCTGGACAAGATAATGCAAGAGAGAGACAGAGCTAACAAACTTGGTGGTATTGAGAGAAATCATCACAAGTAAGATCTATTAACTAAACATTCGTTTTCATTTCTGGAAGCCCTGCTGACACACAGATCAGTATAATGGAACTGAACCCCTTTCCACTGCACTTGGAGGTACAGCAAAAATACAAAAACAAGCAACAACAACAACAACAACAACAGAGAATGGAAAAAAGGGATTTGCAGCAAACAGAAATTAATCATTGCAGCCCTCAGGCCACTGCGAAATAGTCTACACATTTGTCAAAATTTGGGTATTCCATCTTCGCTTGAAATTTGCAAAGTCTTGGGCTGGAGCAAAAATCTGATTATTCTGGTTTTCAAAAGCAAACCCCAACACAATGGATTCTCTTTACCTGCATAAATAACGTAGATAAGAGAGGTAAAATTGGACCCTCGGGGAAAGCTCATTGAAGGTGCAGTCCACAATCATCATGGATTCGAAATGAAATTAAACTTGACCTGTAAACCTTAGTAAAGCAACCCGTTCCAGAATAGCAGTAACGTATAATCGGACAAAATAAATCACACCTTTCTGTTAAAAGGTTTCCAACACCAGGATTGATTTGGCTTGCTACTCTTTGCACTAGTGACCGTGACAATTGCTTGACTGAACAAAAGGAACTCTTGTAAAAACATTTGAAAAGGGCTCAACTGTGTCATTGAAAGGACAGCATGAAATTGACCCTCTTTGTGGACTAAGTGTAGCCACTGACCGATGTCAACAGCCAACATACAAAGTTGTTATCAGATGGGAAAGGATAGATCATATCTTTACATATTTTTTCCCCATTTCTTTTCAAAATTCGGTCAACTAGCCCCCAGATGATACTATTTTTTTTCAATGCCATGGGATACTATTAGAATGCACTTTGCAGGCACAAACCCAGGTCAGTCAAAACGCATTACAAATAGAGTTTTGAATAGGAGACTAAATAAGTTCTATGGGGATCGTGTATTATACATGTAGCTGCTCATGACTGACACAGCCGGTAGGTTTGTGGGCTAGGCTTCTCTCAAGACCCAACACATTTTAAGTGCCAATTAGGGTCTGCGCTTGCAGACTAGGTTACAGTGACCCTTCACCCCTCTTCAAGAAAAACTGACCTTACAAATAATGAGATCATCAAAAAAATCAGTAGAATTCATTGCGGAATTATCCTTTTTAATATTCCTTACAACCCGTTTTATTTTGCAGAACTTGTTTCCTATAGCACATGCCCTGTGCAGCTAAAAGTCCAAGCCCTCATGGGAAGCACAATTTTTTTTTTTTCACTTTTTGTTTCCTTTTCTCATATTTAAAAACAAATTAGCAATCATAATCACATAAAAAGCATAGCTAAAGGAAAGTCAAGTTAAAGATGAAATAATACAAATGAATAAATCATTGTTCCTAGAAAAGAGGGTACACTGTACTTTCTCCTTGGTAAAACTAACTATGAAGACCTTAAAAACTTGCATTGTATTGTTTCACGAGTTCAACATTTCTGTTGTTTCACAAAAGTCATTCAATGGTGTCCAGACTACCAGCACAGTTGAACTTGTGAAGGGAGTGAGTTTATGGGAAACAAAAAATGTGTCAACCAAATACATGCCTTTAATGAAAATTATCAATCTTGAGCATCATATATAACAATTTTTATGACATTCCAGTCATGCACCTTTTTATTTTCATTTTTCAAATTATGCTCTAATTTCAACTTCTTACATTGTCTCCTTGTTCTGTATTTTAAAAAAAAATCTTGTGGTTTTGTTCATTTTATTTTCTTTTGTTTTGTTTTTGGCTTGTTCATGTTTTTCTTTTTGGAAAACTGGGGCCCGTTTCTCGAAACCATCATAAATCTAAGTTCGTGGACATCCCATTGAACGTGTGTGAATTCTACAACACGTGTCCCTATGGGTTGTCAAAGAACTTAGACTTACATGCATATAACCGTTTCGAGAAACAGGCCCCAGATGGACTATCCCTTTAATAAACGATCAGCCTAGAAGGCTTTCCTTGGGAACGCCAAGACAGAATCGACTGGGGCTACTTTGAATTATGTTACAGACATCTTGCCAAAAAAAACTAGAACATATGATAATGGGGGCAGGAGAGTAGAGGAAAAGAAACTGGGTTAACTTATACGACAGTGCACTTTGAATCATGTATTGTCAGGTGCATGCAGGGCAATTACAGTACTTAACATCTTTCCAACTTAGAAAGGTGTTTTAAAATGAAGGATAATTTGAGAAAGGCCCATCTCATTTTTCTCTTCAAATATTTTTGTTGAGTGTAAGAAGTGAAAGACAGCTGGACGCATGGACAGACGGACGAACAGAAGGACAAGGGGACGAACGGACGGAAGGCAGTGCTACTATATCCCCCTCTGACTTCCTCGGTGAGGGGATAATAAGATTGCCTAATAAGGCTTTAAGAAGTGCTTTAAAAGAATCTACGGTGGAGGACTCATGAATGTAAGATAGGATGCTATTACTAAATTACAAACAAGATGAAGAACAAGCCATGCTCCTAGTTTACAAGTACAAGTGCTTATACTGATGTACATTGTGAGTCTTGTGTCTTGACTTGATGACATGATCCTGAAAATAAAACATTGGGGAAACAATGGTGACCCTGAAGTACGTTCGACAACAGGTCATGTGTGATGTGAATTTCGCATCCCAGGTCATGAATTTCGCATCCTGGGTTCTGAACTTCGCATCACGGGTCCTGAATTTCGCATCCCAGGTCCTGAATTTCGCATCCCGGGTCCTGAACTTCGCGTCACGGGTCGCGAATTTCGCGACTGGGGTGCAAAGTTGGCCGCGAAATTCACGTCAAGCGTACTTCAGGGCCACCATAGGAAACAGGATCATGTCTTAATCCCCTGAACACTACACAACTCGGGCTGGGTCTATGGGAAATGCGTTATACTGAAATCATGTCGTGCTTAACCGGTTAAAACATTATCTTGCACATCACATAGTATTATCGGCAAATATGAGATGAAATGCTGATGAACCAAAATAATATCTTAAGAAATGAATCACATAACATAAAAAGAATTAATGCTGTTGAATGAAATAATTGTTTACATTTCAGTATTTTCAAATAGGACAAAGAATACAAAAGTATCCTAGATTTTTTCATATGAAACAACAAATAAAGTCATCACAAGTAACACAATACTAATGCGGTGTTATCAGGTAATCATAAAATACCTTTTATGATGCTATCAGAATTAGAGTTTATATCTGAATATACATGTACCTAACTATCGATCATTCCTGACAAGATATAAAGGTAGTAAAGAAGCCACTGCCCTCATTTAATCCTGTTTGAATGTATTTTTATGTTTAGTCATGAATGAAACATTTAAAAAAAAGTTAAATAAAATTTACTCTTTGTCATTTAAAGGTACACTGCCAATTTTATTGCAGAGTGCAAGCTTTGCATTCATTTTTTTCCCCCTGTAGTTGTGATTCCATTTCCATTAATGAGTAAAGTCACACCAATCGCAGAATATTTTGGCAAAAAAGTGAAAGTTTTCTGGCAGAAAATGGGTTTATGATTATTGCTTACAAAGAGAAAATATATGATGAAAACTGAGGTGGCAAATCAAATGTTACAGGGCCTTTAGATAAAGGGGATTTCTGGTCACATGATTATAATGTGAAAGAAACTGTTCCAAAGCAATACAGAAAGTTAGATTAGTTACATACAAAGACAGGAATCTTCTGTGAGGGGATTCTCAAAATGATAAGAAATTCATTAAATTCCCCTCAACGGTACATGCACTGCACATAGAAACAAGTACATGTATAAGGGCCCCCCCCCCCCCCCAAAAAAAAAAATCTGGCATGAATGTTCGGCCCAAAATTTCAACTATCTCGAGTCATATTTCTAATATCAGAGCATTTGAAGAGTGTTCCTTTCTGCTGGACCTTTGTACAGTGATATTCTTCCTACAAAGAGGAAAAGAATGAGAAAGCTAACAAATTATTTTTCCCAATTTTTCCCTCTTATGTCTCTTTAAATATGGAGAAAAAAAAAACCCAGCTTACAATGTATTTGGGGGAAAGGCACCTCACTCAGAAAACCGAAACCTAGGAACAGTATATTTCATTCCAGGCGGCAGAATGCCTTTAGAAAATTTCAATTACTTGCAACAAATCAACGCTCTATATATGACATCAATTTTCCCTCTTGCTGACCTTAAAAGCTCACAAAACAGAACACCAACAAAGGAAGAAAAGGTTATCTTTATAAATCTGTTTCTTTCTTAACCAATAAGGGAATTGTTTGTTGGCATTCTTTGATGGTAGTCTCCCACAAGATTTTGGGGGCAAGTTTATCTTTATGCGTCATTTAGACATCAATCATACACAAAAGAAGTATTGAAATGATATTGTCAGATGCAGTAATTAAATCCAGCGACAATACTATACCCTTTACTTTGTTTGGTGCGCTTAATATATATAAGACGACTTCCATGAATACTTTCAGATATATAAAATCTTGGACTTGTTTTTCACGAACATATTTTATCATTGTTTTTTTTTTCCTTCTACTCCTTTTTTTAGATAAGAAGTTCTTGAAAAACAAAGCTAAACAAGATGGATTCATGTTATTGTTCTCAAGACACTTTTTGACCACAGATTTATACTCAATTTCAATGCAATATTCCACATAGCTACTGAACAGGTAGGGACGGTCTACAGAGGGCCAGGGGGGACCGCCCCCCCATGATTTTTTTTCAAGTGATAAAAAAACACGAAGAAAAAAAAAAGGAGAAAAAGAAGAAAAAGGAGAAAAAAGAAGAAAAAGAGTATTGGAAAAGAGAGGGTTGGGTCATGCAACTATATAATACCCCTATATTTCACTTAAAACATAAAACTCGCCTACATCTTGGACCCCCCCCCCCCAACAAAATAACCTGGCACCACCCCTGCTACTGAACATTCTTTATTCATCACTTTAAACACACAGAAATAAGCCTAGTTTTCAGAGGGACGTGAACATTTTGCGAAGAATGTGAATGTCCAAAAATGGCAAAATCCAACATTCACATTTTATGCACCAAAAGTTTGCCAAACTTGCACAAAAAATTGCAAACTTTTTAAAAATTCTGCCAAACAAAAAATGAACGATTTGCGATGCTTCCTAACCCCTGCACAAGTTTGGCAAACTTTAGGAGTATAAAATGTGAATTTTGGACTTTACCATGTTTTCAACATTTACATCCTTCACAAAATGTTCACATGCCCATAAAAAACTATGCTACAAGAACATTTTACATATCTATGACACACTGACACATGAAAGAAAAGCCTGAGAAAACTGAGGGTCTATGAAAAACAAAGGTAGTGCTGTACTGAAATCAAATCCTACTCTATGGTTAAGAAAATTACATATGTTGTGCTGGGAAATCAACAAGTAGACAGAGACCTTATGAAATTCTAATATTTGATTTTAAAACTAAAACAAAAAACAAATTCCTTGGTATCATCCTGAAAACAATTACTTTCATATTCGTAACATTGAACAATATTACACAAGATTGTATCCAAGTGGAGCTTCAAAAACTGAGTATTTTCTGAAAATGAAAAATGTACAATTTCAAATGACAGCTATACATGATTAAATTTGATTCAGAATAACCTTTTAATTCCTTAAAGCAATAAAAAGACAAAAATTACATCAGAAGTACAAAATATCATAACAGAAACAAAGAGAGGTAAAATGTCATGGAGGTTTTTGTCCTTTGCCTTTCCCAGACAGAAATGAAAAAAGGGGGTTGCTTTTACCGTTTACTGACAGACAAACAATGCAATATATCAAGCTAACAATATTGGACAATTTGGCAATGTCAAATTTCACCGCAATTTTAATATCCCCAGAACCAGAAAATTGAGTACATTTGTGGGAATTTTGGTAACTGTGGCTTGCACGGTCTGCAGAATATATGATCTGTGAAATACACCCCCTGTAGCATGAAATGGACAAGCACTGCCGTTTCAAAGCTCTGATATGCTTTTGCAAGTCTTGTCACGTCACATGGGTTCGTTGCCTATGGATCTAGCTGTACCTTTAGTACATCAAAAACATGCTGAAAAAGCTAAACTAATTTAGTGGGTATTATGAGTTTTGAAAAATCGTACTTGTGTTCAGCTAAAACTAAATGTACCCAACAATTGCAATGGAGAAGCAGATGGAAGAAAAAGAAATAAAATGAAAATTGCATTCTTTAATTTCCTTGACCAAAAATAATCATGCCTCTTCTATTCAGCACTCCATACTCTATAAAATTGTAACATGTAAAGAGAATGAAATTATAAAAGTGCCCTTTGCCTTGGCAACACCCCTCCCCCACGATTACCAAAAAGAAAAAAAAAACCTAATCAAACACAACCTGAAGTCTGTACACTGACCATTCTTCATTAAACCAGCAAATAAAAAATTCTTAATGAAATAAAGTGAACCTCGAAGGCTTGTTCTCATATGCAGCATCACACCCCCCCCCCTAGTTTTTTTTTTGGGGGGGGGGAGGAGGAGGGGAGCATTAATGAATGATATTTTTGGAGGTAAAAAAAGAAATGTGGCAAAAATTATCTTTTGTGCCTCCTGGCAGAAAAGAGGTATAGATCAATCAAATTGTTATAAATTTAGCACGAAATAAAATATCATGAGTATAGTCTGCATGGCAGCTTTGGACGAAACTCTTCTTCCTTTCAGCATGAACTATTAATATTGACAGGTACTGCGCATCTTGTTTTAACCCATTCGTGACAGGAATTATTTAAAGCCTAATTTGATCAGCTTTTATTCTTCAAATTGGCAACACCAACATTTTTATTTTATTGCTACATTTTTCTTATAAGACGTCATGTATCTGAATTGAATATAAATTGACAGAAATTATGATAAGTCAAAAAGTTGCCAATTTGCAGGGGAAAACGATGATTTTAAACTTTCTATCACACTGCCAATTTAAGGATTTTAATGCTTATTTTCCTCTAACAAATTTTCAGCATCAAACAACGAATATTGATGCAACCAAAATGGGCACAGTTTGTGTAGAATTTTTTGCTCTTTCTGCTCATGTATTTGGTATGATTTTTAGGGCTTTGCATCAAAAGATATTAGGCCAAACCACAAAATGTGGACCTCTGTCACGAATGGGTTAAAAAGTGAAGCGGTATATCGTGCCATATGTGAACAATAAAAACAAATGTAGGGGTCACAGTATGGTTTGCTCCTAGATATGTGAATAAGCCTTTAAAGATACACATTAATTGAGGGGTATCTCTCATCTTGATTGATTTGAGAATTGGGCTGGAAGACTTACAACTCAATGTTATTGAAAGGCAATTTGCGGAAATGAAGGTGCGTGTAGATGGACGATTCCACGGTAAAGCCAATTTGTACTAATCAACTTGACCCAGTAGAGATAAATATACATGTAGGCCTACATTGAAATATATCTACCAATGACAGCCAGAAAGGCATAAGCCTTGTATTATCTCATAGCAATACAGTATATCTTTTTTTTTATGAAACTTTTGAAGTATGTACATGTATCTAAACAATCCAGAATAGGACATTATACACCAACAGAAAAAGAAAGGAAGAAAGTTCACTGAATATTTGAGTCAACATTCAATACAGTACGTCGTGCCTTTTTAGAAAAAGAGCGATTTGACTGTAGCTAGTGATCATTAATCTCTCTAAATTGGCAATATATGGTAATATATATCTAATCATTATTCTCATGTGCAAATTGGACATTTTCCATTAAATTCTGCAATGTTCATTCACACTGGTTCATATTCTTTACATTTCTATTTTTTCAAATATGTAGGATTGTGAAACAAAATAATGCCTCCAGCACCCACCTTCGGTGGGCAGAGGAATAACAAGTATTGCCAATTTGAGGCAGAAAAACTTATTAACTTTGGGCTCAAGGAAAGCTCTGTACTTCTACATGTACTTTGGCCTAATATCTACTTTAATGCCCTTCTATCAAAGAGCAAACAATATTTCTCTTTCTCATTTTCCTCTCATACTTTCAGGTTTGCTATTGAAAGCATGATATTAAGGCTCTGTCCACTCTAATTTGTCCCTACACTTAATTCCACTGCATTTTCATTTTTATCAGGATATAAGATCTATGTACTGTAAACGTGGAATATTTCGCGGTGTTGAAATTTTCATGCATTTTGCGCGGCACAACACTTGCGCGAAAATGAAACCACACAAAATATTTTGCTTGTTATGCACGTGAATACAGTTATCCTAACTGTCACTGAAAATTAAAAATGAGCGATTGTGTTCAACTTGGCTGAGTGTGAAAAATTAATCGCTCAAAAATTTCCATATTTACAGTATGTTATCTGGGCAGGTCAAATTAAGTTCAGCTGCATACATGTAGTTTATAATGTTTCGCTTATTTTCAATTTGTACAGTTAAAGTTAATTCATAAAAAGTATGCAATTTTCATTTCTCAAACGAAAGTAACTACATAAATAAGTACTGTACATACGTGTTCTTCCATCGAACAACAGTATTCAAAGAGCATACACACCAATAGGGAATCAGTTTCTCAAAAGTATGCAATTTCAGAACAATCAAGTTATTTCACTTTTTGATCAAGAAAGTGATATTCATGCCATGCCCCAAATATTAACCAAAATTGTTATACTTAGCACCTGTGTAGCTAAGAACAGCTCCCATGCTCATGGGCATAGCAGATTTATAGATTCACAAATTGGTGGTGGATACAAAGACCAACTGCACAGAGGCGGTGTTTAGGCTGTTGATGGCCAAAAAATAACTAAACATAAATTTCATAAAATAAGGTCATTGTAATTGTAAACATGCTCCGTGTTCTATTTGAACTTTTCTCTTGTGTAATTTTGTTTATCCTTCATCTTTCATAGCTTTTGTGGGTTGTTATTATTTCCTACCAAAGTGTCTCCAGCTTATTTCCCAAAGGAAATTAAACAATTTTTTTTCTTTTATTACCACTTTGTTCCCCCGGATGTTGCAAATTTTCGATGCCCTTGAAGACTTGGTTCTGATACATATAGCAGGTCTGGACTGAAATGTTAAAATCAATCAAAATGCAAAACAAACAAATTCAAGTCAAAGAGAACCAATACATTACCTGGAATATCCAACTATCTGGACAATTCATGTTGTGAAAAGGATTTAATCTACCGCTAATTCTTATCTCCTGAAACTGTTCTTACCTACTATCACGTTATATGTTATCAAACACCCATATTTACAAACAACAAAGTAAATTTGCACTACATATTTCATTGATTCAATTATTACAGTATAAAGCATACAGTACAAGAGAGAGGTATGTAAAATCACTTCTGAGCTGCTTATCACCATTCCCTGTCATAAATTGTCATAAAGGACTGACTTGCCAAAGAGCAATCTTTCAGAAGACTGACTTCGGTTTTACCATGTTTAAATAAATTCAATTCAATTGCTGGGGGAGGGGGGCAGTTCAGGGGCATTCAGACATGATGAGGCGACATTGTGGCAATATAAAATCCCCGCACCATTTTGATGTACAAGTCAATGGGGTATGAGGCAACAAAAAAATGTTGCTGAGGCAGGACACACTTTTTCTTGCTGCCTGGCTGCAAAAAAAATGCACACCAATCAAATTCCTAAAAAAGTTAGCAAAAAATATGTTGTCATGAGATTATCTGAGCAGTTTTGATAGTTCTTATTTATTTGAGAGTTAACATACAAGTAGCACCACAATGTCGGGCTATATCTAAACACTAAATGTTTTTTTGGCACCACAATGTCGCCTCATATCCTGAATACACCCATGACCACAGGTTTCCGATGACCACCCTAAAACAACTTCTATCCGATGATCTAAATGACACCTTCACAAGATTTTTTTTCTGCATGTAGAGCCTTTCTAAGAAAATTTACCCCATAACCAGTTTAACTTCCTCTAAAATATCCCCCAAACTAGGTCTCTGTCTCTTTGTTTTTGTTAAACTCAAGAAAAGTACATACTCCTTTTCCTCATTTTGACCTATTTGATGCGTCAAGCGTGTGTGCCTTAATTGGCAAAAACTTTTCTTTCCACGTTTTTCTGGTGTAATTTTGACCCCCCCCCCCCCCCCCCCCCCGCAGTTCAACATTTCACATTTCACTCATTTCAAGTGGCGAAGATGAAAAATTATCAACAAGCACATAATAGTACACAAACACAAATTTGGTAATAACTTTATTTTAAATTGAAGCATCACCAATAGGCCAACCCATCTACAAGCACTTCTCTTCTCCAAAGAGGTTTACGTGTATTAAAGGTTGCTCATCAGCCTGTGAGCATCCTTTGATTTCAGCATACATTTTCAATAGACTTTAATAGCTGGAATTATCTGGGGCCTAGCATTCAACAAGTTAAAATACAGTATAATTCGTTCAAAGTGCCGTACAGGACAATTCAAAGGGATACAATTAACTCTCCGCTTCACCTAAGCCTTAAAGACTTCTAGCACAATCCCTTTTCTATAGAAGACAATGAAAAGATGGATTAAAGGATAACAGCTACATGTACAGCTGTAAAAGCAGTTGACACTTTTAACCCATTCATGACAGAGGGTCCACATTTTGTGGTTTGGTCTAATAACTTTTGATGCAGAGCCTTAAAAATCATACCAAATACATGAACAGAAAGAGCAAAAAAGTATACACATATTGTGCCCATTTTTGTTGCACCAATATTTATTGTTTGATGCTGAAATTTTTAAAAAGGAAAATAAGCATTAAAATCCTTAAATTGGCAATGTGATAGAAAGTCTAAAATCACCGTTTTCCCCCTGCAAATTGGCAACCTTTTGACTTCTCATCATAATTTGTCAATTTATATTCACTGCAGATACATGACGTTTTATAAGAAAAATGTAGCAATAAAATAAAAATGTTGGTGTTGCCAATTTGAAGAATAAATGCTGGTCAAATTAGGCTTTAAATAATTCCTGTCACGAATGGGTTAACATACAAGTGGCACCACAATGTCGTGCCATATCTAAACACTAAAAGTTTTTTTGGCACCACAATGTCGCCTCATATCCTGAATACACCCATGACCACAGGTTTCCGATGACCACCATAAAACAACTTCTATCCGATGAACTAAATGACACCTTCACAAGATTTTTTTCTGCATGTAGAGCCTTTCTAAGAAAATTTACCCCTTAACCAGTTTAACTTCCTCTAAAATATCCCCCAAACTAGGTCTCTGTCTCTTTGTTTTTGTTAAACTCAGGAAAAGTACATACTCCTTTTCCTCATTTTTGACCTATTCGATGCGTCAAGCGTGTGTGCCTTAATTGGCAAAAACTTTTCTTTCCACGTTTTTCTGGTGTAATTCTGACCCCTCCCCCCCCCCACCCCCCGCAGTTCAACATTTCACATTCCACCCATTTCAAGTGGCGAAGATGAAAAATTATCTAATATATCAACAAGCACATAATAGTATACAAACACATATTTGGTAAAAACTTTATTTTAAAATGAAGCATCACCAATAGACCAACCCATCTACAAGCACTTCCCTTCTCCAAAGAGGTTTATGTGTATTAAAGGTTGCTCATCAGCCTGTGAGCATCCTTTGATTTCAGCATACATTTTCAATAGACTTTAATAGCTGGAATTATCTGGGGCCTAGCATTCAACAAGTTAAAATACAGTATAATTCGTTCAAAGTGCCGTACAGGACAATTCAAAGGGATACAATTAACTCTGGGCTTCACCTTAACCTTAAGACTTCTAGCACAATCCCTTTTCTATAGAAGACAATGAAAAGCTGGATTAAAGGATAACAGCTACATGTACAGCTGTAAAAGCAGTTGACACTTTTAAGGTAATACGTACAGTTTGGTAACAAAGAGAAAATTGGCATGAAACTGATTAAATAATTGTCTGACTTGCATAGAAAAAAAAAACATATGTAAGATCACGTGATATTCCATTCATGATTTCCGCTGCATTTCAGTGTAAATAATGGAAATAAACTCTCAATGGGTTTACATGTGTGCAGGTATTGTGTGACTTTATGTCACTGCCCCGAGATCTAAATTTTTTTTTTCTTTTTGCTTTTCATTTGCTTAAACCCATTCGTGACAGAAGGTCCACATTATGTGGTTTGGTTTAATAACTTTTGATGCAAAGCCCTAAAAATAATACCAAATACATGAGCAGAAAGAGCAAAAAATTCTACACAAACTGTGCCCATTTTGGTTGGGTCAATATTCGTTGTTTGATGCTGAAAATTTTTTAAAATGAAAATAAGCATTAAAATCCTTAAATTGGCAATGTGATAGAAGGTTTAAAATCACTGTTTTCCCCTGCAAATTGGCAACTTTTTGACTTCTCATCATAATTTCTGTCAATTTATATTCATTTCAGATACATGACATTTTATAAGAAAAATGCAGCAATAAAATAACAATGTTGGTGTTGCCAATTTGAAGAATAAAAGCTGATCAAATTAGGCTTTAAATAATTCCTGTCACGAATGGGTTAATATTCAACTTGAGAAGGAAAGAGCTTGACAGCGTCTTAGTTTTGCATGTATAATACATGTAGCTCTTGACCAGCTACATGTAAAACCAAGGAATCTGACAAAAAGTTTTTGAGGGGCTACCAAAACTGCACATAACCTTTGTCTAGCCTTTTTTTTTTACAACTGGTGTCTTTCTTCTCTTCAAGTGAAGAAGAGAATATACACGTTATGCACTTTTTGAACGCATTTTGGCTTTAAATAATTCCTGTCACGAATGGGTTAATATTCAACTTGAGAAGGAAAGAGCTTGACAGCGTCTTAGTTTTGCATGTATAATACATGTAGCTCTTGACCAGCTACATGTAAAACCAAGGAATCTGACAAAAAGTTTTTGAGGGGCTACCAAAACTGCACATAACCTTTGTCTAGCCTTTTTTTTTTACAACTGGTGTCTTTCTTCTCTTCAAGTGAAGAAGAGAATATACACGTTATGCACTTTTTGAACGCAGGATGAGCGTTTTGAAACCCGCATCGTAAATGCACATTGTAAACGCGGTTTCACGGGGTACAGTTTATGCTTCTTTTCTAAAGGCAAAGGGCAGGTCAAGCTGCGGCTCGAGCTTTTTTCCTAAGTTTGGAGTTATTGTATGCAGTTAACATCGAAATTATTCATACCCCTGTGATTTTTTTTTTGTATTTTGCTCTTTTCTCATAGATGAATAGTGAGAAAAGAGCAAAATATTGCGAAAACTTGGTCCCTAGACATTCATCGATCCTCTGTCGCCTCGGCAACCATCACTTGAGGATCCAGGGCTTTTTCATTGTTGCACAGTTCTTCATCACTTTCCTCACATTCTAAATGGGATGAAAGTATGGGGATGAGGTCTACTACCCTAGAACTACAATACTGATGTCCAAGAAGCATTTACTCACTGTGAAATAATTTGTACTTTGAAAGGGTGAAAAGGCATTTCTTGGTTGTTTTTCATGAAGATCTGCCTATTTCAATGTTTCTTTCTAAGGGTTTCCCATCAAATTGCAGTTACCTTAGGTTGATTTTTTATAAGTAGTTTTATCATGTTTACAGTTTAAAACGAGCAAAGTTCCAAATTTTCAGAGGGAATAAAAGAGAAATATTATGGCACAATTCTAAATGATTTACATGGAAGAACAAGAAATAATATAGTTCCTGAACAAATCACAGTGTGAACATGACTACAGGGGGCCTACAATGATCCATGAACTTAACACATTTAACATCTTACCCTGTTTACAACAAAGGAAACCTTATTTTGCCTTCTTCACACTGAAAAGGAGGATTATTTAAACTGGAGGTACAAGTATATTTAATCAAGGAGCTTCATGATTTAATGGAGCATCTTAAAGGCATTGGCTAACACTGTTATGATCTTAAAAAATCTTGTTTTGTTACTTGAAAATGGGATAAACATAAGGGTTATAGTGTAAAAATACCAGTCTGAAAGTTTCAAAGTATAATATCCACAGGAAGTATTTTTAAATATAAAAAATGTGAACCAATGTTTGGAAAATATACGAGGGTCGGTTGCACAGAATAGACATAAAGAGTGCGCATGCGCGTATGACTCACCTTACCGTACTGTGTGCATTGGCATATCACGCGGAGGGAGGCACATAACGGCATTTTCAAAGTCAAGCAAAGTGGTCCTCTTAGTGATTGTCTCGTGAGACAAAGGATAATAAAATCGCCGTTTGCGTCTAACTTACACTTATTCATTCCAAATTATGGTTGGTTTCAGAGTTTTTTAGTACAAATACAAGTACTCATACACATGTTTCATCTTAGTTTGAGAATTTTTTAAATCAGCTACTCACAAAGTTAGCCAATGCCTTTAACCACTGCCACCATCTGAAATGGTCTAAATGACCTTCAAATGCAAATAGGACATAATCATTTCAATGCTGCTTAATGAGGAAAACACACTCTCTCCAGACAGCCAGCCTGGCATAGCACACCCCCTGTTCACACTATCTACATTCATCATTTGGTACCACTACTGTATCACAAAACCTTATAGTTTGGGCATTATTTCCAATTACTTGATAAAGTATCAGCAACCTGTTGTAGTCTGAATGTTGTATGGTGTGAAAATCATATGACTTGGCAAGACTTGTGTCATTTGTGCACAATGATCAGCAGTGATGTTGTCTGCTCCATCCCTGCCCTTGACGAACTTTTAGGAAACATACAGTGTCAGTTGGCTTCACCCAAACTGGGATCCTCATATGATATTTCAAAGTGTTAACGCCCCTTCAGCTTCACACGTTTCTTCTTAGTAGATTTCTTTACACGTATGTGATGTTTTGTATAACTTTCCTCTCATGTGAACAAGCTAGTAGTCTACTGGGTTCTGCGCTCAGGGTGCAAGATTGCGACCCTAACCTACATGTACAGTGACAGGTCCAATGCCTTCGCACAATCTGTGTCTTCACATGTAGGAAGGTTGCCTAGCAAGTGGTTACAACGCAATGTGGTGTTCACAGATAACATGTGGGGTGAACTGATGGACCTGCATCATATGTGACCTTCCACCACAAAATGCCCAATAAGTTGATACATGTATTTTGGGGGTCTTTTAGATTTTAAAGGGGAATACAAGTGAGAAATCATGGGGAAAGGCAGGGTGATCTCGGATGAGAGAGGGGCAATGCAGTTGGCCGCTCGAGTTTCAAGAAAAAGGATAATCCATTCTAAACAACTGTGATTTATTGCCGCACGTGTTTCAAATTTCGCGCAGTGAAAAAGCTAATTAACAGCTGGTCATATGGAAAAACAATTACATGGCCAGCTCTTTGGGAGAGCCTAAGGGGTGTTACGTAATCCGCGGCGACGAAGTGTCGGGGAAAGGCAATGGAGTTTAATGGCTAGACTAACAAACCAGAAGTAAACTATATTTTGTATTTTGAAATGTTGGAGCATTATACAAGACGTTTCTTCGAGTGAACACGATGAGACCTGTTAAGAGTCTACACACTTAGAGATGTTGAGAAATGTGAGAACCCGAAGTGTATGACTACTAGGTTGAGTTCGGTAAACTTCGTGCTGTCCCAACTTTTATCGCATTGGTCCGACGGGCTCGCATGACGGACGGATTATAGTGTACAAGTAAACAAGCCTTTTGCAAATTCGTTTTCCCCATGATTTCCCACTTGCTGGCCGCTTTAATACCATTTAAAAGATAAGAATCAAAGTTTTAAACTGTTATATAACTTGTTTTGTGTGAAAAAACAAACCCTTTGAAAATATAAAAAGTAGCCAAAAGTGGGCTCTAAAGAAGAGAGCTGCTTTCAGGCCTGCTGGTCCATTCCTACTGTCTGTGGCACAAAGAAGGTGAATCAAAACTCTCCACTAATCACTATAAAGGATTAATCAGATTTGGATAAAACCCTGTCATTCTATTCAAATAGACATAATCCTCTCCTGCTTCTCAATCTTGAACTTCAGGCAGTGCAGTCAGGACCCCACTGCATAAAACTTACCATCAATGGTAACTTCGCCATCAATGGTAACTTCCATGGAAACCTTGAATTTGATTGGCTGTTGAGCAATGTTACCATGGTCATTACCATTGATGGCAGAGTTACAATTAATGGTAAATTTTATGCAACAAGCCCCAGCAATTAATTTAAAAATAGTTTTACTCTCAAAACTAGGATGAGGAGATCAATCACACCAAAGCTGACACACACAATTTTCATAAATGTCCAAAAAGTTGTCATTTCAAATGAAAGGAAAACAAAATTAGTACATTGTATTTCACCCTCAAATTTTGTCAGATAGTAGATTAACAGACTTTCAGAAAATATAGAAAACTATAAATGGAATTGTTGTTTTGGTGGAAGGCCGCATTTCTGAAGGAAAGAAAGGTCCCCTACCTGGCCTATACCCTGTCACATCCACATATCGTCGGTGGGCTGTTAAAACCTTGTATATCAAAATTTAAAAATTTTGAGGACAGCTCAGAAAAAGCTGTATTTTCAAATTATGACAATGGTGGCAACCTCATATTGTCTAAAAACAGTCTCCTAATTCCTGTAGAGAACTCTTTCCAGGCAAAAGAAGGTTGCCACTTATGTCATAACTCTAAAATATAGCTTTTTCTGAGCTGTCCTGAAAATTTTTTAATTCTGAGATACGAGGTTTTAACAGCGCACCGACGATATACAAAAACTTTAACAAATGATGGAAAGAGAAGCCTGCTGTGTTTCATTTCTGTACATTTAATTTTTCCTCCCTACACTTCCCAAAGTACGGTATATACAGTTAGTATAACCGAGCACTAGTGTGAGTGGGTATATACCTGTATTTTTTAATTACATGTATAAGAGCAGAAGTACATATTGAGAAGTTCTGTATGATTTGTCTTGAGATGAATGAATGAATACATAAATCAATCGATCAATCAATCAATATCACGAGTAAATACATACATATGAACCTTAATAGAAATAAATAAATCATGAATAAATAGCACATACATTAACAAACCAATAAATAAGCAAATAAGTAAATAAAAACTAGATGAATCTTCGACCACGCGTGGTCGAACTTTATGCCTCCGCCATTACCAGATCAGAAATAAATGGCACTTCATGTTGCTTTATTTTCATTTATACAATGACATCTTTGACCTTGACCTTTGACCTTGTGACCCCAAAATCTAATCAGATCATTGTCCCTTCCATGCGCATACATGAGCCAAGTTTGAAGCCAATCTGTCAAATGGTTCTTAAGTTATCGCGAGAACGAGCCATTTTTAAGTGTATTATTACCTCTATGACCTTGACCTTTGACCTTGAGACTCCAAAATCTAATCAGATAATTGTCCCTCCCATATGCATACCTGTGCCACGTTTGAGGTTGATCGGTCAAATGGTTGTTGAGTAATGCTGAAAACGAACCATTTCTATGTACATAATGACCTCTATGACCTTTGACCTTTGACCTTGTGACCCCAAAATCTAATCAGATCATTGTCCCTTCCATGTGCATACATGAGCCAAGTTTGAAGCCAATCTGTCAAATGGTTCTTAAGTTATCGCGAGAACGAGCCATTTTTATGTGTATTATTAGCTCTATGACCTTGACCTTTGACCTTGAGACTCCAAAATCTAATCAGATCATTGTCCCTCCCATATGCATACACGAGCCAAGTTTGAAGTTGATCCGTCAAACGGTTCTTAAGTTATCGCGAGAACGAAAACGGGACGGACGGACGGACGGACGGACGGACGACCCGAAAACATAATGCCTCCGGCAACCACCTACGGTGGGCGGAGGCATAAAAATTAATGTATATATCCATGAATAAATACATGAATGAAATCAAATCAGTATAACACAGGCCTATTCGCCATAACAGTGGGAGCTCTATGCAGAGTTGTCTAATTGCTTAAAAAAAAAACACATATTAGCATTAGACCAAACAGCAATGGCTTCGATACCCAACAGTGAACTTGACACAAACCTGTTTGCAGAAAGCCTCATTAGAAACACCTAGCTGATTCATCTTCAACCCTGCTCCAACGGAGCAGAACTATGTAAACAGAGCTACATGTAGCTGGAGAGAGAGGGAGAGAGACCTGGTGTACATCCAGGCAGGCAGTACTGCCAAAAGTCAACTACGTCTATGACCAGAGGCAGAGAGCTACAATGTACTGACAAGAGGTGACTGACTTACTGACTGACTGACTGAGTGAATCGAGGTAAGCAGGTGATAATATATAGAATCTTCCACTCCAGTAGATAGAAGCCGAGGAAACAAGCGATTCTCCTCCCCTGTTACCCATCCTGAAAAGCAGAGCTTACCCATTGATCTTTCTACTTGGTTGCACTCCGCTGATTCTCAAAGAAAATGTGGTTTCATAGTCTTGTAAGCGTTGTTTTTGATGACATGTACATGCAGCTAGGACACACTGTAGGCAGGGCAAAAACTGTTTCCCTGAAAATTTGGTCTAGACTAAAAGAAATTAAGGTCTATATTAGGATCTGTATGTTTAAATCCTTTGTGAAAATCTCTAACATCCACAAATTCAACATTTTACATTTTTAAATGTACATTTCTACAATCTTATTACATTTCTCTCTTCCTAGGTTATCTCTGAGGGTCTACCAGGCTACATGTACATGTATGTACAAGAGTGTTTCTGTATTCTGTCAGTCTATCTGTCTACTGACTCAGTATCTCCCTACTCATCTTCCCTCTCCCTCTTTCTCTCTATCTATCTCTCTCTCTCTCTCTCTCTCTCTCTCTCTCTCTCTCTCTCTCTCTATCCCACTCCCTCCCCCCCCCCCTCATTAAAATACATACATGAAATATATGTAGTGATCAAAGCATCCTTGACTTTGCAAATGAAGTCTGTGCATACAATAATTATGGGATTACCCAGATCAATATTAGGTGGTCATGCTTATTGGTAAAAGAAGAAAGGTCACTACAGGCTCATTCACATACAACACAGTAAACAGCTGCTATTTGGGTCCAATTTTGTTTATATAAATGGACATTCTGGATGGAGAAATACCAGAGCAGAGCACAATAATATTCCTATACAGTACATACTCTCTTGTCTGTGTGTTAAAGATAGTGAAATGTGGAGCGTATTAAGGCTAATTTCATTACAAGAAACTGCTGTGGTTTTCCATGTCACGTGTGAATGAGCCTTAAAGTTATGTAAAGTTTTGGAAGGCCCTGAAAAACTTTTCCTCAGATTTTGTTTTCTTTTAGTGGCCAAGCAGCAAGATAAAAGCAAAAAAAAAGTGCTGTGGAGTTCTTTCCTCCTTAAGTTGAATATCAAACAAATAAAAGGCATAAAATACTTTTGATCTTGGGTCAGCAATGTAAAGACTAAAGACACAGGCCTACACATGTGCAAAACCAATGAGAGTTCTGTTTATGCAGCAAGTGTAAAAAGTGATCAGTGTGATCATTATGAGAGGAGTGGTTGGGGTAACAGAAGTCCAAGCATAGGGCACAATACCCCCAGACAAATTTTTCACCCCAAGCACATCTATAACTGGGAAAAATCGCAACATAAGCTATCAAACATACCGGTACTGTCCCAGAGGTAATATTGACAAATAAGTATGCCTTTGCTCAACGATTTGTTCCCAAACGGAACTCACTTCCAGCTTCCAGAGACTTCTAACAAACCACCTCGAAAATAGCCCTCACTCCTCCTCATAAAGTTCACACAAGTTACATGTATGTTCATCTTCTTGATAAGCTACATTGCAGCAGCAGCAGCAGAAGAAGAAGATTCCACTGCATTCATGTCAATTGTTTACAATGGAATTTACTGGAAATCATGAATGAAATATCACACAATGTCACGCAAGGATCTTCTTATACAAGGTGGACAATGTGAGACTATGTTTAACCCATTCATGACAGAGGTCCACATTTTGTGGTTTGACCTATTAACTTT
>CM057166.1:18919163-19160109 GCA_029962745.1 Echinometra lucunter
CCCCCTGTCCTCCTCCTCCCTACTTCGCCTCTTCCCTTCCTTTCTCTCCTCTTCCTCCTTTCCCTCCTGCCTTCCGCCCTCTCCCTATCATCCTTTCGTCTCTCCCCTCCTCTTTTCTCCCCTCCTCTAACCCTCAAGTCATGCTGAAGCACATTCAGTCGATGAGGACTCGATTCCACGAAGCACCGCCAATGCATGAAATATTCATCCTTTAATGATGCGAGCTGAAATTGATCCCGAAGTATCTATGGTTGAGCGGCACATTAAGATCATACCCATCAGGTATAGCTTTCATCATATTGTCATTTGAGAGACAGATAGGTGTTACTGCTCTTTAACAGAATATGAAATAATGCTCCTCTACCTCTCTGCAGATGCAGATTTTGAAGAGGGAACTTTCAAGATTTGAAGAGATGATAATTATGGATACTTGAATAGAAATCTAATTCGTTAGTGAGGATCTAACATTCACTTATAATAATAAATAAATATGCTCCAGTGTCACTCAAGATTTAGTGTATTAGAACCAAGATTCTGAACAGTAACACATAAAATATCTTTTTCGTAGCACCCTATATAGAGCCACTGCTAACTGAATATTTGAATATTTTGAATATTTTTAAAAGTACTCTTTACAACATGATAATATCTGAATATAATATTGATATGGTACTAATCACAAGATGACAATACTGAGATTTATTCTATTAATTTTATTTGTTCAATGGAGAAATTTTTAAACCTACAAGCAAGGAGACTGCTAGATTTCTTTGGGGGCAATTTCTAAAGGATTCTTTTTTTTTCCATACGTTTGCAAACCTTTCCGAAGCTCTCTCTATTTTAACTCCTGTTTATAAACTTCTTATTGCCTGAATTTCACAATTTCAAAGGACACCACAATCAGCCCATTTCATATTAATCATGTTTCATGTCTTATGTAGTGGCACTTTGATACACTCCCGTTCAGACTATCTGAATCCACTGTATTGCAAACTGTGTAGCTAGAAAAAAATTAATTCACCATCTGAACACAGTTTAAAGAAACACTGCATAACGTAACTTCTCACATCGAAACATCATGCTTGAGCATCGTTTCAAACAAAAAGTGGATAAAAGAAAATCAGCATCCCCTTGTAGTGTGAGCATTGAATCTTATAAAAATCATTTCAGTGGGCTGGGTCTATCCAGTGCTGACCTTGACATTAACTGAAAAGAAACATAATGTATGTTGTCATTGCCCCCCCCCCCCCATTGTGTTCCTTTAAGTGTGGTTTTCACAGGCACGCAAACGCTTTGCGAAGGATGCGAATATAAAAAAAATGGTATGCTTTAAAAATTCGCCAAACTTGTGCAGAGGATCGGAATCGTTGTCAGTTATTGTTTGACGGATGCAGGAACCATTCGCAAAAATTTCAAACTTTTTTGAAATTCTGCCGAACTAAAAACGAACAATTGGCAACGCTTCCTAACCCCCACGCGTGTTCGGCAAACTTTTGGAGCATAAAATGTGAATGTTGGACTTGCCATTTTTTCGACATTTGCATCCTTCGCAAATCATTCGCGAGCCCCGTGAAAACCACACTTTACAAGACACATGTTTACACATGTGTACGCCCCTACAGTAATAAGTATCTTTTTTCAAGTTTGGTATAGCTTTCCAATACACTGAACAGGCCATTATACAGTTACATGAAGCACACAAAGCATCTTGATTTGCCTCCTTCATGTTTCCCTGGTGGGCCCTAACTATTCAATTTGCGCCTGTCACACATCCAAAATGTCAAATGGTCACAGGCTAATAGGGTCTTCTACTCAAGAAATCAAACCAAATTTACAGAGCAAGTCTCGGTTATGAGACCATGTTGAAACTAGAACTTTTCAAAATGAAAGGAAAGGTACTCAAAGTTTTTATAAATTTCTCCTTCCTTTATACCAATGCAAGGTGATGGTGGGAAAGCTAAGTTGAAATGATGTTCAGAGACGGTTGTCTGTACGCTGTAAATTGATTCCTGGTTGTTCTCGATGAAGGGAAGAAAATGTTCTGGGAACAAGCACTCCAACACTATCAGGGATGCCAACCTTGTAAGAAGCATTGCAGTATTTTGAAGGATGGAAAGGGGTATTTTGGGTGGGAAAACAGTATTTTCACCTTTTCTGCAGTGTAATACAATTTAAAAGAAAAGTATTTTCCATGAAACCTACATCATTTTTAAAATAAAAAACAGCATAAAATACTACAAAAAAGGAACAGTTGGCATCTCTGCACTGCGCACTTACAATGTATTTCAGAACTTGAGGAAACCGTTAGGGGCACTCCGAGCAGTACTGATTGCTCAAGCACATTGAATGCGAAGGGGAGATGAAAAGGCTTGGCTTATAATTTTCAGAAAATCCTGTTTTGTATTTTTATTTGCCAGTATTGGGAGAAAACTATTCAACAGGTTGAAAACAACAACAAAAACTTATATCCCATGCCACCTCCATCCTTTCAAGAAATGCCCTGCAAACGGTTACAGCTCGTTATTCCGAAGGTTCGTTATTCCGTAGGTTCGTTTATTCTGAAGATTCCTTATTCCGAAGGTTCGTTAGTCCGAAAATGAAATAAGGTTTGTTATTCCGAAGGTTCTTCAGTCCGGAAATGAAATAAGGTTCGTTATTTTCGGACTAACGAACCTTATTTCATTTTCGGAATAACGAACCTTATATCACTTTTGGGAATAACAAACCTTCGGACAAACAAGCCTTCGGAATAATGCCACAAATGTTCGGATTAACGAACCCTTTTTCGTTTTTGGACTAACGAACATCTAGGTATATGCGATTTGTGTGTTTCGGAATAACGAAAACCTTCGCAATAACAAACCTTCAGAATAACGAACCTTCAGAATCACCAACATCACCCCTGAAAACTTTCCTTTCTTTTCTTTATTTCTTGTTTTATATCCAAGCATTTTGTTTCTACACGTACACTGCTGTACACAAAATCCCTAATGAATCAATACACAATAATGCTAAAATAGTAAGAAACATCTTTTCTTATCATTTTGAGCAATAAACTTGAAAGCTTCATACATGTAGTACGCTGTTTGTTTTCCACGCATGACACAATGTCTTGGAAAACTAATAAAAAAGATTGTTACATGAAAATCTTCAAAAATGATGGGATGATTGAAAAAAACTAAATGAGTACTGTAAACAAATCAATAGTTAAAAAAAAAGGCAACATAAATACACGAAAAGGGAATTCTGGTAAGCGCCACACAGAAGGATTTTCACTTTGTGAATCCTACATGTACATGTACTATCTTATTCATAATCAACAAATTTTTTACTCAAAGGAGACGATAAAGTGACTAGTAATTGCTAGAATGACCCTTCTCTATTTGAGAACCTTCTAGAACCCACAACGTCACTCCATAATTGCCCATTATCCCCTTGATAATCTGTTTGCTAATTTGCCTGAAATTACATTTTGTCAACAAAGGATGTGAAAAACGTTTAGAGAGTAGGGTAAAAATTTTCAAAGGTTTTATTTGCACATGGGGAGAGGAGAGATTAGAAATTGATATTAACTTTAAAGGGGGTACCCAATGCTAAAACAATGTTAGCTCATTTGAAAGAACATGATTTTGTTAGCAGAAAATCATCTGCCTAAAGTTTTTTTAAAAGTCGTGTTGCCAAGGAAACCCCCAAATGTAGTAAGATTTCAGGATATTTTTGACCCCTCAGCTGTGACCCAGTTTCAACTGGGTACCCACTTTTACGTCAAAATGACGTCAAAGTGGGTACCTTGTCGCGCACTTATAGCAGAATGCGCGCAAGGTATAATACATATTGTACAGTCTAGCGCGCAGCACAACCTGCAATGCGCGAAGCTGGGTACCCACTTTTACGTCATACCTCATCCTCAAATTTTTTGGGGTCAGCTCTTGACTTTTTATCATAAAATTAGCCAAAATGCATTGATTTCGATTGAAAATCATCATATTTTTAACCCATTCGTGACAGAGGTCCACATTTTGTGGTTTGGCCTACATGTAATATCTTTTGATGCAAAGCCCTAAAAATCATACCAAATACATGAGCAGAAAGAGCAAAAAATTCTACACAAACTGTGCCCATTTTGGTTGCGTCAATATTCGTTGTTTGATGCTGAAATTTTTTAAAAGGAAAATAAGCATTAAAATCCTTAAATTGGCAATGTGATAGAAAGTTTAAAATCACTGTTTTTCCCTGCAAACTGGCAACTTTATGACTTCTCATCATAATTTCTGTCAATTTATATTCATTTCAGATACATGATGTTTTATAAGAAAAATGTAGCAATAAAATAAAAATGTTGGTGTTGCCAATTTGAAGAATAAAAGCTGATCAAATTAGGCTTTAAATAATTCCTGTCACGAATGGGTTAATGTAATGTTTCTTAGAATTCTATTCTTGTTCATATATCAAAATATTTTTTACCATTGTGTAATCACTTTAAAGCAAAATTCCTAGTTCCTGGCATATGACGGGGTGTTGTCCTGCCAATCATACAAACATAGAAGAGATATTGTCTGTTCAGAGCCAGAAGGGCATTAACTCATATCATTTTATACAGACTTAATGCCCTTCTGGCTCCAAACAGACAATATCATAATTTTCCCTTTTTTCAACTTTCAGTAATTAAAGAAAATTGGATAATAAGGCCTGGCATAAATTGTCAAATGGTCTTTAAAAGAATTCAAAAAATAACAAAATAATTAATATCCATGCTCATACCAGTTGGACAGAAGAGAACGTAAAGCCTAATAGGGCTTTTTTCACATTTTTTCCAGGGGTGGGACAATTAAAAACCACGTAAACTGTCTGCATATTTTCTCATCATATACATGTATACTGATTAACCCCTTAAATACTAAGGCCCGAGATAACTCGGGATGAGGTCTACAAAAAATGTGTGTTACAATGAAAGCAAACTGTGCATTGTGCTCAATGGGTTCATGTAAAATGTTTTTCAAATCAATTTTCTAAAAGCACACAAATGGTCTGAAACTTTTATATCAACAGACTTTTATTCACTTTTGTGGAAGGAGAAACCACACAGTTCTCGAATAGAGAAGAGGTGATTAACAATAATTCAATTTGCTATTACAATAGTTTTGTTGCATTAGTCTCTTTATGTCTACATATCATGAGCTTCACTAAGATACCACTGAATACACAGGGAATTTAGCTTCATGGGCATCATCTATCGTAATTGAGGACAAAATCATATCAAAGTGGGGCACTTGTAAAATTTCTTTTGCTTTGAATACAATAAATATATGCATGTGATACAGGGCTCAAAACTGCTTCGTAATTGCTTTGATTTTTAGATATAATATCTCGATGAATATTGGTTTGTTTACTAATATGCAAAGAAAGAGACAATTTGGCAACGACGACGATGGACGACTATCAAAACAGCTGGAGTGCGTGTTTGCGTACACTGACATCATATCAGCTTACGTCAACTCTCGTGATGAATTTGGTTCCGCATTTGGGACCACTTGCATGAACAGTAAAAGTAGGATGGCCCGAGACTACTTTGAAAGGTGGTCCAAACACTGTCCCGCATTTAGTACTGCATTTTGTTTTTTGCATGTTTACACCACAGTTTAGGCCAGCCTCTGGCCAGCTTGGGGTACCGCAATTTGCTTGGTGTAACAGGGGTCTAAGATACAGTATGTGTAATCATTTTACTACTAACTCATGATTTTGTGATGTCTAAAGGATTATTATATGAAAAGCACAGGGGTACTAAAACAAAATATACTAGACATCTCAGTAACCCCTCAGAGCTTCAATAAAAATGTTGAACATTTGAGTGATTCTTATACTACATGTATATATGTAATGTGATGTACCAATATTTGTTTCTTACAAACAGTACTATAACTATAGTATGGAAGTTATACTATTATTTTGAGGAGCTTTGCTTAATGCTATATTTCAATCATATCAACAAAAATCAAAAGCAGGTCTGCCTGTCCTTTAAGCAGAATTTGTCAATATCAAAGTAAAACTCCAACTGCACTTAATAATTTTTGCTAGGATTATAAAAGGATGATTCTAATCTTTGTGTTGCTACATCAGGCAAGTTTATGAGCCTATGCATTCTGCAAAAGAAAAAGTTTTAAAAACCTCAGGATGTATGTTCATTGTGTGTATTGTAAGGCTAATTGTAAAGGCAATACATTATGAAAGTCCAACTCCAACTGCACTTGCTAATTCTTACTAGTATGATACAGGGGACTTTAAGTTTTAGTTGCTACATCAGGCAAGTGTATGTGTCTATCCATTCTGCAAAGAAATTTTAGAAACCTCATGATGCATGTCACGGTGATGGTGACACCATGACACACTGTAACAGTGTGTATTGAAGCTCTAATAGTAAAGGCAATACAAAACGGAAACCAGAATATCTCACTGACCACTCTTCTTGGCCATAGGCAAAGGTATCCTTGTTGCACAATAATTTAGGGAAAAGTGAGACTGGACAAAAACTACAGACAGGACAAATAAAAGCCAAACAAAGGTGATTTAGTCAAATAGTTACTTCTCTTGGGGAAACTTACAAGTACATAATTCTAGGCTTCTTTCTCTTTCATTCAAAGACCTACTTGATGGAGACAGCCCACTCGATGAAGATTAGAATAATTTGGGATTCTTGTCTAAGAAAAGTCCAGAAGAACTCAGAGTAGGGCCAATTGCAAAAGAAAGGGTAACTTATCAAAACTATTGTTCCATCGATGAAACATCAACACCATTAACATACATAAAGCGTCAGACAATGAGTGCATTAGCCATTCTCAAGAGGGTGCCGGTGACTAAAGTTACCAAAACTCATGACCTAAAGCAGTTCTCTCTCACGAACCACCGCATCAACCAGAAGAATGACTTCCATAGAAAATGTTTTCAATCAATTACGCAATGCACCTCTGATCAGAAATGTCCACAAGATAATCGACACCTATAGAGGCTTAAAACACATTTTCTCTACTTTTCTTTCCATTCTGAAGGCATTTGGCGAAGAAACCTTACGGATTCCCCACTTATCCCTCATGTCAAATCTTCTCCCCTCTTGGGGAATACGTAGACAGTTCATTAAAGGTGTCTGGAGACGTGGGGAGTCCACCAATTCAGTTGCTTTCTTGTAATACTGTAATTGAAAAATCAAGAAACAGTTGCTACATGTAGTTGGTTGAATAGAGTAGACAACACAAGTGAAGTCTTATATTATGCTCCTGTTTGCTACATTTAAATGTGATATTTAACATTCTTAAGATTGTGCTTGAAGCTGCAAGTGTTGCAGGAGCTTACAGGATACACAAGAATTGAAAAGTAAGAGTGGAAAAAAAATGTTAATTACAGTACGATTTTCACCTTATTTTCTAATTCAGTTTTCACAGATGTACTGTAAACTAATGCAGAAGACAAAGGTGAATAAAAAATACAGAAATTTTCATTATTCATTATATCTCCCTCAAATACATTCAGCTATAAACTCTCATAACTTTGTACAGTTGGAAAGTTTGAAAGCATTCTGAAGTGCTTTCTTTCTCCTTCCCTTCCCTTTCCCTTTTTCTTTATAATCACTGACACCGCAAATAAAAACAATAATTAAGACATCACTCTAAGAAATCAAGTCCGATACTTTTCTTTGTTCTTCACACTATAAACACATATATATCATGCTCAGATTCAGTTATATGCTTCCTCACACCACTGCACCATATTTTTTTTCCATCTACATGTATGTACCTTCCCTTTGCATCTCCACAATTAACATTTTCTTTATCCACTCTCTTCCTCCCTCTATTACTCTCTTTTATTACATGTACCTCTCTTAAAAGGCAGGAAAAGGCCCTTTTCCATAGCCTGAGGCCAAATTGATCAGCCTATCTCTACCGAGTAAAGGAGATGGACAATACCAACATGGGAGAATAGAACAATGGCAAAAATAAATGCAAGGGACTAGAATCTATAGCTTGCCTTAAAAGAAAATAACATAATGGGAGAGTGGGAGAGCCATTCTTGTTTCTCCAATAACTAGATTTTGAAATAACAAATTGATGGGTGAATTTCAGCAAGAATCAATATGGTCAGACAGTTTGGGTTTTCTATTAAAGAACCCACTTGGGCTAATTACCCCTCTAAGCACAAATATTGCCTATTGAATGCATGCAAGCTATTGTACAAGGAGGGAACAGTTTAATAGTATTTTCTTTTCTTTCTCTCCCTCCCCAAGCTTACCCCTTTTTATCACCCTTCATTTTCTTCTCTAAAACTCAAATGACAGAGGCTGCACTGTCTTGGTGGAGGTATATCATTAAGAGAAGGGGGCATCAATGACTTTAATAGATATAATTGGTGGGTTTAAAGTGGTTCCACTTTTCCTAAGCGGTAATCAATTTGCCTTCTATCTTTAAACTTTCAACTGTCGGAATTGGACGGACAACCCAAAAATTAAAGACCAGCAGAAAGATCTCATTATGCAGCATCTGTTAGTGTTACACTTGAGCAAATAAACTAATCTTTCAAGACTTAGTTGGCAATGTACGTGTATGCCTACAAGTATTTAAATGACGATACATTTTAAAGATCTAAATTTATATGCCACTGTTAGGAATCCTGTGCCTGCGCGAAGTCCTGAAATGCTCTCATGCTTGCTCTGTGGCTGGGAATAAATTTCTTGTCTCTCTGTCTCTAACAAGCAGTATCCTGACAACTACAACTCAAAAGGCATCCATGATAAATAAATAATTATAAGTAGTAATTCTATTCTCACAAAGCAAAATTTTGCAGTACTCATTTTCCTCTCAAATTGTAAAAAATGCTATGAACATATATGCACTGCACTTTCCTTTTGGTTCAAACTTATTGGCAAACCCCTGCTACAGAAAGCGGGCCATAAACAACCATACTGGTCTAGATTTCACAGCATATATACCACATTTCAAACACTTGACACAATTCGACCAGTCCCATGCCTTTCATTCCGTGTATGCTCCAGTCTAATGCAATAATCGCAATGCAAGCAGCGGTGGGAAGCATTGTCACCTGGGCTGGCCAACAAGCAGGCTGCCCCGGTTTCAAACATCGCCATCAATTGGGGGAAATGAGGACAGCAAATACTTGGCAGATTTCAAGGGCACTTGAGGGGTCCTGCTCAAATACTTCGGGGGAGGGGTGAACTGACAGTAAAAGCAGCATGGAAGAATGGAGGCCGTGTTTACACATTTGGGCAAGAATCTACTCCTCGGCCTACACGATCTCCACTCCAATCAGGGATAAATCGAGAAGTAATATTTGCAGGACAGGAGGTGAGTTGGATTTGATTGTGAAGGGCCAATTGAGGAAAAAAGCTAAGAAAGTGAGAGGGAAGTGTAAGCAAACAGATGAAGACAAGGTGAACAAATTAAATAAGAGAAGGAAATATGGCAAACAGGAGAAATACTGTAAGAGGGAGAGAGAGAGAGAGAGATAGGAGACAACTATGGATGAAGAAAGGACAGCGAAGAAATGGACAGAGAAAAAGAAAGTAAAACAATTGGTAGAGAGCTCAATCACCAGACACTTTTTTATCCAAAAAAGCAAAGATACCAAGAGGTGGATACAAATGCACAAAAAGAAATCAAAATCTAAAAAGTTCTTCAAACATATCATAAATCTTACAAAATAAGATTTACAAAAAAGTTTTTGCATAAAATTCTAAAATCTCGGGCAAAACGTATTATGCAAATGATTTTTATATCAACTACGATGCATATACCAACATATGAAAATTATTTGAATCTTCCTTTATGAAAAATATGTAAATAAATTGAATTAGAAAACACTAGTAAAAAGGTAACTTTTCTGGCCAGTGAAAGTGTTCTTTACATGTGTACTTTTCTCAGGATTAAAGAATTGATTAAAGATAAAATCTACTGACAAAGGGCTTCCAATATCAGATACTTAACTTTAAAACTCTTTTTTTGGAGCCAAAATAAATCCTATAAACTAAGCATGGTCGCCCACTACTTCCGCTTGCCTCCACAGATCAATACCCCTTTCCCTGACCAGCTCAGGAAAACAGAATATGGAAGAGTGTAAAAAAAGGCACCCACAAACCACTTGAGGAGGGAATGCCTCTATTGATTTCCAATTCCACAGGAGTTTGGAGTTCTAACAAGTTCAGGGAGAGAGAGAGAGAGAGACACCTTTAAAAGATGGACACAATGCTAGTCACAAAAAGAACATGAACGTTGTAAGCAAAGTCCCTGCAAAACATTTCACAAAAGGATATACATGTATCCATTGATTCCTAACACCAAGGGAATTTTAAATACTGAAAAGCTGACGAAAAATACTGTTAAAGAAAACAATGCTCTCCACAAGAAGAACATGGTGGATTACAAGATTACAGGATCAAGTATGTTGATTGATTTCTAAATCCAGGGGAGCATTTAAACTTCAACTGTCAGCAGAAAAAGGAAACATTTTAAAAATGAAAAGAATACAATCCACAAAAAAAAGGAACATGATGGATTGCTAGAACATTATCTGAAAAGTAATTGTTTATTGATTTCTATTCCCAAAGAAGGGGGGAGGGGAGGGGGGAGTAAAAAGAAGTAATACCATCACTCTCGTAAGTTACCCTGCCTGGTGGAGGACTTCAGGGATAATGACTACAAGGTACATGTACGAGGCACATCCACGCTTTATTTTATATACAAGATTTTCTTGGAAGTTACACATTTTCTTAACCCATAGTCAAAGTATGTTATGTAAAAAGCAATTCTTCTGAAAATACATGTATTGATTATGGGGGTTAGAAAATGTGTAACTTCCAAGAAAATTGAGAAAACGTGAAATTTCATGTACAAAGTGAATGGAGACCTGCTCAATATGATGTCATCAGTATTGCCAATTTGCAGAGCCGAGAGTACATTGTAGTTTACTAGAAAATATAAATGAGTGTAATTTTCTTATTCTTTGACTGATTTTGCTCATTTCTTGTTTAAAATGCTGTTCAAATTTATCTCCTTTTATTGAAACAGTGAAACTTCTAGGGTAGATTTACCCTTTAAGGAAACTAACAACCTCAAGTTAAATTGTTTCTAAATCATAGCTAAGCTGAATAACACAGATCAGCAAAAACGTGAACGAAATTTGACATGGAATAAGAAAGTTATCACTATATGAAATATTCTGTTTGACATTTTTTGACAATATCATACATGTAGCTATTGATGGCATCATTTTGTGAACAACTCTCTGTATGTTTGGTACACATTATGACACATCTTCATTTTGCTTAAGACTTGCACATTTTCTTAAGCCAAACCTCAAGATATATAATGTAGGAGTGTTTTCTCCACAGCATTCTGTGTACAAAACATACTGAGAGTTGACCATAAATTATATCACCAATAGCTATGGTACTAGGGTCAAAAAAAAAAAGAAAATTTCATACAGGCATAATTATCTTATTCCATGTCCGATTTCATTCAGATTTTCTTTGATCTATTTTTATTCTGTCTTACCTTTGATTTAAACACTACTTGACTTGAGGGTTTTGGTTTTCTTTAAAATCTAATCAACTCTACAAACTGATTGCAGGTTTCATAAACTTTCCTGATAATTTTATTAGATCTATGCAGGTAGCATCAGAATTTGTTGCTTACATTTTCTAGGCCTAAAAATTATATCTTTCATGGGACTTGTTAAGATTCAACCTATTATGTTTGTATGGAAACGGGAAGTGCCCTTGTCTATGCCATGTATGGGAAATAACGCCCTCTAAGGGAGAATTTAACATGACCTTCTCAAATACAACATGCTATGATCCATTCTGTACACTGTAGAATTTCAAGCAGCCACGTGTACCCCTGAATAAAGACATTACCCTTCCACTTTCTCTTGATTCCTTTCAACCACACAACACACAAAGCAGCGGATTAATCAATATCTGTTTACTAAACATGAGGACAAATTGCTTAAGAAGTCACCACAGCTTTGTCCTGATTAAGAAGGGACTTGCTGCAGGAACAATTCACTGCCAATTTTTATCACTGTCTCCAACTGTACTCCACCCATGGATACATGTAGCTGGACACACATTATACCGAAAAGTTAACCCAACCTAAACCCCACAAGCACATGAGTGAAATCCAGTCACAATCCTAACCCAACTCTATATTTTTGATGGTTTTGCAGTTTGCACCAATTAACTGCCTTGCTCCCTGTCAGCAAAACATACACAGGAGCGATATTACATGTGTTTACCCAGGACATAAAAAAGCTCTTCTACATAACACTCAAAGACAAGAAGATTGCTGCACAAAGTTCCATTTTGATATGGCACACCCTATAGAACTCTTGTGACCTAAGAAATTAATCTTTACTCTTGGTACTTCTCTTACAAATTCTCAAGAATAGTTTTCATAGGCATGCAAATGTTTTATAAAGGATGCAAATGTTGGAAAAATGGCAAAATACAACCTTCGTATTTCATGTGGCAAAAGCTTTCCAAACTTGGGTGGAGGTTTGGCAGCATTGTCACTTGTTTGTGGGAAACGTTCGCAAGAAATTTCAGACTTTTTAAAAATTCTGCTGAACTGAAAATGAACAATTGGCGATGTTTCCGAACCCCCGCGCAAACTTGGCGAACTTTTGGAGCATAAAATGTGAATGTTGGACTTTGCCATTTTTTCGACATTCGCATCCTTTGCAAAACATTCAAATGCCCGTGAAAACTATGCTTTATCTGACATCCAGTACGACACATGCTCAGGCTACATATGTACATGGGTCAACATCTTAATAGAACTTCTAAATTCAACTCTCAACCGAACACTGTACCTAACCCTACATGTATAACTAACCTAACTACTTGCAGCCCAACTCAATCCTTATATCTTCGACAAAATCAAACCTGGAGCGCAATTACCAATGGAGAAAATGTCAGAGCACCCAGGTATCCACATCCCAAGAATGAATGAGGTCCTTGAGGCCAGACACTGTTGGCCTAGCACTCATCGGTCACAGAAATCAATACAAGATTCCCCTTAAAAAAAATCAATCCGACCCCCTTATTTCCCCGGCTTCTTAACCCCCCTCCACAACTTAGAAGCCACTTGTCAGAGCATTATATCCGTGTGAGGTAAGAAGGCTTTGATAGGGATCAATAATATGTCATCTGTAGTATGGCGAAACTACAGAGTGAGTCAATAAAAGTTCAATTTTCAACTATTCATCATCTCTAAAAATTCAAGTGCAAATGAAAATTGATTTGACATGGTGTGAGATCTGAGTAACTCTCTTCTATTATTTTAATACCATTTTTGTTCACTATCTTTTCATAAAAACAGCAGACAAATAAAGAGACCAGGTCAAAGCACAACACCCCAATTTCCTTTGCACGGCTTCATGGCAATTTTCTCTCTGTCTTATGGATCACAAGAAAATGGTCCACAAAAGTGGTCAACCATAGATCTCACATAAACCTATATATACATTCTAACTGGTACATAAAACTATGAACAATTCTCCCTATCAGACAGAACAGATATTAACACATAACAACATATCATACTGATACCAGGGACCCGAGTGTTGGGCGCACTTGTTTTGTGTGTGATTGCTTTTAAAACTGCCATTAAATCTTACAGCAATTTTCATTAATTCTTAATCAGAAGCATACTTTTTTTTGCTAGATAAAAGAGGAAAATGCGACTTTTTGCTAAGATGAACAAGTCTACCAAAATATTTTCAACGGCGATCAATACCACAGCTGTGCATACTGGAAGTACCCTTCCTAGTAATAACTCAACTGATGCAGGAGTCAAAATAAGAGTGCGCTAGCGTTTGGATTCGGAGAACTATAAGAGCTATACATGTATACGAAGAGAGAATTGAAAAGTGTTGCATTTTTTTTTACTCACTCTGTAGATGGCAAATATCCTAGAGTTTAGAACAGATAGTTTGACACTATTCTATTATTCCTCACGGCAGATGAATGGCACATTAATGGAGGAGGATTAATTTTACTATAATGCCCCAGTACTGCAGATCAATATGTTCGTGATATTATGGCACGTTTTTCATGTCTCGCTAATGATGCTAATGCGTACATCTGGTTGATAGAAGGAGTAGGAAGATAAAAGGGGGAGAACTCACAATGCAGCCCTTCTCATAAGAATAAAAAGGAATGTGAAACTACATGTACAAGACCACTGTTCATAGTCAGGTACTTACCTGTTACACCTACACTGTAAGTCCAGTTTTGATGGGTGTTCTCACTAGTGTGTCCACTTCATATCACTTTTCAGGGTATAGATTTTCCTACATAAAAATGCACAGTATATAAGAAAACAAAAGATAAGATCTTTGAAATAAAACAGGACACCAGTGATATGCATTCAAGAAATGAAAAAAAAAATGAAGAAATATCATTCACTATAAACAAAAGCTGATAAAAATTTAGTACCGTATCCTATTACAGCATCTTAACCTGCTGAACACTATAAAGTCCAAGAAAACTGGAGCTAGGGTCTATGAAAAATGCGTGGTAAAATGAAATCAAGTTGTGCTCAACGGGTTAAGAATTAAGCATGAAGCCTTGGGAACTGTCACCTACGATGAAGATTCGTACATGTATGTACAGAAAAACTCCTGAATCCTCTTGTAATTTAAAAAATAAGAACAGCTACAGTGCCTCCATTTCAAAAGGTTCTGGAGATCATTTACATTGTACAGCATACAATGCTCCCCCCCCCCCCCCCCATATCAAGCACTGGGAAAATAATACCCACCATAATTTATCATTTATTACAACAAACATTCCCTAAAATTTCCCAACAAAATTGAAAATCATTACAATCCAAGTCTTGACTTCATTCAAACTTTCAAACATAAAGAAGGAACATACTTCATCTCATTTGTCCAATACACACAAGATAACAGATAAGAAAGGAATCTTCAAACTCAAAGGCAAAAACACATTAGTGATGATATATGTGCATGGGAGCAATTTTGTTAATTACATGCCTCTTTATGTACATGAAAGTAAACTTTTTAGCTCGGTGAGTATCGGTAATCACAAAGCAGCGTGAAGGTATGGCAGTCAGGTAGGACTCATCTGCTCGTGTCAATAGGTGCATTTTCATCAGCTTGAGCTTATAGAATAGCCGGCTATTTCTGATCCCATAAATTTGGCCGATCAGCCAGCTAATTCTCATCTAAGATGAAGACAGAATTAGCCGGCTATTTCGCTCGAAAAAGTAAATGCAAGCCTCCCAAATCTAAGTTACCCAAATCGTGGACTTATTTGCAGAACATTGTAGCTGGTTAATTTGCAAAATTAGATGGCTATTTTCGACATGTCTTCATCAGCTGGAGTTTCAGGAACTGCTTTATCCATTCCATCATGCATAGTGCGCCAACAATTGGGCTATAGCTCAAGCTATAGCTTGAGCAACATGTACATGTATATTTCAATACATACATGTACATGTGTATAAGTACTGGAGCACGTGCTGTTGTGGATGCAATTGCACACTTCAGCAGAGTTTGGACGAATACCCCTGATCCCCAAATAGCCGGCTATTCCCAAGCTCCAGCTGATGAAAACCCACTTCCTATTTTCAGTATGCATGCTGCTAAAACAGCCCTTGGCTGTAACAAGAAATTACAACGCTGCCCAACATCAAAACGTTCGGACGAAATTAATTTCATACACTCCCAGGGTGCGATGCGACATTGGAATGCCATACAAAACACCCCATTTTGTTGAGAAAATATTGCCCAAAACTTGACTGCAGCACATACTGTATACTATTGCAGGTAATACATAACCAGAGTTAAAGTTCAATGGTTTGTGAAATGCTTTCCAGAAAAGATGACGATATTTTGGGGAGATATTTGATATGATGAATTTAAACATGCCCCTCTATCAGCGGAAAAAATATACAGTCCACATGACTACAACATAATACTTGTTTCTTGACTTTTCTACTGAGTTCAGGCTTTTACAGTTTCTGATGAGGGGAGAATACTCTCTTGCAAGCGTCATCAAGTCTCGGCTACTCCAGCAATAAGAGAGAATTGGCACGGACATGGAAAGCAATTTAAAACTCCAAAATCATTATCATCGCTCTGCATCTAGACATGTCTGGATGAGCTTAGGACTCTCCCATTTCATGACCGATGGCACACAGTATACAGAACTTTCCAAGTCCCTTTATAACCATTCTAGGGGTGTGTTTCATAAAGCTATTCTTAAAGTTACAAATGACTTTACGAACAACTGGAATATTAAGTGGTAAATGGGATGCCCAAAGTTTTTCCTGACATCTAAACAAAGTATGACTGCATTTCCCATGATCTCAGTTAAACTGTGGCAAAAAATATACTTCGCAATAAAAATGTTTGTAAACCATAGTAATATTACTCTACACCTGTATGTCTGCATATTTCACCTTTAGCTGATGCAATTTATAATGACTGAGAATCCCATTTGGATTTCATATTCAAGTCGTTCGTAAAGTCATTCGTAACTTTAAGAACAGCTTTATGAAACACCCCCCAGGGATCACATACATGTATATAGCCTGGGACCTGGGCATCATTTCACAAAACCACCAAAAGTGTAAGGTTCGCTAACATGTACCATCGTTTGCAAAGGTTTAAGTGCACCCTTCCAAAATGCAATAACTCCAAGAAAAACCAAAGTTAAATGTGTATATACCATTGCTCTTGTGCTACTGACCACTGTAGTAAACATGTTACATTGCACATGTATAATAATTCAATGAGACAAAAAGAAAGTACAGTCCGAGCTCACTTAGCCGGCTGCGTCGGGACCGGTGCCCGTCCGTATAAGTGAAATGGCCGGATATGAGAGTAATGTATTGGGACACCTTTTTAATGAAAATTTATAGGGTAGAGCAGTCTATTTGCTGTAAAATATCTATTTCTTTGGTGTTGTGGATGATGGTAAATGATCAATGATATCTTTCTGTTTGTATGAGATGAAAATAAAACAAAATAAAATGGAAAATTGTCCACGTTTCCATCTCCTAGGCTTTTACTTAGGTGAATTGGATAAAGAATAAAAGAGGGAAGCTGGCAGGGAGAAGCAGCCATTTAATAGAGGAGTTCGGATAAATGAAGGCTGGATAAGCGAGGTCGGACTGCATTCTAAATTACTAAAATACCCACAAATTCCCAGGTCGTCTAGATTGTATTCCAAATTACTGAAATACCCCAAATTCCCAGGTCATCTTTAATTTGCAAATGATGATACATCATATAGGGCTGTTACCGAACCGCCGAACCGAACGAAAATTCGCCGAACATGGCACTTCCGAACATGGCACTTCCGAACAGGACCGAACCGAACCGAACTCAAAGGCCAAGTTCGGAAGTTCGGCAGTTTATAATACAGGATCATTAATTCAGCCCTCGGTGAAGACCTTCTCCTGAATTAATTATGCTTAATGGGAGATACACCTTTGCTTTATAAAATATTAATACATACATTTATTGGTGAGATTTCTTTTAATTCATCTTCTAAAAGTTTTTCTTAAATAAAAGATACAAAAACACTTAATACCGCTTGTGTCTCATTTTTCCTTTGATTCTGATAAATTTCATAATATTTGGCACCATGAATTCTAGTTGTTTTCCCCCCAAAATCATGTTAAAAGCTTCAAAATATGCCCCAAGATACTCACGATTGTAATCGATCGTAAAAAGGTTGTAATCGATTAACAATCATGATCGATCATAATACTAAATAAATATTAAAAAAATTAAAAATAGAAAAACACTGCTTTATCGATAATTTCCTTTAATATTTTCGTTCCTTTTCTTTATTTCGATTTTAACAAAAATTTTCTCGTTTTCTATTAATCAGTATATGAAAATTATCTTTCCCTTTCATTCAGATAATAAAATAAACAACAAAGAATCATGCAATAAATGCAGTACTATTTTTTGTCATACAAAATATATTTATAAGAAACAGTGACTTCCAAATGCAGTAAAGATAGAGAGGGTTCTGGTGGTCATTTGTTATCGATGCTCACCCTTTTATTTTTTTTATACTGTTTGCAGAACCCCGAACCGATCTACAATTCGGAAATAAAAGTGCCGAACTGCACCGAACCGAACCGAACCCGAACATGGTGCTAAATTTACAGCCCTAACATCATGTACTTACACACGTATGAATAGGTTTTTTTTAAGCAATACCCAGGGCTCCACACAACTTCCATAACCCAATGCAAACAGGAAGCCGGTGGTCCCTGTACAAAACCTATAGAAACTATGAGAATTCAGTAGTTGGTGGGTTCATAGGGGGTTCGGACTTTTGGGATGGTACATGGGTAAATTTGGGGATCCAGATTATATAGAGCTTGGAAGGGAGAGAGACATCGTCACATATAACATGACCACTATTAGATCATGTTCTGCATGCACTGCATGTTAACCCATTCGTGACAGGAATTATTCAAAGCCTAATTTGATCAGCTTTTATTCTTCAAATTGGCAACACCAACATTTTTATTTTATTGCTACATTTTTCTTATAAAACATCATGTATCTGAAATAAAAATATATTGACAAAAAGTATGATAAGAGGTCAAAAGTTGCCAATTTGCAGGATAAAATAGTGATTCTAAACTTTCTATCACATTGCCAATTTAAGGATTTTAATGCTTATTTTCCTTTAAAAAATGTTCAGCATCAAACAACGAATATTGACGCAACCAAAATGGGCACAGTTTGTGTAGAATTTTTTGCTCTTTCTGCTCATGTATTTGGTATGATTTTTAGGGCTTTGCATCAAAAGATATTAGGCCAAACCACAAAATGTGGACCTCTGTCACGAATGGGTTAACTCAAGCTGTGATTCACATGTATATGTTGATGCTTCTTGCCATCTTATTCAGTCCTTATTCAGTCATATTATTTGTACGTTTTGATATCATGTACTATTTTCTCATACTACATGTACTTCGAAAGGGGTCGATAGAAGCAAAGTTCAACAAAGTTCAAGTTTCAAGAAGTGAAGTTTATCTTTAATGTCAGAAATAGATAGTGTAACAAGTTACCATATTGAAAAAATCCTTTGTTTTGCTGAGTCTCCTGTCTTATTTGATGCTGTTAAAATATCCCTTCTATAAATCAAAACTTTTAGATAAAAATCTTTACAATATTTTGGGCAATCAAAATACTGATTCCCCCTCTCTTTCCTTTCTTCTTCATTCAAACAGGGACAAAAAGATGGTCAAAATGGGTCATGGTTGACTTGATGGAATATAAAATTGAAGGGGCGGTCTTATTCAGACATCAATATTATCCTTTTTCACTCGTATGTCAGGTGTTCCTATTATCTAATGCCTGCCTACAAAAAAACTCATCTTTATGGAACAATGAATCTGTCTACCGAAAACCTCTAATTCATCACTGTGTACAAAGTGATGGTTAATGATTATTCTTGAAGATGACTAATTTAACAAAAAAAAACCCTCTTTATAAATAAAGAAAACTGGGTTACTAAATTGTCATCTATTATCTATATCAATATAGTAACCTAAATATACACAGCATAATAGATAAAATATAAATTTAAGCATAAAGATTATCCTTGCGAAAAAATGAAGAAAAAAAAATTCTAAAGAAATTTGAACAAAGAAAGCAATATATGAAAAGAACCAGTGGTCATTCATTGTGACAAGAAGACTTATCTTTTCTTCTTTGATGAAACAATTAGGATGCATTTCACAGAACTGCCCAAAAGTACAACTATGATTTTGTGTCTAGAGTACAACTAAGGTTTTCCTGCAATATTTATGGATTAAAAGCAAACTGTCTTGTCCTCAGCTAAATATTAGTCATTCTAAAGAAATTTCATAAGCTCTTGAACTTTTTAAATGAACAAACAACAGTACAATACTCAATGCATCCATTAATCTTGCCTGTCCCATGGATATATCTGTCAGGTGATTACAGCGTTTACTCAATATTACATTTTGTGTCTAGAGTATCAAAGATTTCCTGCAGTATTTATGGATTAAAAGCAAACTGTCTACATGTAGTTCTCTGCTAGTCATTCCTAAAGAAATTTCATAAGCTCTGGAACTTTTTAAATGAACAAACAACAATATATACTCAATGCATCCATTAATCTTGCCTCCCCCATATAATCTGTCAGTTTAATTACAGCTTTTACTTACTGTAGCGTTTACGGATTCAAACATGTTTGCAGGAACGTACATATCAAATAAATCAACAGAGACAATAAATGGTAATATATTGAATAAAACCTGATTTCACAGTTCTTTCATGAGCAGTCAACGGAACCTCGTTATCTACTTGCATTTTGATTCACTTTTGTTTAGAGGTTTTGCACATAATTATTAGGCTACATTGTATACATGTATGGAACATACATGTAGGTATTCCCTATGCAGGGGGGGGGGGGGGGCTTTCTTTTTTCATTTTAAAAATGTTGGTCTTATAATAGCAATGCAAGAATTATTTAAGGGCTCCTCCTAATTCTTCTCTTCTTCTAATTCTGGAGTCTCTGGACCTATTTCTTCTTGTCTCCCCTTTACTTTAAATCTTGCAAACTTAACATTTTATTGTACATTTTGAATGTAACATCATATTAATTATAATTAGTCTAGTCTAGTCTAGTCTACTCTACTCTAGTCTAGTCTACTCTGTTAGTACTTACTTTGTTTGCCTACCACTTTAAGAAAATATGCAAGATGGGATGGTATAGGTGTTTAACTTTCCAAGCATTAAGCTTGTACAATTGTCATAGTTACATTTACATCTGTATACAAACTGTATGTACATGTATATATTGCAAATGTCTACAAAAATTGATCATAATTTTCTTCTTTGTTAACTACCACTGTTTGTTCTAGTCATGATCATACTGTAATATGATGAACAATGCAGAATGAATGAATGAATGAATAAATGAATAAATAAATAAATAAATGAATAATAAATTAACATAAATACACAAATTAATAAATTAATAATAAATAATAAATATACAAATAAAAACAAATACATAAATTAATAGAAAATAAATTAATAATACATCATGAATAAATAATTAAAGAAAGAAAGAAATTAATTCAATAATAAACTAAATAAATTAATCAATTAATTAATAAAAGTACTTCTAATTTCTAAATTTCCTGTATCACTTTCAAATTTTAGATTACAAGGAACAACCTAAAGAAAATCATGGAACCAGGGGAGTGTTTCATGAAGAGTTTTGTCGGTGATTTTCACTGACTAATTTGCTTTCAGCCAATCAGATGCGAGGATTTTCAGTAGCTTATAACATTTGTCGGTGATTTTCACCGACAAAACTTTTCATGAAACGCTCCCCAGGTTCTTCATATCTTATGAGGCTCTATTATCTCTATAATTTACAGACTAATTTGCTTCCCTTTTTTATTTACCTTCCAAAGGAACATGAACCCAAGGAGTTTCGTTCTGTAGTATTTTTATCATCTTTTTTATCTGACAAAAGGTCAATGTTTGTTGAGACAAAATACAAACGATCTAATCTTATGTGATAAGATAAGATATCCTTATACAAACTTCCAGAATGCTAATTGCATTACAGGTACATGTAGATCTGCCAAATAAAATATCATGAAATTATAGGACTACACAATCCTGTACATTTTTTTTTCTAATACAGATTTCTAGCAGGACACAGCACTAACAGGAGCCAGGTTCACACCCCTCCCTCACTACCACCCCTCCCCCCTCTCCTTCTTCAATTTCACTCTAAAACCCCAGCATTTAAATGACTACCGTACATACACATAACCACAGCTCCTGAATATTACTTCATTTCTAACAAATAAAAAATAAGAAATAAAGAAGGCAACCCCTTCACACCAAGGTCCGTGGCATATCACAAAAAAAAAACAAAAAAAAACCATTAGATTCACAGCCTCATTCCCCACCACTTTTCCCTCCCAATCTTGAACCCCCCCTCCCCCCCCCCCCCCCCCCGCCCCATAAACAAACCTGTACAACATTTATACAGACCTAACTATTGTACTTTATGAATTTACATATGTACACTACCATGAAGTGATACCACTGTTATACCTATGTTTCATAAATTCATATTAAGGCAACACTAAATACCGTACATGAGTGTTATCAGGGTAATTATTTAAATGGTGATCTTGGTGAAAAGAAAGGGTAACATACAGGATAAACCTTGAATTGCCTGACAGATTTGGGAATGAAAGCTCCACTTCATGCAGCTACAAGTGAATAATTTTACGCCTACGTATATTTGGAAGAGAGAAACAGAGGAAGGCAACACATAAAATACATTGGGCTGATTGCTAACTGTCCTTTAGTAGCAACAAATTACAAATAACCAAAGATAGATGTTGACTGGAAGCCTTGATCACCAATGTCTGGAAAGACAATGCATTTAGAAAACAAGCAAGCGACAGAAAAATGGATTACGAACACCTGCATGGAAAATGCTGTTGCAGATAACGAGCCTCTGCAATGCTGACACATTGAGAGACAATTACACGGTGTCTGATTAGAAAAAAACTGTTACAAAGCCAAGATGGAACATCATTCAGCATTCAGAGGACAGCCAGAGAAGCAATGAACTTTTGAGAGAGGGCAACAGAGCTAGGCGAAGAACCATTTTCAATGTTAAATTGCCGAGGGTAATTCGTGAAAAATCCATTATCTGATGTATTCATCTTTTATTCTGCGAGCATAATACAAGAATAGCATTTTTTTTTTTTTTTACTTCTATGCGTTCTCTTTCATTCCATTTAACAATGCTCCTAGAATTAAATAAAGACCCTGCAGCAAGAACTCATACAAAAAGGATCTGTATGCATGCTGTTTTCAGATCTTTGAGAACCGCTCTTATGGATCTGTATGCAGAACTTCTACATTTCTAGACATTGTGAAACATTACTAAAGTAAGCCCGCATGATTTATTTGCACAATTCAGGCAAGTAATCGGACAAGTGCTACATGTATAAAAGGATGACACTGCCAAGTGGGGGTGATTGGGATGCAATGTACATGTAAATGTACTTGGAGATAACAAAGAGTTATTCTAAGTGATTTCTAGAAGACCATTTCAGGTTTTGGTCTACAGTAGCTCAACAATTTTTTCACAAAAAGTCTCTAAAAATATATACTGTAAAATGCAAGGTTGGAAAGAATAAAATTTCATACAATATTTACTGTGTTTATTACATGTAGAACATTCCATGAATTGGTAATTTCATTAAAATTTCAAGAGCAAAATTTTTCAATATGAAGTGGCAGTTTGAACTCACTGACATACATGTATTTCCAGTCAATGTACAGTCATACAGACTTTTTAGATACATTACTTTCAACAGAAATGAAAACAAGGATCAAATATCAGGAATGGGGTAAGACACCAGAGCTGATTAATTTATTAACTATTAAGCCTGTAAAAATTTACGTCCTGAACAAGTTTTATATGTTGGTGGAAGAGGGATTCCCTGTTAAAGGTGACATTCAAAGAAATCACAGAATAGGGTTAATTATATATGAATGGAAATGGGGAAGTATGTAGAAGACAGTGGTGTTCATTATTGCTCCTGTAAATTCCAAGAAATTATCTAAAAACACATTTTCTAAAAAAAGCCCCTTTGATTCTCAGAACCCGGAAGTGGCTGCGAGCGAAACGGGTCCCCAATGATGACGTAGGCCTATGGACGATCTGCGGCGAGCTAGGCGCTTGCACGTAATGAAACATTGTGCACTGAGATGATCGCATGCAATTTTGATGGATTTTAGCTGTAAAGAGAGCAGGCAAAACTGCAGTGGCTTATTATTTAAATTACCTCATTGATGAGTCGATTTTCTTTTCTTTTTTTGGTCAAAGCAGAATATAAAGTAGGAAATTGACATGAAAATGACAAAGAAAACCAAGCCAGGCCGGGATGCAAATGTCAAACTACGTCCCAAAACGACGTTTCATCAAATTCTCAGAGACAGAACTGATTAAGAGACCCGCTCGTCAAATCATGATTGTATGTAAAAGTTACCTAAATAATATTGTTGTCTAAGGAAAATTGATGGTTCTTGTAGAAACTATCTTGATCTACAACATTCCTCTTCACTAAAATCTCGTATTTATTATGATAGGAATGGCTAGCTAGTGTACAGAGACTGGACGTCACCACTGATCTCAGATAGTGTAGAGCTGGGGTGTAGAGATGAACATCATACATGTATTGCATTATAGCATAGCTTCAAGTCTTTATCAAGGGATTTTTTTCCCTGTAATACTCTGATTAAACCTGATATCGATAACGAATTTCATTCGAAAATTTTTTTTTTTCAAGGAATTTATTTTTTATTGCAGGTTATGATGATTTTCAAGCAAATAAACAGTGAAAATAACCCAGATAAGAAATTATAACTGAGCAAAGACTATCACCAAAGGCCTAATTGAATTACAAGCCAAATTACTCTTACCTTCGCCTCACCTACTTCACCTCACCTACCTGCTATATACAATTGACTACTGAAATGCCAAGTATGGAAAAGTTAACTTGAGCTTATAAGCACATGTAAATATAAGTTAGCTACTTAATAGAAAAGAAAAAACAAATTAGCAGTAAGGTGATTACCATTTCTATATTTTCTTTACACAAGTTCAAACTATTCGCCAAGAAAACAATTTTAAATTCAAGAAAACAAAGTATTCCGTCTATCCCTCCGTCTTTCGTGAATTATAATACCCCTAAAATTAAAATGGTATGCCCCACAACGGTTACATAGCATGTACAAGGGAGACTGTTCTATTATATTATGGGATTTTTTTCCCCTTTCTAATTGCAAAAAGTCATCATTAAATTGTAGAATTTCTCCGACATTATTATATGAATAATGTTAAATAGAATGGTTGAAACATACTTTGAAAACATTCACAGAATGATGAATTCATACAAACAATGCAGAAACATCGTTTTAATCACTCCCTCGGACACGACACATCACATTCACCACATTCACAACACACCACATCACAGGCTATTGCACATACTATGACGTCACGGATCTCGCATCGAGTTGGGCAACGTATGCACAGGCAACATTGGGGGTCCGTTTTATCGATTTTTGACAGGCAATATTTGTTTCCCACTTACTTTTCAAAAGTTTCAATCAGTTTCATAGTGATTTGTGCACCATAAACTTTATTTTGATATGAAATTCGAGCATATTCAAAACCTATGAATAGCAGCTTTAACAAATATTCCCATGGATGGTGTCAGAGCTTGGAGGGTTGACAGCCATTTTGGATAATTTCTCTCTCAAAAATAGAGAAACTCAACCCCTGAACTACTCCACCAACACAATAATCCTCTGATTAACTCAAAATAAAGCTCCAGGGATGGATCTACAAATCTACCCCATGTTCAGACACAAAAAAATCAGTTGTATACATGTAGCTAAAACGGTATAGCTATACCGAAACAGTATATGAATTTCTGTGTCTGCACGCTAACAAAACGACGTATAAAGAAACGATGTACATGTATAACAAAACTAGGGTCTGAGCATCATTTTGAACTAGAACTCGATAAAGAATCACGGTCCGTGTGTGTCTGAACATGTAACTGAGTGGGGATTAACGTGAGCACGGTCGAAGGCGACATGACCTTGCCATGACAATATGCATAGAAGAAAACTGTGCATCTATAAAAAATTTTCTTTAAAGAGTTTAGGATGTGGGTTTCTTTATATGACGTTTCTTTATCGAGTTCCAGGATAAGCATTTTGTGTCTGAACGGGCTGTTGGACTGCAGTGTTTGTATAATGTGGACACTAGCATGCTACAGAAAAAAATTAAAAGAGACTATGAGAGGAAAATAAAGAAGAGGACTGAGGCAAAATCAGGGGAAGAAAAGAATTCTGCTGAGTGCTAGAAGGGCACTAAGGCATATAATCTTGTAAAGAGATAATGCCCTACTGACTCTTGAGAATGAAATGATATTGAAGTGAAAAATGGAATAGGCTTTTGGAACTTTTTGACCAGGGGCCCTTCCAATTCAAGTCCACTTTTGAATGAAACTGGAAGGGTTTTAAATGGAAGTAAAAACAGGTGTTAAATAGTTGGAGAGGCTGAACAAAAATAATGTTTCTCTTTCCCTTTCCAACCCTTTCATTTTCTGGGGGTGCTGCTTTCACCATACATGTACATACTGTTGAATATCTTCACTTTTTCCCCCTACTTTTTAACAACACGAGTGATGAAGGTAGTGTCAAATTACAGATTTTAAGGATTAAGCTTGGAACAATCCAAACACATTTTAAAGCTTTTTAAATCTAATTATTCATTTTTTTTTGGGGGGGGGGAGGGGCAGAGGCAGGGGCAAATGCTGCTTGACCTTATGTACATGTATTCTACTACATTGCACAGCTGTACACTGTACCTCTTGAGAAAATTTGACTAATTCCTTGATGTTGTTTATTCTCACTGTTTTGTGGTTTCTGCCTGAGATAAAGTAAGGCAAGGAAATTCAACTAAATACAAAAACAAACAATAACATCATAAAGGATGAATGCATCCCAACACATGCACCCCTGCAATCCTGTAATTTGGCAACTGACCCCCTCCCCCCCCCCCATACGTTTATTTCTTCATCAAGCAATTGAATCTGTAAATGGGAAGATTGTGTTTTCTTGCATTAATCTGCTACGTACATGTATCTACAAAACATCACCACTGATTTACATGTAAAAATAAAACCTTTGCAAAGAAACGCTTGTCACTAAAAAAAGCTATGTATCATAAATCAAAACAATACTCTGCAATGCAAGGTACATGTCATGTTCTAAAAATACACGTATCACTGGAGAGGGATCAATTCTTTTCAAGTTTGATCAGAACCACACTTGGTTGCACGCATTACCAGCACAATACCGAGTAAATAAGCCCAGTGGTCACTATTGTCACAATTCAATGAGACACATTACCTGTATTTGTTCAAGTGTGATCCCTCTGTTCCATGGTGTGAACGGCAGAGAAATTAGGGAAAGAATAGAATTTCTCACCTTTGTTTAAAAAAGAATCATGTACATCTACAATACACATTTACTATAGAGAGGAACAAGAGAAACCGGGCAATGCCAAAGAACAACCTTGAATATGGAAGCACTAAAGGGGATTTTTTTCCCCCTGTATTTGTTTAATTTCTCTTTTCTTATTTCTTATTTTTTCTAACTTTTATCAATCACATTTCTTTCTTCTTTTTTCTTATGAATGTATGAGACTACACACTCTTCATCTTATTTTCTAATAAAAATGATTGTACCTCTATTTCAGACTCCAGTCGTACGATCTCTTTCTTCCTTGCAAAAATCAAGAGTACAACTGTGTAGAAAAACGTATGCATTGTGTATGTAAATCCATGTATTATCTATTTTTACATATCCCGTGCCTGAAGAGGAATGTAATAACTTATAAACAATTTTGGGGTTTTGCTTGTTTTTCTAAAACTGAATTGTACAAAGCATAAATATTCTCTATCATCTCATGCATTACTAGACCAGGGCCCCATTTTCATAAAACTTGTTTATCAGTAACAACTGTCACATTCCTATGACAAATTTGCTTTCATCCAATCAGATACAGGGATTTCGGTAACTTATAACAGTTATTGCAACTTGTTATTGATAACATGTTTTATAAAACAGGGCCCAGACTGGTACCTCAGAACTCCCTATTCATTTTGCTAATTCATGATGTTATGTTTATTAGATACGCATCACCTGTATTTGTTCAAGTATAATCACGCTCTTTTGCATGGTGTGACGACTGAGGAAGTGGTACGGTATTAGGAAAAGAATACAATTTCTCACCCTTGAAATAATATGGCGTACATGTACACATGTACAAATACAAACATGATTCTGAATTTGTACACGTACATACATGTATGTAGATCTACAAAAGCATTCATTTATTCTATGATTTCATATCGTCTCTTCCTTTTATTCTTAAGGACAGGAAGAGCTAGAATATCAGTAGCAAGAAAAACCTTCCATATAAAGCTTTTCACATCATCTTTTTTTTTCTTCTTTATGTCTTTTATTTGTTACTTTGGTTTTTCATTCTTGATTTTCTTTCTGTATGAGACTACAAGCTCTTATTACTTTCTACAGAAATATAAGCCTATTTCACTTCAGCTCTTTTCACAAAGCTTTTTAATACAGGTAATACACTGCAGATGGTCAATCCATTTGATATTTTGGGGGGTCATTCTATAAGAAAGGTCCTCAGCTGGACATACTGTACACCTAAAATTTAAGCAAAAAAAAAAAAAATCAAAATAATAATTTTAAAAAGGTCCTCAGCTTAACATTTTGGTGGGGGACACACAAATGCTTTTTAAATGAGGGAAAATTTTAAAGCGTAACCTTAGGCCAAGTTTTTGCAACTTCATTCAAGGTAATTGACCTCAAAATCTCAAATGACCTCTGACCTTGACTCTGTGACCTGAAATTTATTTCACATGATCTGCAATACTTGATAAGCCTTGTGCACAAAAATCCTCAGCTTAAAATTCAGGGGGACAGGGCATACCCTGTGACCCCTACCCTTAAAAGTTTTTGGGGATGTGTCCCCCTGTCTCTTCCCCCCCCCCCAAAAAAAAAAATGAAGCCCATGATACACTAAAATTTACAAATTATACAACAGACACACTGGTTACCTACATGTATAAGTACGTGTAAAGTGGGGGGGGGGGGGGTGTCCCACAGTGGCTACATGTACATGTACATGTTTATTCAGTTCCAGTACTTGCATTAAAAAAATAAAAATAAAAACATTATTTTGCTTTGTTTTCGGCTTATCAAAAATCACTGTACCTACAACATTTGTATTCATCCTAATCTTTGGCGAGATGTTTTTTAACATGACTTAGAGATGCCAAGGTTAATGACCAACAATGCGTGCGATTTTAGGCAAGGAACCGTGAGATTGCCAGGCATTGTGTACGGGGATAGGCTGTGATGTACGGACGTGAGAAAGAGATTTTGGGGGATGAGCAAGAGCCCCCAATGCGAGAGTCTCAGACCAAATGCGTGAGACTTGACATGTCTGATGACTAGAAGCCCTAGCCTGTCCACACCAAGTGCAAGACAGCTTCCCATCAGTGCCAGCAGCAACTTATTTAGGAAGCCCCCCCTTAGATTAGTCAAACCATCAAATTAAAGCTTCGCACAGGCAACAGATATAAGCATGCGGTTTAAAGTTAGGCCGTATAAAAAAATTTATTAGTTTCTCATCCTAACTTTTTGAAAAAAGGATGAGGGCATTTTTTGGTTTTTTTTGTTTTTACCTTTTCCAAAACAAGTTTTTTCCCTAAAGACGACGGATATAGTGTCTTTTCAGCAAGACTTCCATATGTGCCCCGCCAAATGTCTGATGACTAGAGGCCCTAACCTGTCCATACCAAGTGCAAGACAGCTTCCCATCAGTGCCAGCAGCAACTTATTTAGGAAGCCCCCCTTAGATTAGTCAAACCATCAAATTAAAGCTTCACACAGGCAACAGATATAAGCATGCGGTTTAAAGTTAGGCCAAGTAAAAAAAAAAATGGTTAGTTTCTCATCCTAACTTTTTGAAAAAAGGAGGGCATTTTTTTGTTTTTTTTGTTTTTACCTTTTCCAAAACAAGTTTTTTTCCCTAAAGACGACGGATATAGTGTCTTTTCAGCAAGACTTCCATATGTGCCCCCTCCAAATGTTTTTATATGTTCATTTCCAGTCATTTTAAAGTACGGTACGATATGTAGGCTGTGCATGTGTGAGGTTCAACGGCTGGAAACAGCGAAAATCAATCAAAATTTCATCTTTATATTTTTTTTTTAAACAAACTTTTTTTGATGCAGCGGCAAAAAATGATGCGGGCGGGGACAAGAAACTAATGATTTTTTTTTTTTACTTGGCCTTATTTTTAACACAGAATTATGAATTTATAATATTGAAGTCATTGAGACACTGATCCCTTGATTTGAAAGACAAATTATGAAAATGTTCACATGCTTCCACTTCATTAATTTGTCTCATGCAACCATGTCCATGTCAACATGACCGAACATTATTTACACTGTGTAACCTTAACATGTCTCCCCTAATTGTAGACGAATCATTAAATTTTCACACATCACTACACAGTAACATCTCGACTCTCTTGTGTCATGTCAAGCAACGCACCGAACTTACCAAGTTTCTCCACGCAAGCCTCGATAACACGTACACACGGATAATGTGCGAGTCGCGCTTCCACAAGTTCCAGTATCTCACCGCTACTCCTCCGGGAAACTTCGGGGTGCACGCATGCACTCCACTGTTGAAAAAGTTCATGCGAGAAGTTTGTACTGAGCTCTTAAACGGTCACTAAGTGTTTCTGACTCACCAAGAGATAAGAGCAGATTCACAAACTATATAACTAAGAAGAAATATACACAAATCTTCCGTAAGTATGCCAAATTTGAAATATTTTCCACAAAATACGCGCCAAGAACAGCCACAGATTGACAAAGCCAGGCACGCTGATTTTTCTGCTACAAATAATTAATAGTCTAGCGCTTAGTACGGGTAATCAAGAGGTGGCGCTGTTGTAAAAATTATTTTCCGACAATCAAGTCAAAATGCCCGGTCAATATTCGTGGCAAGAGAACTGACCGGGATTTCAATGGGCTATAAGCCGATGCTGTAAGCCCGTGATTATTTCTTGGATTCTATGCCAAGTAAGTTGCAAGTTGCCAACATACAGTACTATATGTTTCCCTATCGGACAGAAGTGTATGCTGTAGTATGGACGGGGGGGGGGGGGGGGGGGGGGGGGGACACTGGTGTATTGAAAAAAAATAAGGGGGGGGGGGTAATGCTAAATGGGTCACATCATTATTTTGACTTTTTTTCGTTCTTCCTCTGTCTTTCTCTTTCTCCTCCCCCCCCCCCTCCCTCTCTCTCCCCCCCTCTCTCTCTCTCTCTCCCCTTCTCTCTTTTCCTCAAATTTTCTTTTCTTTTTTGCTTTTTTAGCTGTCGGATTACGAGATGATACATTATCTGCTCGGCCAATCCTAATTCTTGCATTTCTTGCACTGTGTATGACAATCCTTGGACCGCCGCATGAATGTACTATATTAAATCGTCGTGGGGAAGTTTAGGCCTATATGAACAACATTGTGCAGACAAAAAATAAATTTCGTGTCAATACCATTTCTTAGCTGCTTACTTGTATAATTTTATGCTATATATTTTAATTCAAAATAGAAAGGAAGATAAAATGAAAATTAAGAACCAAGAAGAAGAAAAAGAAGAAGAAGAAGAAAAAGAAAAAGAAGAAGAAGAAGAAGAAGAAAAGGAAGAAGAAGAAGAAGAAGAAGAAGAAGAAGAAGAAGAAGAAGAAGAAGAAGAAGAAGAAGAAGAAGAAGTTATATAAAGAGAAGCCAAGAAGAAGATCTGAAGAAGAAGGAGGAGGAGAAGGAGGGTGAAGAGAACGGAGGAGGGGACCAGTGAAAGCGCAGTCGAAAAGCTTCAAGCCCTGATACGAAGGAGTAGAAAAACAATGATAAAACGAAGAAGAAAAACAAAAGGACCGACAGAAAAAAAAAAGGAAATCAGATAAATGGGAAAGTAAATTAAACGCAAACTTTTCGTGACTTCTGAATCAGTATGGTTGCGCTATGAGCACAATATATTTCCGTGCCTATGAGGGTGTGTAAGAGGTGTGTCAGAAAAGCCATTATGTGATTGGCCAAAGTGATCTTGACTGCGCGCCACCTCCATCAAGACTGACTTGTAATTTCCCTTCATCCATTTATCCATGTAGATCCATATATTTATCACTTGAAATGACTTTGCTCACATTTAGTTTTCATTTTAAAACTTTAAATTGGAAAATATATTTTGAATACAAAGAAATCATTAGATTTTTAAATTATCTGCTCCTTGAAATGAATTTCGGAACAAACATACAGACTCGAGAAAGACTATGGTGACAACTTGTGACGCAATAACTGCCAGTCATCTACTCATGTTCATGGAGTATTAGATGTTTAGTCGGGCCAAAAGATGCTTTTTTTGTCTCGTTTTCAAAGACTTGCGAGTGCAAAAATCCTATAAATCAACTCTTTGATATCATCTGGATCATCATATCTCTCATGCACGCCAAGAATTCGACACAATGCCGTCAAATGTCGTTGAGTTTTTCTTGGGCGGGATCGCAACGTGCGGCGCCTGCCTGTTTACCAACCCGCTGGAAGTGGTCAAAACTCGCATGCAGTTGCAGGGTGAACTGAAAGCCCGTGGGACATACCACCGACATTATCGGAACGTTTTCCATGCATTTTACACCATAGGCCGTGTAGATGGTCTACTGGCTCTTCAGAAAGGACTTGTCCCTGCTCTTTGGTACCAACTTTTCATGAATGGAGCAAGATTAGGGACCTATCAGTGTCTTGTGAACATGGGACTCACAAAAAACTCAAAGGGGGAACTGAGCTACCCAAGAGCCCTAGCTGCAGGAGCATTTGCGGGATGCTGTGGGGCTTTTGTCGGTAGCCCTTTCTACCTTGTAAGTTTAAGCAAAATACCGAATGTTCAGACTTCAATGTATTGAGAGTAGACATGAAAGACTAAGCATCATCAACACTTTTAGATTTTCATAACTTAATTTTGATTACCACGTAGATTTCGATCTAAAAGTTGATACAGGTAAATTTGGGGCAAAGTACATTCACACAGGGAGATGGAGTCTAAACTCCCATATTCCTGATGCACATATATGGGAGGTTATTTACTTGTATATCAAATCCTGAATGAGGGTTTTGAAATGAAAGGAATGGGGGAAAGTAACTATTATAGTAAGTTTTATGCAACAGGCCCCTGGTCTTGTTGAGGTATAGAAGAATTAAGAAAAGAATTAAGATATTAGTAGAGTTTGCACTGTTATATTGTCTCTGTTTGTTCAAATTAATTGCATGCTGACCCATTCAAGTTGAACTTGATTCCATTTAAAAAAAAAAAAAAAAGACTGCCAAGTTTTGTTTGGTTTAGTTTATTTATTTCTCATTTCTCAGTATAACAAAATACAAATGAAATACATATATTCTTACAACATAAATACATAATATACACATTGGATAATGAATATCTCAACAATTGAAATTTGATAGTAGACAAAACAAAAAATTAAAGTGAAATGAGAGGAAGACAGTAAAAAAACATCTAGCTTGTAAGAGATGTATGTATTGAGGGTCTAGTGCAACAAAGGGCTATCTGCATTTTTGGCAATTTTGATAAATCTTGAAATAAAGATTTGTTGCACTGACACACTGCAGTTTAAAGCAGATAGCCATATCTATTTTGGGTGATACTCAGCTGTAGCAAAGTTTGCTGTAGAAACTATTGTTACTGATGGGTTCCTGGTCTCTGCTGGATCATTTTAATTTCGAAATCTCATTCAAATAAAAAATGCAGATAGCCCTTAGTTGCACTAAACCCTTGGTATGTAAGATATGTAAGATATCAGGATCTTTCCATTGTTACAGGTCAAAACTCACCTTCAAGCTCAGTCACATGAAGCCATCGCAGTAGGTCATCAGCACACTCATCACGGCATGACCCATGGACTCCGACTGATATACTCTGATGGGGGCTTCTTCGGGTTATGGAGGGGTGTTTCTGCAGCCATTGCCAGGGTAACAGTAGGATCCGCAGCCCAGCTCTCTACGTTCAGTGCAGCAAAGGAAATGGTCAAAGACAGCAAGGTGACATACATGTATAATGATAATGAAAATACTACTACTAATAATAATGATAATGATGATAATGATAATGATAAATGAAAATAATGATATTAATGAAAATGATAATAATAATAATAAGAAGAAGAATAATTATGATAATGATAATAATGATAATAATAGAATAATAATAATAATAAACATCATCATCGTCATCATAATGATAATAATAGAATAATAATAATAATAAACATCATCATCGTCATCATAATGATAATAATAGAATAATAATAATAATAAACATCATCATCGTCATCATAATGATAATAATGATAATAATGATAATAATAATAATATTTAGATGAAGAAGAAGAAGAATATCCTATGAAAAGTCTTGAATTAAAGATAGAAGTGAACAATGAGAAGAGAAATTACTTAAAACAATATTAAACAGATAACGCTAGATTTCTGGAAGAAGTCCAGTTGTTGTTTAATATGTATCTGTACCAACAGAATATCAGGTTGCGGAAAAAGTAATGATAATAATGATAGTAATGATATAATGATTATGATGATTATGATACTGAAAATGATAATAGAAATAATAATGATAGTAATGAAAATGTTCATAGTAATAAAAATAATAATAGTAATTATAATAATGATGATAATGATGATGACAATAACTTTAGAATTATTCAGCACATGATAATCGACACTTAGTTCTCTATGCACTTTACATTATTAAAAAATGAACAAGCACTATTGATTAGGAGAGCTTCAAAGGGGCAAACTGCATAGGTGTCCAACACTACCGGTAGTTAAAGGAAAATGAAACCCAGGCATCAGTGTGCTCTTAGCGAATGGAGATGACCAAGAAGAGTAAACAGTGAAAATTTGAGCAAAATCAGACAATCCATTCAAGAGTTATGAATTTTTAAGTTTCAGTAAATCCCTATTAGTGGGATCCTTGAGTTAGCAACTTTGCCAGCATCTGTGATGTCATCGTGGACAACTCTCCATTCATTTTGTGCATAAATTTTCAAAAAAATTAATTTATGTGAAATTCCAAGTCGGGAATCAACATGATTCTTCCAAAAATGCTTGCAGAATTGGTGTATCCATGTCATACTCAAACAAAAAATCAAACAAATTTCTATTTCTCTTGAAAATGAAGAAAATGTGAAATTCTGTGTATGAAATGAATGGAGAGTTGTCCACGATGACATCACAGATGCTGGCAAAGTTGCCAACTCAAGGATCCCCATAATAAGGATTTACTTAAACTTTCAAAGTTCATAACTCTTGAACAGATTGTCCGATTTTGCTCAAACTTTTTTACTGTAATACTGTTAACTCTTTTTGTTCTTCTTCATTCACTGGAAGCACACTGATGTCTGGGTTGCATTCTCCTTTAAGACATGACTTTATTGAAATGAGCTGTGGTAAAAAAATAAATAATGCAATACAAAATAACAAGGAAACCAACATACATACAGCACACAATGGTGTGAAAAAAACCTTTCATTACTCTGTTATTTTGCACTTTCCACATGTAAAGTATGAGCAGATGTAAAGTACTTCTACTCTTTCTAAAATCACTTTTTCTATTGGTATGGCTGTATTCACCAAGTTACATGTCCAGTAATTAAATGTAGTTTATTGTTATTGTTATTGTTCAGGTTTGACCAAGCCTTATATGAATGGAAAGCACTTCCGTTGCTGATGGTTGAAAGAGGAAAATTTCCTTTCATTTTGATTCTCTTTCAGGTTTTTAAAGACGAAAGCATCCTTGTACCTGTAACTGCCAGTATGATCAGTGGAGTAGCAGTCGTCTGCTGTATGACACCGTTTGATGTGATTAGTACCCGTCTCTACAACCAAGGGGTAGATGGACACGGGCGTGGCCTCTACTACCGGGGTTTCCTGGACTGTTTTTGGAAAGTTCTAGTGAAGGAAGGACCTCTAGGATTCTACAAGGGCTGGTCTGCATCCTGGTTTAGGCTAGCACCACATACAGTTCTTAGTCTAGTATTCTGGGACCAAACAAGGATCTTGTATAAGCATGTACAGGACTCACTGGTTAGCTGATGTACAAGATGATTAACTTGTTGACTACTAAATTTTCTTATTCCCATAGATTTAAGACAGGGACAACTCCAGTAGACAACAGGGTTTAATAGAGGAGCACCTTTCACAGTTCTCACCTTTGTCTTATGGGACCAGACAGGGGGCTTTTACAAGAATTATCAGAGCCCTGTTTCATAAAACTTGTTATCAATAACAAGTTGCAATAACTGTTATAAGCTACTGAAATCCTTGCATCTGATTGGCTGAGAGCACATTTGTCATAGAAATGTGGCACTTGTTACTGATAACAAGTATTATGAACCAGGGCCCAGAACTTGTTGCCTTACTTGGCTGGCTGATGAAGAAGATGATTTGGAGTGACACTTAGCAAAGTTTTAGTGTGGTCTTCTGGGACCAGACCACGATGTTTTATGCATGTAAAGGACCTGTTGGCTGGCTTATGAACGACATTCTAAAGACACCGTTCTTGACCTGGTGCAATAAGCTTGATAAGTATGTAATTTATAGATTCATGGAGAGTGTATTTAAAGTATGACTTGGTTTTACTCTTTTAAGGTTTGAATAGGGCCTTTTTTCATATATTGCTCTTCCATTACTAAAGTGTTTAATTGATTTATGGTACCGGTAATAATAATTGTATGTTACATTAGGGTATTAAGTGATTTACCAGATCAAAGCATGGCCATATGCAGGGGGGGGGGCAGTAATTCTCCCTCCTCCCCGAAAATTTCAAATTTTACATTCTTTTACTGAAAATTTTCCAAAATTCTACCAAAGTGTGCACCAGATCCTTCAATTTCAATTTCAAAAAGGCAAAAGCAACCTCGTGACCAGCTCAGTCGCTTCACTCCCTCACTTGCGCGTTTCTTCGAACATTTTACGTATTCTTGCCCCCCCCCCCCCCCCCCCCCCCCCCGGGAAAAATTTCTGTGTACGGCCCTGGATCAAGGGATGCAGTTAGTACAGTGGAAACTCACTGTAGTGAGGACATTGGGACCATGAAAATAAGCTTGTTGTATCAGGAAGCCTGTTATGTCAGGGTACAAAAACCAAAGAACGTGAAGACCTGGGACCAGAAAAATTATTTTGTTACATCAGGAATCTCTTGATTGAAGCTCCTCCTGCTGAGTTTCAACGTTGAAAACATTTTATAGGAAACCTCTGAAAAGTTGCATGGCCATAACCATGATAACTGAAATCTCGAAACATTAAACCCGAGATAACCCGGGCTAGGGTCTATGGAAATTGTAATACTGAAAATACATCGTATTCAGTAGGTGAAATGTACAAATTATCATTGCACATTATTTGGTTGGTTGGAAGATCTCAAAGACATGTGAATGGTTTACCTCTTATGTACCATGTATGAGCAGAAGTCAGTAGTCTGAGTTATTGCCCAGTTTCACATGGGGGGGGGGGGGGCTCTGAGGGCCCTGTCCCTAGACTATTTTGGCCGTGTGTTTTAAATCATTGCATTTCACGTCAGGCCACTTTGTGATTTCGTTTCCTTCAAGTCTTGCGCATCTTTTGACACCAAATTTAAGAAAATCGGTTGTACGGTTACCAAGTCATGTGACCTTTTGTGACCTCATGTCAGTCTCCAAATGGGGAATTTCAGTGTTTTGTGTACAAAACGAATAGGATACTGCAAAATCCTCATATTTCTCCATTATCACCGGAAAATGATCTTTTAAGTTATCATTATCATACATTCTAACTGAATAGTGGTTAAGGTATTGCCCTGAAACATCAAATTAATAAAAATAAAAAAAAATTAAGCAAAATAGCCTCACAGTGATTACATGTACAATTCTTACTGTATTCTATTGTTATACAATTTTCTATACTAAAAAGTATGATTATGTGTTTCAACTGTAACTTTTTATTGCTTTTTATTTTAAGTTTGCATTTTCAGGGTATTGTCTGGACCTACTTTTGTTAAAGTGATAATATTAGCGTAAAGGAACATTTTCTGGTGATAATAGAGAAATATGAAGATTTGCAGTATCCCATTCATTTTGTACACAAAACACTGAATTTCCCCATTTGGAGACTGACATGAGGTCACAAAAGGTCACATGACTCGGTAACCGTACAACTGATTTTCTTAAACTTGGTGTCAAAAGATGCGCAAGACATGAAGGAAACAAAATCACAAAGTGGCCTGACGTGAAATGCAATGATTTAAAACATATGGCCAAAATAGTCTAGGGACAGGGCCGTCAGAGCCCCCCCCCCCCCCCATGTGAAACTGGGTAATAACTCACCAGGTGAAGGGTTGACACTACTTTTTGTTGTATAAACAGATTGCCTGACCCCACAAACATATAAAAAAAGACATCAAAACCAGGTAAAAACACCATAAAATGATGAAATTATAGCCCATGATTTTTTTTGGGAAATGGCAGCCATGTTGGATTTTTGCCATGCACACTTTTTTCTTGGACTTAAGAACGAAAATTTTGCCATTTCATGTTGAGATAAGTTAAAAGGAGAAGAAAAAAACTGTGACCTAAGCAAAATGACCAAAAAAAGTGTTTTTGACCTATGTATAGCCCACTCCTATTCTAAACGCGTTTATATGACACTATAATAAATAAGCTACCCCTTCTTTCCATCTTTAGTAATGTTATTTGCTTCCTGTCTTTCTATCTTTCCTGTTATTCTTTGTTTTATCATTCTATCTTCCCTTCGATCTTTCCTTATGACTCTTTGTTTTGTCCTATTTTCTATCTTTCCTTGTGTTATTTTTTGTGTTTCTCTCTATCTTCCTGTCTTTCTATCTTTCCTTGTGTTATTCTTAGTTTCATCCTATTTTCTATCTCTCATGTTATTCTTTGTTTTATTGTTCTATCTTCCCTTATATCTTTCCTTATGTTATTCTTTGTTTTTCCTTCGATCTTCCTGTCTTTCTATCTTTCCTTATGTTATTCTTTGTTTTTCCTTCTATCGTCCTGTCTTTCTATTTTTCCTTATGTTAGTTTCCTCATATGTTTTATTGTCATTTCCTCTTCCTCCCTTTTGTTATTTTCTGGGGGTTTTTTCTTCCATCTTCTTCTTTTTCTGTCTTTATGCTTTCCTTGTTTCATCCTATCATTTCCTCTTTCTGTCTTTCCCTGTTAGCCTACATATTATACATTATCTCCAAACTTATGAAAAAGCTCGAGCCCCAGCATGACCTGCCCTTTGCCTTTAGAAAAGAAGCATAAACAGTACCCCGTGAAACAGCGTTTACGATGTGCGTTTACGATGTGCGTTTCAAAACGCTCATCCTGCGTTCAAAAAGTAAGCATAAACGCACCCATAGGCTACAAAATCATGCCCCCCCCCCTTTTTTCTGCCCATGGTCCTGTGCTACATTGTATTTCTCTTTGAATACCTTTACCAAAAGCTTCAAGGTTGTGGTTTATGTCAAGTGTTTCCTGTGTGAAACTAATCTACATGTATTTATGCAGATGACAGCACTTTTGTGTCACACAAAGCGATTTTTTTTGTTAATTACTGCCAATTTTTTGTTCATGATGTAAACTGTAAGTATAGTCAAACCAAAATGATCCTGAATGGCACATCTCGAATGCTAGTTCAATTGAAATTATTTGGATGTAAACTATGATTGTACAATTGGACAATAATAATTTGCTTCTCCTGTCAACATTAATGAAAACTTTTTCTTACAATACAATATCAAAATTGAATTATCTGAATTATTGTGAATAAATTAGTATTCATTTTCATCATCAGGGGCCCGTTGCTTAAAACTTTTGCCAGACTTTTTTTTCTGGCAAAAAAAAGTCTGGCAAATTTTTATGTAATGGAAAACTATGGCAATTTTTTTTTTGCCTTAGTTTCCTCAAATTTTGCCATAAAAAACTCCGGCAGGTATGTTGACAATGTGGATTATATAGTTCAGGGGCCCGTAACACAAAGGTTTGCGATCAATCGCAAATTTAAAACAACCATTCTGATTGGTCTAGGGTCGCCTTTTTGAACAAGATACGCATGAAACAGTGGTCTTGATTGGCTGTTACAACTTTGCGATTGATTGCAAATCTTTGTGTTACGGGGCCCTGATCATTTGCCTAGAATTTAAATAAAAGCTTGTTAATTAAGCTATGAAATGTAATTTATGAGATTGAATTGTATTGCTGTTTGTCATACCCGTTGTCAATGTTTTTAGGTATTTTTTAAGGGCTGTATTCTATTTTGATATATCATAAGGATTATGATTAAAGAATGTAATACACATATTTGTAATGAAACTGAATCTATTGTACTCATGATAAGCAAGGACCAATGGGTGGTTATTAAAACGATGTAAACATATTTTACAAAAACATATTGTATTGATCTGTGGGTAAAAGGAAATGATGTGGTGAAGGTGGGAAGTTACAGTTGGAGGGAAGGAAGGATTGGAGAGGGAGGGGGAAGACGGAAGGAGGGGTATGAGAGGAGAGAAATTCAGAGACAGATTGAGGGGAGGAGAGAGGAAGGGTAAGGGAGAGAGAGTGAATGATTGATTGAATTTTGTTTCTGCATTCAATAACATAATACAAAAGAATCAATTATTACAGAACTATAAACACTAAGTCATTAATAATTTACTTCTAAAGAAAGTATGTTAATGGGAAATTAACATTTTACAATTAACAGATTCAATATAGAGGAAAGAGAGAGGGGAAGGAGGAGGAAGAGAAAAGGTGGAATGGAAGGGTAAGAAAAGAGGAGATGAGGAACAGTATGCCCTGAAGAGGGAAACATGTTGGTATCTAATGGACGATTTTGTCTTGATGAAAGATTATGATGGGAAAAACCGAGAATAATTTGATCTTTTCATTGTTTTGCTTTTGTTTCATTACTTGTAAGTGGTTTCTGAATGTTTTCTGCAACTTTGATATGTGCATTATAAGTATTCTATCAACGACATAACCTGAAGCATTATAGGTATTGTAGCAACGGCAAAACCTGAAGCAAGCTGTGATGCACGTGTAAGGCTAGGACAACACAAAAGTGCCCCGAATTAAGCCCTGATCGACACCATTTGGGGCTGAACATTTTCACATAAAATCCAGCAGCATGTTGCTGGGAAGTTGTTTTTTTTTTTCTGATCTATTTTGGGGGATGGAGGGGGGGGGGGGCATGCATAAGTGCGCTCCCTCACCCGACAATCCTCAGGGGCGAGGTAAACCAAAAGTGAGCGACGGGAGTGTTCATATCCTCCCAGTTTGTTATCTGATTATGCTGTAAATCATTGCTAGCCGTATACTCAGGCTGAACTCATTCAACTAAAATGCTTGTTCAGTGACATGCCATACACTCTTAAAATAAACTAGTTAAAAATGACTAGACTAAAGGGTCGATCATCAGGGTACAACTATTATTTTAGTCATAGTTTTGCTATTTTCTAGTCATTTTTAAAATATTATTTTCTAGTCGTATTTTGACTAGAACACAGTCATTTCTGATATAGTAAGATATATGACTAGTTATGTGACGTTATATGATTAGTGAAAGTAAACCCAGCTGACCCTTATAATCTAGTCGTTTAAAGTAGTTTGTGTTTAGAGTCATATGTATAGCAGTAAGCAACATAATGTATGTACTTAGTTACAAGTATTAGACTTTGGAACGTTCTGTCTATAGATCCTTTAAGCATACATGATCATACTTGGCAACTCATATGACTGCATGTAGCAAGCCCATAAAACATGCTTAACACGGGTTAGGTCTTTCAAGAATCTGTTCCACCTCCCCGATGGAAGCATATCTTGAAACTGCTGTAACTTTGGATATTCATGTCTGCATGTATCAGCACTGCTAGACCAAATACGGTGCAAGAGGATCTTCTTTACTAGGTTTATAATGTGTATAGCTGTTTGCAGAGTGAACATTGGAAAAAAATGTCATGATTGCAGCCTGCTCTGACTGAGGTAAGAAGAAATATCTAGGAGCATTTATTACATGTATAGACACAGATATTTACCTAATAATGTAATACATGTATGTTCCCATTATGCCTGTACATTATCTGCAAGAAGGCTTTGGGAAGGCTTTACATGTTTGTCTCTCGCTGGGATTGCTTTGATTGAAGGTGGCAATCATATTCATGCACATGTGTTCACTGCACTTACTTTCTGAGAAACTAGTGTATGTATGGGCATACATACAGATCGAGAGATATAAAAAAATTATTGTAGGCCATGTACAGTGGTCAAAGGCTACTCGGTTAGTTTTGATAATGCGATCGAAGTGCCAAATGAATTCGAATACACACGAATACATACACGTGGCATTGTGGAAGAGTGATATGAAAAGAGTCGTGTCGTTTACTGGTATACTGTACTTACAGTGGCATGTATGCCCCGCCCCCTCGATGGTGAAGAGGGAAGGGGGAAGAACGAGAGAGAGAGAGAGTGTGTGTGTGTGTGTGTGTGTGTGTGTGTGTGTGAGAGAGAGAGAGAGAGAGAGAGAGAATGAATAGAAAAAAGAAACGGGAAAGGAAGACGATGGGCCTTAGCTTCAAACATTTTTTTTATCCATACCGTAAAGCCATCGCGCGCCCCGCCCCCCCCCCCTCCCGCCATCAAACCACTGCCCAAAAGGTAAAGCCATGCAGGACCCAGATTAGTTTGCAGACACAAACCCTTGTCTGTCGAAACACGTTATAGAGGTCTGAGTAGAAGACTAAAGGAGGTCAACGGGGATTGTGTACTGTAGCTGCTCCAGACATATTGGCACAGCCAGCAGGCAGTCTTGCTAGGCTTCTCTCAAGACGCAATGCAATTAAAATAAAGTGTCAAATAGGGTCTGTGCCCCCGGCTGTGAGATGCGTCTAATAGACCCGGCTATTTTAGGGTTAAAAATAATATAATATAGGCCTATGTAATATATTTTGCTTCATCTTCTTCTTTTTTTTTTTCCTTTCGTTATGGGAGGACATAATTATAGGCCTATCATCTTTGAAATCTGTATTAACTTTAGAACTGAAGAAAAAGAAGGCAATTTGAAGAAATTTAGTATATACCAACTGGGAGAGAAATCATTAATGCATGAAAACGTGACTGCAATGCCATTGGGAGATTTCCAGTAAAACAGTTCTACAAAGTTGAAAGCAAAGCTCTACCATTCTGTTCCCAAACCTTCACCGACATAGTTTCTGCTTAATGATTAATTTCTTGATTGACTGATTTGATTTTATTGATTTTATTGATTAGGCAGTTATATGTATATTTTCAATTGGCGCTGTATAAATACATGGACTGGAGTGGATTGGATTGGATTTGATTGTTTACTCTGCAATTAGGACCCATTCATTTGGGGTGAACTGATAATTGCTACTGTGGCCTTTTTTGGCAGGGGTGGTCCGAGTAGGCCTACAAAACTTAATGGGATTTTAAAGAGCAATCTTCTGCCCGAGAGGGGCCTTTTTTCCCCTCTCACATTTGGCTTTTCTACCCCCTTTCTCTCTCTCTCTCTCTCTCTCTCTCTCTCTCTTTATTTCTTCCGCCTTGTGACGAATAGGGGAGGGGCCGGGTGCCCTTTGTATAGCTACGCCACTGATGTCGGTTCCCTTAGTCATGTTAACGAGAGAAAAATTGTATCCTTGGTATAAAATGTTGATGCATATATATATCTTCTTTGGTTGAAGGTCTACCGTCTGTAATGTGGTCCTCAAAGGAATGAAGGAAATAGACTGAGGGGACTTTACATAATCGAGCTCTGCAGATTCGCAACGGCCTGAAATGCCTGTGGATGCGATCGAGTTTTGCCTTGGTGGTGCTGCGGCTGCCTGTGCAGTTCTTTTCACCAATCCTCTGGAAGTTGTCAAGACCAGGTTCCAACTCCAGGGAGAACTCAAGGCATGGGGAACCTACCGACGTCATTACCGGAACGTCTTCCACGCTTTCTACACCATCGGTCGTTACGACGGTCTCCTAGCCCTGCAGGCTGGGCTACCTCCTGCCATTGTTTACCAGATCATGCAAAACGGGACCCGTCTTGGAACCTACCAGATTTTGACTGACATGGGACTTACGAATAATTCGACTGGCCAGACGAGTATACCTAGGACGATGTTAGCTGCAGGAGTTGCCGGTTACGCGGGAGCATTTGTTAGCAGCCCGATGTATCTAGTAAGACCCGGAGTTTTGATTTTCTAGCTATCTAACATCTCTGTCATAAATATGAACGAAATTATTGACAACAAAGATTATTGAATTACTGAGATTGAATAATACGAAGGCAAAAGTTGTAAGGAATTGCGTTTCACGTCCTGTAAAAGTATTTTGGTTATAAGGGAATAAAGGAAGGGCTTCTGTGGCCAAGTATAGAATAGATTTTTTAAAGGCTAATATCATATTATGATCAAGCTCTCCGGAATAATAACGTTAATCGTTATTACGATGATATTGATCATGTTGATTAATTTTGAAAATATCTGATATGATATCTTTTTTTTGTTTTTGTTTTTGTTTTGTTTTGTTGTGTTTTATTTCTTGTATCACCACACGATGGGTTATATTGATGTAATTTGCCTCTGCAAAATACAGATAAAGACGCAAATGCAGTCCCAATCACATGAGATTATTGCTGTGGGACACCAGCATACTCACACAGGCTGGTTACATGGTTTGAAGAGGATCTACGTTGAGGGCGGTGTCAAGGGGTTATGGAGAGGTGTCAACGCACAAACCATGAGGAACGGAATCGGTTCGGCGGCCCAACTTCCATCTTTCTCTTTGACTAAGGATTTCGTCACAAAAACAGAGGTAAACTGACTGTTATGCCAAAAAGGCAGGATATTAGAATCTGTTAGTGTGTGGAAAATGTGGAAATAAGAAGAACCTTACAAAAAAGGGGGGAAGGAGGGGAGAGAAACCGGAAGTGAACGAGACAGGAAGATTGATTTGAAGTGTAATACTACTAGTATTTTCTTAGCTCGGGGTGGAGGAGAATTATTGTCTGATCCTATGTCAACGCATATAAGCACTTTTAATTTTGCATTTGCATTTTGTACGTTGTCACTCTCGCAAGGCTGTGTTGTAGGCCTATAGCCGAACGGATTACTGACGCCGCACTATACGCCAGGCAAATGACACATCCTGTGACGTAGGCCCCGTGTTCTTATACGAAGCGTTATTTCTCTACCGCCGATTACGCCAACTGATCATGCACGCAAAATGATTTTTCAACGTAACAGAGTCCATACAACAGTAAAGCAGTAAAAAATAAATTAATAAGCTCCCACAGTTACTGACGGCTGCGGCACAACACGCCTGCGTTGTCTTGTAAATGTTCTATCCGCATTCTTTGGTTTCTGTAGATTAAGTCAGTGTTCTATCATAAGTCGGTTTTTTTTTCAACAACATCGAACCCTTTTGTTAGCCAGTAGCAACCTGCTTCAAGGGGATGTGGCTAGAGAATGCCTCAATGGATGGCGCAGCTGAAGCAACGCAGTGTTTGCGCTGGGTCATTGTGGTATAAGATAACGGTCCTACAGGCAAACCATTTATCTTCTGATTCCTCACTGACAGATATTTCGCCCCGGAAGCCACTTCATCCCCATCATCTCTAGCATGGTGGCGGGAGCCGCTAACGTGATCGTCATGACACCTCTTGACGTCATCAGTACCCGGCTTTACAACCAAGGTCTGGATGAGCGCGGGAAGGGACTGTACTACCGTGGGTCATGGGACTGTGCGTCAAAGATCTGGTTCAAGGAAGGTTTTGTGGGCTTCTACAAGGGGTGGTCAGCCTCGTGGTTTCGCCTTGCGCCACAAACTGTTCTCAGCCTGTCGTTCTGGGACCTAGGCCGAAAGCTCTACTACGGGCATTTCGACAAAAATCGAGCAAGATAGCAAAGGTTTATAATTATAATTATGCAGTATATCAGTGTGCCTCTTTGATGGTATTCTGGTGTTGACGTAACGGCTCACCAAATAGTGGTCATATGAAGTTTCATTTCGATCGAGTTGTCAGGTCTTCTTTTATCAAGCCTATGAAGGCAGTTATAACTATTGTGCCCGTAACACCAAGCAATGTTTGCTGTTCTTTTGTCATTCATTTTGTGTACAAGTCCTTCCTCACTAATTGAAGTCTTAAATGCAACGAACATGAGCCATCAAACGTCAAACGTGACATTTCTCTTCAAAATGGCTTTCCAGAAGAAAATAGTTTGCTCATAACATCAGTGCAAAGAACTTATTCTTCCTGGAAATATATAATCTGACGTTACTTGAGTGATATAGCAGGGAGCTCCCATTAATATTGTTCATTATGAATTATTTTCTTTCCTTTCACTCAGGGATGATATTTCACGACATTGCCGTATATTATTATATCATACCGTTATAGTATATTGTGTTATTGTATTGTGATTTATTATCGTTGAATGTTATAATTATATGAATGTAACCTGCCGGCTAACCCAATGGGTTTGTCAGGCCTGGTTTTTATGTTATGTTATGTAATGTTATGTTCTGTTATGTTATGTTATGTTGCACATGATCTTTAATAAAGACATGATATACCACCCTTCAATTTTGAAGATTGCCTATTTTGTGAATTTGCACTTTTTTCAGAGTAATGCCAAGTACCCCTTTTGAAGACCTCACCATGGGGTTTATTTTCAGTTTTGTTATTTCACTTCATTTTATTTACCTTTATTTATTCATTTCTGGAGGGAGCGAAGGTCCAATTCACAATCTCGTTTAATGAGTCGCAGTGGCGGCACCAAGGGGGGGGGGGCATTTGCCCCCCCCCCCCCCCCCCAGTTTCCCCCTTCCCAGAAATTTTGAGGACTGAAAAGAAAAATTATACAGTAATTTGTAAATAAGTACATGTTGTCATAAGCATCATATTCAAGCTGTGAAGTGCTCTAAAATACAATTTTCCGCTCTTCAAAACTTCGATTGAAAACAAAAAAGTGGTTATTTTTGGCTCGCTCGCTTCGCTCGCTCATCATATCTTTTATTTTCTTTTCTAAAATGCAATTAAAAACAAGAAAAGTAGCGCTTCGCTTCGCTCGCTCGTCATATTTCAGAATATTTATTCGAAAATGCTATTAAAAACCAAAAAAGCTGTTGTTTTTTTTTCGCTCGCTTCGTTCGCTCGCAAATTTCATATTAAAATGTGTGTAAGAGGAAAAAAAAATCCAAAAATTCAATTATCCCCCCCCCCCCCCCACTCGTCAAAGTGGATTTACGCCGGCGACTAAAACTCGCGCTTCACGCTCGATTTTTCCATACACGCAAAAAAAAAAAAAATGACTGCCCCTGCCCCCCCCCAACATTTTCTTTTGCCCCCCCCCCACTTTAACAATCCTGGTGCCGCCACTGATGAGTCGTTCCCAACACGAGGGCCAAATAAAGCTATAGCTTTCAAATCGGAAAGTTTAATTGTTTTAGTATAGCCTAGTAGTAATATAACTGGGAGCAATTCAGACGATTATGGACTGAACTGTGTTTCGTAAAGGTAGTCAGGAGCTGTCAAAACTTTAAAATGTGTCTTCTCGATTTGTACATCCGCGGTCCTCTTTTCTGCTGGGCACTCAACAATGTGGCAAAATATCAAAATCTAAGTGCTCCTTTTTTCTTTTTCTTTTTTTTTTTATGTAAGAAGGAATTCACTGTCGTTTATATATCTATCATTATCGAGGATTTTCCGTTACGAAAACTTTGTGAGCACGGTATACATTTTCGCAACTGACTGAACGAGGTCACCTTTGGCACTCACAAAGTCAGTATACATCTCTAATTAATCCACTCATGTCTATAGCAGTGGGGGACGGATCGGAGGGGGCACGGCCCACCACCCCCCCCCCCCCTTCCCCTTCCCCACCCTGCTACCTGAACTATATTGTACATTTTTTTAGCATGTGACCTTATTCTAAGGCGTGTTTCCCTTAAAGTTCTCAAAGAATTCGTAAGTAGTAATTGCATGTCCGGGAACTGTTCTGCCCATCGTGCCCAGGCATAATATTTATTATTGGTGCCTCCTTCAGGCAAGGAATAGTTCCAGATCCGCCAGTGCATGAATGAAAAGAAAATAGGCATCTTCCATCCTCAATGTAATTTTATATTCATCATGACTTTGTATATCTCAATACTGTGCTGCAAACTACAAGTCTGATTGTGTTCCATTCTGTTGGGAAACTAGACTATATTTTATGATACATAATTTCTGGAGAATGATAAATTATGGTATCGCATTTTGGTAATTGTATGTAAAATTATCAGTTGATGGCTGAAAAGGTAAGAAATTAATACGGTATAATAAAGTGTGGACAAATCAAATCAAATCAAGAGGGGGGGGGGAGAAAAAGAGATAAAATGACCCATGAACAGACAGCACGAGAAAGAAGAAAGACGAAGAAATATGAAGAGACATTTTGAAGGGAGAAGAAGAGAAGGATGGGACACCCACGTAGATCCTACCCCCCCCCCAAAAAAAATAAAGCTTGAGCGAGAAGAGAAAAAGGTGAGAGAACTTAGGAAGAGAAGGAGTAGACAAGGAACGATGACAAAGAAACGCCGAGGCTCCCGCGCTTCGCGAAGGAGGGGAAACTCCCTCCCTGCACCCCCTCCCCTAGCGAGCGCGATTGGTGCGCTCATTCATGTATTCATGTGTAATTCGCAAGCTTCGGTGCTCACTACCGCCCCTGTCAATGCCCCACTGCAATCCTAGCTACGCTGGGGGGGGGGGGGGGGTAAATCAGATCGAGTATATACTTATAGTATATACTTCTAGGGAAAATATTAATGCAGAAAGTCTCCCCGCTAAAAATACCTATCCTGCTGTCATGCTCAAGACATTGATGAGAACAAACAATATTATGGTGAAAATTACGTCATTCAGTCATGTTGTAACGAACTTGAACACAAACCTGGTACCCTCAGAGCAAGCATTAAGTGCAAAATCATGATTATGTCACAGAGCTTTGTTACACAAAACAGCGTTCATCTGGAATACTGCCAATTTTTTTTTGGTAGCACGTGCTTAATTTCCTACATAACAGAATTTATTGTTCTATATGGATGTTCTCTACACGTTACCTAGGTTTCCAATGACCGTGGACTCAATGATATACACTGAGGTATTTTGCCCTTTCTTTTTCCATGCTGTGATTACATTTCCTCTTATTTTTTTTTTCCTGTTCACTTCGGAGATGAGACTTATCTGTAATTGTATATAATGTTGTAATGTTTCCTGGCCGTGGTACAAAGTCAACGGATATATCTTCTTCAAATTTGCCGGCCCGTCCTGACCTGGCCTACGATTTTGTTGACTTGACCTTTATTTGGGAGTTTTTAATCTAATGGGCACAAAGTTTGCACTCCGTAAACAAGAAATATAGAAGCATGGAAGGTGGATTTCATAACATCAACTTTTGAGGCATCATAGACATTGCTGTAGAATAATGCCTGTTGATATGGTGGAGTTTTGCCTCGGTGGAGCTGCAGCTGCTTGTGCAGTTCTATTCACTAACCCCCTGGAAGTCGTCAAGACCAGGTTCCAACTTCAGGGAGAACTCAAGGCATGGGGAACCTACCGACGTCACTATCGAAATGTCTTCCATGCTTTCTACACCATCGGTCGATATGATGGGCTGCTGGCCCTGCAATCCGGACTTGCCCCCGCCTTGGTCTACACTGCCATTCAGAATGGAACCAGACTTGGGACCTACCAGATTTTAGTGGACATGGGACTAACGAAGAACGGGGCGGGTGAGAAAAGCCTTCTCAGGACCAGCTGCGCGGCAGGAGTAGGAGGTTATGTCGGAGCTTTGATCAGTAGTCCGCTGTTCCTTGTAAGTAGTAGACCTAATAGCTGGTGACTGGCGTAGTAAAAAGCATGGAGCTACGAAGGGGCGCCTCGGTACAAATGGGAGTGGAGAAAAAATCTAACATGCGTTGAACTCACAATGCCAGTGTTTAGGCCTATATACTAACCCCTTCCACTTTCCTCCCCTCTTTTTCGCTTGTCATTGGGGAGGTGGCACGCCGACCCATGCGGCATGCCTCCGATAGTTACGCCACTGTCCCGATGAAGGAACATTATTAAGTTCAAAATATCCTTTTCCCGTTCAATCTGTTTTCCCTCACATTTCCCACTGCGGAATCTGAAACATGGGAAAGAGAGAATGCCCCCGTTTTCCTCTCTCTCTCTCTCTCTCTCTCTCTCTCTCTCTCTCTCTCTCTCTCTCTTTACAACTGAATGGGGGGGGGGGGGACTTTTTCCCCACGTCACTCCAAGTCAAACGCAACTGGATAACCTCTCAGTTTTGGTGATGATCGTTCTACTTTATCACTGAATTGAATAGCACTGGTAAATCAATTATGAGGAAATAGTTTCAATTCATATGCAAATAATAGCAGAGGGGACGTAAACCTTTTATCATATTTTTTGTTAAGAATAAATTATGCTCTATCTACACAGAGGCTATCACTCTTAGAAAAAATGTTGCTGATTAGAACCCTTTCTTGAAAGGTTTCTGAAAGAGTTCTAAAGGGGTCTTTAGAATCATTACTGGTTGTACATGGAACATTTTGGGGTTCTTGAAAAATAAAGAACCCTTTAAAGAACCCCTTTTCTGTCATGTCTGTAGAGTTCTGTCATGTCTGTAGGGGCAAAAATGGTTGTAAATGACAGTTTTCTAAGAGGGTATCGGTAACAATGCTAATAAGCATTTCCAATTAACTTGCCAGATAAAGACACATCTGCAATCCCAATCACATGAAGTAATAGCCGTGGGACACCAGCACACTCACTCAGGTTGGCTGCAGGGTTTGAAGAGGATCTACGTTGAGGGCGGTGTGAAGGGTTTATGGAGAGGTGTCCACGCCCAGACTATAAGAAATGTGATCGGATCGGCTTCTCAGCTGACCGCTTTCGTCCTCACCAGAGATCTTGTCACCGAAAAAGAGGTATGGAGGATAATTTTTAACGACATTCAATTATTTGCAGTTACATAATCCATTGTATAAATTAAGAGAGCTACACATGAACCTCAATGAACAGCGAGACAGAAACAGACAAAAACTAAATAAAAACACAAGAACGACAAAACAAAACGGAACTAAACACAACAGTCCTGTATACATTGCGAATACACATCAATTGCCATATGCTGGTGTAAATTACTTCCAAATCATTTCAACTACTTTATCCGATACAATGTTTGGTTTCAGAAAAGATTTTTTCCACCAATGAATCTTCACTTTTGAAGCCACTTGTTCTTTAACTTTCAAAGATAGACCATATTAACGTCATGAGTGGTTATAAATATTCTTTTGTATACTCTTGAATTACGATTACTCTCACATTTCATATAATTTGTGTGTTGTTAGATTTTTGTGCCCAGCAGCCATTACATCCCAGTCGTCTCCAGCACTGTGGCGAGCGCCGCCATAGTTGTGTTCGTGACACCTGTAGACGTCATCAGTACCCGTATCTACAACCAGGGTGTAGACGTCAGAACGGGGAAGGGTTTGTACTACAAAGGCTTCTGGGACTGTGCATTGAAGATATGGCGCAAGGAGGGGCCAGTAGGGTTCTACAAAGGCTGGTCGGCATCCTGGTTTCGCTTCGCCCCTCAGACAATTCTCAGTCTGTCTTTCTGGAATTTATTCCAAGATATTTACTACCTCCATTTCGGCAAGAAACGGACGTCATGAGCAGTCTGTACCTCAACAATAAAAACGAAAACTCTGATATCCATGAATCTTTTTTTGTTTTGTTTTGTTTTTTTTTTGTTGATATCCATGGATAACAAAGATATCCATAAATCTTTGTTACTACTAGAGTTCATCAGTTCTATGATTTCTAAACTTAACATGTAACGGATTACGGGTTTGTGAGAGGAAACTACCCATAACTGATCTGCCAGTGCCCTTGTTTCAGAATTACAGCCGACTCCGTTTTAGTTCTTAGAACTCCTACGCCGCTGTTCCACCCTGTGCTGGCACCATGTTGGCACAACCTGAAAGTACAATCTGCTGATTCCATGCGCACTCATCGTGCCCATTATTTGATTCCATGTTACCTATACCCTCCTGACCCTTGGACAGCGATGATTTTATTAACTCATACAGGAACCGTCGATACACAATCTGCTCCATTATTCATTATCCGAAGATAAGTGTCCCTTATCCCCCTTATCCTATAATTTGCAAGGTATCGCAGCCTGAAATCGGCGCAACTAATGATATTTCACCGAACTGATATTCGAAGCCGATATCCATTTCGCTGTCTAGTCGTTCACCGATTTTATGCATAATAGCAGTGGTTGTACTTTCGATTTTATCTCTGTCGCTGACATTAGCGATTCACCGCTAGACCAACCCCAAACCGACCCGTATATCGCGACAACTTCTGGGCTATGCGGGGTGATACTGTATCTACGGAAGCCCATTAGTGCCACTGGTGCATCAAAATTTAGGAGACATTATGTGGCGGCCGCTAATTACCGCCTTTAAAATTTTAACTAGTGGCACTGGTGGGCTTCCATAGATATCGGTTCGGTTCGGTCGATGTTGGTCGATGCCGATGTTGTGGGTCTTTAATCACTTTCATATCGGGCTATACAGAAATTGCAGAAAGATCCTTCTCCGAATAATTTTTCCTCGGACCTGTCGGGGACGAGTTAGGGGCACTTCCAGAAGCGGGGAGCATTCAGAATGGGTTTGGGCTACAGTGTGCATTAAAATAAAGGTAATCCAAATTTACAGAGGATTATAATTCCAAGGTGATTAACTTTTACATTTTACATGTATCATATTAAGAAAGGGTAATTCATCCTCTTTCCATTGATGGCTCACTTGCATCACTGCTGTCACGCCTGAGTGAGCATTTTGTTATTGTAGACGACAGGTACAGATTCCATTTTTTTTTCGAGTTTGGGTTAACGAATAAAGTGAATGCTTTCAGAGATTTAACACACGATAAAGTATTTTACATCGCTTCTGAATATGACAAGTTAGATAATTTTTCTTAATGATTATTGCAAAGACTATGATCTCCCTAGCTCTCTCTGGCTCTCTCTGGCTCTCTCTGGCAACGATGCCACTCTGCTGTCAACTCGAAGGACTGCTACATGCTCAGGAGACAGATCTTTCTCTGCTGCCACCACGCATGTGGAATCAGCTCCCCCGGTGTATCCGGGAATCACCATCTTTGGGAGTTTTTCAGCGGTCCCTGAAGACATTTCTTTTTAACAGTTAATTGCTTGGCATGTATTTATGTAGTTTTCATTTGTAATTCATTTTTTTTTTTGTTAATTGTTTTGTAAAGCGCTGTGATACATGTTCAGTCATTGTTAGAGCGCTATAAATGCCAGTATTGTATTGTATTGTATTGTATTGTATTGTATGATCTGCTCGTTAGTCTGTGGCATGTTGCCTTTGCTTTGTGGTAGAATCCGTACAACTGTGGAAAAATTGATGCCTGGTCATTTTGTCGCAAAAAAGGTTCTCCTCTGAACACTCAGTGCTCTTCCTGCCAGACTACCTTTGGTTTTGGATAAGGCTACTACATGCTTTAGTTATTTCCCAATATTCTTCCTTTTTTTTTTCTTTTTTAAAACTACTGAAAACTTTCTTTCCGGAAGATTGGAAGATGTTCCTTAAATCCTCATGAGTTCCCCGTAAATTTCCTTCCTTCTAGAGAAATATTGCAACTTTGAAAATCGAAAGTGTGGTCTTCAGTCAAATGAATCATTTCCTCAACGAACACTGATGATAACCGATGACTGAGTTTCAGTCTTGTATCCTTTAACATTGCAAAAATGCTAATGATGTTGGTCATATTCACTAAGAAAGTACTTGATTAAGTATGGCGCCTATGAAAAAGATGAGTTTAGTCTTTCAGCCATTCACCCAAACTTGCAAAAAATGGAATTCGTAGCTGTTGTCTTCAATAACAATGAACTCGGTAATGCATGATATTAGTAATGCATGTGAGGTATCAATGGAAAGAGGAGGCGTTGTTTTTTCTTCTTTTTTTTTAATTTCTAAGCTATATGCAAATAGCCAAAATTAATAACCTTGAAATACCAATCCTGTGAATTTGAATTAACTTTATTTTGATACACTTTTTATAGGTTCCGCCTTATAAAACGGCATGTGGTCAGTTTCATTTCCGAGTTGGATCTGGCTGGTGTCGGCCGAAATGAGCTCTAATAAATGCTGATAGACAGAGTACTGGATGAAGTTTTTTTTGCCTGACCGAAAACCAAACGGTTATATTATAGTAAAATTTCTATTTGAAATGCTCTTAAAAGCCATGCAGAGACAGGATGGGAGAGTATGTATATGTGTGGGTGTGTGTGTGTGGGGGGGGAGGGATAAGGGTGTGTGTGTACTCGTGTGTAAATTTCGGCGAAAGATTTCGATCATACCCCCCCCCCCCGACAAAACAGATTTACGCCGGTGCAACAGGGGACCAAAACCAGGTACAGCTGTCTTAAAGGACTTATATATTATCATGAGGCTCTAAAGATCCCTCTTTTCCCATATATCTAAAGGTTTTAGCACGATTGGATGTTTGTTCCATATGCGCTTCAATTCGACAAAATTGAATATCAAAAATATTTTAGGAAAGTTGAAAAATGGGTAAAAAAAAAAATTCATTCCAAAAGGTGCTAATTTTTTGCGTAAATCAGGTAATTTCATTTAAACCATATTCCTGCTTCAAAACATCCAAACTTTTCACAGTTGCAAGTATCAACATTAGTCATCTAACAAATGAGAATGAATGAAATGCTGCTTGAGTAGCAATTTTCTAGATTTTTCTACATCTTTCATTTGAACGGATTTTAGATGTCTAATATTGGTACTTCAAACTGTGAAAAAGTTTTGATGTTTCGAGGAAGGAAAATAACTGTAATGAAAATCCTTGATTTCTTCGATATCACTCAAATTGGATGAATCGCCTTTTCGAAATAAGCACCTTAAATACTGATAAAATATGTATGTCTTAATTTTTTTTATGATCGATACTGTATCAACAAATGTATATTTCTGTCATCAGCTAATGAAGAGGGCCCATGCAAGACTTCGTTTTCTTGTTTTGATCCGCAGGCATGAGTTGATTTTTTTCCCCCTTTACTTTTCTTCTGTGATTGTAATTCACTTCCTTGTATTGTTGTCCTGCAGATGAAATAAAATAAAACAATGATTTGTGAAAAAAAAAAGAAAAAAAAAGATAGCAATAATTCTAGTGTTGTAAAGAAAAAATATAAGAACATTCGGTTGAGTAGAAAACAAAATTAAATGCATTTTCTCTAAATATACATGTAATTACTAAGTTTGTGTTTCCTTACAAGATGGTGTAACGTCTTTGATCAAATTTTCAAAAGTTCACACGTCACGTTTGTTTCATTCTCACAAATTTCACGACAGAAAGTGCTAAACTTAATTTAACTGTTATCAACCTGGTTCATGAAACCTGTCTCCCGTTCCCCGGGGGATTCCCATTGAGGCCTGTACATTATCCGCGCAAATCACTTTCTGAAAAGCACCCTAAAGGGGCTTTCACATTTCCACTCCGGGGCCCGTACGGCGAGTGAAAATAGACATTTTGGCCAATTTCGTTCGGTGCCCGGCCGGGGCCCCTACGGCTCCTTTGCCACCATCCGTGATGTCATCGTGGACAACTCTCCATTTATTTTGCACACAATTTTTTTTTAATTGATGTATATGAAATTGGGAGTCAGGAATCAACATAATTCTTCATAAAATGCTTGAAGAATTGATGTAGCCATGTCACTCAAACAGTAAATCAAAAGAATTTCTATTTTTCTTGAAAATGAAGAAAAGTTAAATGCTGTGTACAAAATGAATGGGGAGTTGTCCATGATGACATCACAGATGCTGGCAAAGTTGCCAGTTCAAGGATTCCAATAATAGGGATTTACTTAAACTTTCAAAATTCATAACTCTGGTACAGATTTTGTCTGATTTTCCTCAAACTTTCACGGTTTACTCTTCTTGTTCTTCATTCACTGGAAAGACACTGATGTCTGGGTTGCATTCTCCTTTAACATTACAAAACAATCGATAAAGTATGCAATTGCTCACTTAAGCATGACATATGAATGAGATATGTCATAACATAATCACAACAATGGATATCCACTCATAAATCGACAGAAAACCCTCAGAATATTAAAATCATAAGCCTCCAACAGTTAACACAACTGTCCGCTTCGCTGACAGCAACCAGCACAAATACCCATTCTTGTCAAATCTGGATTTTGCACCATTTCACAAAAGTTTGCTCGCTCAAGCGTGAATTCTTTTGAGATTTGTTGGTGGGATTTGATGGAAGAGTCTCTGGGCTCTCCATCGATATGAAAATTTCCTGAAAATATTTCGAAATGCTCAGGTAGCAATTTTTTTTTCCAACTGTACACTTTTTTTTGGGGGGGGGGGGGGGAGGTACGCACTGTAGGCCTATAGGCCTACTACTATGATATAATAATAGTGGGTTCTTGTATATTGATGTCTTCAGACTTGATACCCCTGATGCTCTAGCATTTCAAGGGATTTCTTCCTAGGTACCCATTTATACACCTGGTCGAGAGTGGCAATTGTAGTAAACTTTCATGTCTTGCCAAAAGGCGGGACTCGAATCGCGGAGCTTTGTGATACAGTCCGGCGGCGTATCCACATCTCCTCGATTCCTCTGTCTCCTGTCCTACATTCATTCTCTCCAACTCGAGTAAGAATAATAAATTAGCCAGCATATAGAATAATATATATATATAGGTGCAAGGATTTCCGAAAGAAACTACATCAACGACTATCTCGTTGTCTTACAACACACTGATTTGCATTGATATGCATATATTCTTCCTATTTTTTTCACACTCTCTTTGTATTCAACTTTAAAAATATTATGCTTTCGATTATCGTAAAAGTACAACAAACCCTTAATAACAGTACTGCCCTACTATGGCAAAAGGAAGCAAGTGACATATCAACCGAATTTCAGTTATATATATTTTCATATTTTACCCAGCGTGCTCTTCTTCGGGGCCAAATTTTATGCATGAACACTCATCCTGCTAAGATTATGTAAGGCAAGACATCATGGTATTGCATTGACGTCAGTGTAAATGACAGATATATTTTGCTCTTTTACAGAAAAAGGTAATTTTGTCACTTGCTTCCTTTTGCCAAAGTAGGGCAGAGTGTTATGACCGATTCAACTTGATAATTTTTTGGCTCTGTACAGCCAGAGACCACATCATATCATGGGTGATCTGAATGCACATATAAATGAAAGTGAACTTGACTTTATACTGCATGATACTAATGATAAGTTTGACAGTTTTCTACCCGACGATTATGTAGCTGATTCTGTATACCGCAGACGTAATACCTGTATCCCCCAAGTGACAAATACGTACGGAAGAAATATACTGGATATATGTTTGAATGCCCAATTGAGAATATTGAATGGCCGTACTCTTGGTGACACGAGTGGTAAAATGACATTTTTCAACTCACAAGGCATGGCCATCGATGACTATTGCATTTGTAGTGCAAATTTGCTACCAAGCGTCTTGAGTTTCGTAGTAGAAGATTTTTTTCCCACTATGTCTGACCATTGCCCTATCACCCTTTCTTTACAATCTATTTTTACTGAACATGTTGATACGACCCCACTAATTCCAGTAATAGGCGGCTCATGGTCGAAAATACGTGAAGACATTTTTAGTAGGAATCTGATACGTAGCAGAAACTCCTTCTTAGAAATTCATGACCAAATTCTGCAAATCCAAGGGACTGATGATTCATCTGAAGTAACGAGAAAGGTTAATTGCTTAATTCAAGATTTTACAACGATCCTACAAAAAGCTGCACAACTCAAGGCTCGTGATCCCAAAGCTAAAAAGAAATGCAAACCTAATAAACCATGGTTTGATGCCAACTGCAGAAGTATTATTCGAACTATTCGGAGACTCTGCCGACTTTTAAGAAAAAACCCTTGGGATAAGACGCTTCGACTAGAAATCATGTGCAAAAAGAAACTGCTTCGTAAGGTTATACGTAAACAGCACAGGAATCATAAAAGAAAACTTTTAGATAAGCTACTCTCTGCAGAACATAAAAATCCCACTGAATTCTGGAATATTGTTAATAAAATGAAAGGGAAAGAAGGAAGGATGTTAGTTCAGAAATTGAACCGAACACCTGGTACAGCTACTTTAAGAAATTAATGAATATTGAATACATAAATTACTTTGAAGAAACTACCAAGGATGCACCTAGTATCCATAAAAACAACACGAGAAAACTGAATGCGGACATATCTTGCCAAGAAGTTCTTAAAGCTTTAAGTCAACTAAAAAGAGGAAAGTCTTGCGGAGTAGACGGAATATTAAATGAAATGATCTTAATCTCTTGCAAATTACATGTTAATACATATACCCAAATATTTAATCTGATACTCAAAACTGGTATTTACCCTGATGGTTGGAGGGATAATTATATAAAACCAGTATTCAAAGGAGGGACTTATGATGATCCATCCAATTTTCGGGCTATTGCTCTATCAAGTTGCCTAGGTAAATTATTTGCTAGGATTTTATACATCAGACTCAATGAATTCCTTGAAAATAATGATGTCATACACCCAGAGCAAATTGGGTTTCGTAAAGGTAGTCGTACAAGCGACCACATTTTCACCCTCAAAACGATAATAGACCAGGCTTTTATGAAGAAAAAATATTTATATGTATGTTTTGTTGACCTGCAAAAAGCCTTCGACTCTGTGAATAGAAAGGCTTTGATGCATAAACTTGAAAAGTGTGTTGATACTGGACCCTTTTTAAACATTATCAAGGATATGTATAGTGATGTTAGGTTTTCAATAAAGTTGGAACGTGGGGGAACACCAACATTTTCAACTTCAGCCGGGGTAAAACAAGGCTGCTCACTGAGCCCTACTCTTTTTTCTTTATATGTTAATGATTTGGTAAATGAATTTGATGATAACTGCCAACCACCATTGCTCGGGGAAAAGAAAATATCATGTTTACTATACGCTGACGACCTGGTACTAATATCCGAATCACCAGACGGTCTCCAGTCTTCCCTAAATAAACTTGATAAATATTGTAAATATTGGAATCTACAAGTAAATATTAAGAAAACGAATGTTATGGTTTTTAATAAATCGGGTAGATTAATCCATAAAGAAAAGTTCTTTATAGGTAATAATCTCGTTACGATAGCTCCAGAGTACAAATATTTGGGACTTTTATTTAAACCCTCGGGAACCTTTTCCCATGCGGTTAATAACTTGACGATTAAAGCCAAAAAAGCAATGTTTTCACTAAGAAGCACATTAGCAAGTGAACGTCTATTGGTCCTACCCAATTTGAAGCTATTTGATAGCTGTATCAAACCAATTGCTTTATATTGTTCTGAAGTTTGGATAATGGATATCATCAAGATTCTAAAAGGGGATATGGAAAAAAGATACAACTCTGTCACACCTGAAAAAATACATGTAAAGTATTTAAAGAATATGCTCGAGCTGAACAGAGGAGCAGTTAACAGTGCTGTTCTATCGGAATTAGGACGTTACCCTTTATACATCTCAAGTTTGAAATTAATGATTGGCTTCTGGATACATATCATAAATTCAAATGCTAACAGTCTAATCAATATTGCATACAACGCAAACATGTTGATTAAGAATGGGTTTTGCCAACAGCTAGAAGTATTTTTGAAAGATATCGGTTTTCATCATGTATGGGTCAATCAAAATACATTCTCGAAACGACAGCTCATAAAATCTATTGGCAACAAACTCCAAGAAAGATATATCAGACATTGGAAGAGAACTCTAGATGAAAACAGTGAGGTGTATTGTAGCAAACTTAGAACCTATAAGGACCTAAAACATACATACGACTTTGAAAAATATTTATTATTAGATGTAAATAAATCACACATTAAAGACTTTATAAAAATACGAATTAGTAACAGTAAATTAATGATAGAACAGGGAAGACACAAAAACTTGGAAATAAATAAACGCTTATGTCCCATGTGCCACATAGATGTAGAAACAGAATTTCATTTTATTATGTGCTGCCCATACCTTAAACAAGAAAGAGAAACCCTATTCCAAAACATAAACAATGTAGTGCCCACCTTTAAGGATAAAAACGAACACGAAAAATTCATATATTTACTAAAATCTAACGACTATGATATAACAAAAATATGTGTATCCTCCATTAGTAATATGTATAGGGAAAGATTGAGCAGGTTGGACCATAATATTTAGACTTTTTGATTTTTGTTTTTTGTATTATTTTTTTTTTCAGAATAAGGGAGGAATACGGCAGGAGCCGCACGTGTTTATGTATATATATTATGTCTGGCAGTTACAGAAAATACACCACGATTATATTGTTTTTGTACACTTTTACATTTTTTTTTTTTTGGGGGGGGGTTGTTTTTGTTTGATTTTGGTTCCACTTATTCATTGAGTTTGCCGAATATGTATACTTTGCCTCAATTGTGTATATGATTATGTATATCCTTTGTTTGCTTTGCATCAATTATGTATATGATTATGTATATCCTTTGTTTGTTTTGCATTGTTCATATTGATGATAATCCAAAATTGTGGATTGAATATCAATAAAATTTGATTTGATTTGATTTGATTTATATATTTTTTTTATTGTCTTAGGTACAACCCCCCCCCCTACCACCACCACCAAAAAAAAAAAACAAAAAAAAAATGATGAAGAGGGGGAAGGGGTGGGCAATCTTCGGTCAGCTATTTGCAAATGGTGAGTAGTAAAGTATGTCTGCCACAGCCCCAGAATGGAATTATTCAAATTTCAAACATGAATAAATGGGGGTGGGGGCGTATGTGATAGTGAAGGTGACTTTGAAGAGGCCTAACATTGTTTTCATTAGCTATTTACACTCAATAACAAATGTGAACTTCTAAATGTTCAGGTTCAGATAAATTGCCTGTTTTCAATATTAACATTTATAAAATTGCCTTGCATAACATAAAATTAATACCATAACAACAATAATATAAGAATGGTGTTTCTCCATAGATCTGGGCGCATAATCAAATATTAATAAGTAAAGTACGATGCACAAATGGTAACCTAAATGATATGATATAATTTTAACAGCTGTTATAGGCCTATAAGAAAACGTAAGAAAGCAAAGAAATCAAAAGAAAAGTTTCTTAATTTTCATTTGCCCCAATCATCATGCCAATACCAACTGGGCAATACTAGCAGGTCCTGCATATCAACTAAAAATTCTTGATTATAAAGGGAACGTCACGGTCCTGAAAAACACCTCAAAGCCAGAGGCGTGAAGAACCCAGAAAAAAACCTATTTACTACATCAATTTCACTTTTCTCAGACTTGAACTTTCACTGGAATGGAGAAAGGGGAAAAACCACATGGAGTGATTTCCTCAACTTTTCTTTGACGGTTCACGCAGAGCCATTAAAGTGGATCGAACTTGACGAGGGAAACAGTTCACTTATAGCTACCGAGATAACTACGTGCTGAAATAATTTTATCTGGGGAGGACTGTGTCATGCAGAACAACACAGAACGTTGATCAACTATACAAATAGGCCAAATGAATAAACATTATGAATGGAAAAACAACCAAGAAATATAGAAACAGTTTACCGTGTCTAGAAACATACCAGAAGAAAACATACTTCAAAACAAATCTAAAGGCAGATTAAAATGAAATAAGAGACAGAGGGGGGGGGGGGGGGGCGGGAGCAAAGGTGAAAGTAAGGGGGTGAGGGGGATTATAAGATATGCCTCATATTGGTCATATATTTCTTTCTATTCTTAGATTTTGATATACTGCAACCTTAGTCTTTTGCTTCTCTCTCTCTCTCTCTCTCTCTCTCTCTCTCTCTGTCTTCAGTGTAGGCCTATATGCATTTAGACTCTTTCAGACTATATAGTCATGCATTTCTTCCAATACAATTTGTTTAAAAATTTCTTCGAACACCAAGTATCACTCGAATACTACAGAGTAATTTCTTTGTAATACCCCCCCCCCTCCCATTTTCCCGACAAAATGAAATCGCCCAAGAATCGATATTCAAATTAACCGGGCACATGCATTGTCATGTGCGCATGGCTGCAGAAGCACGTGTACATCATGACTGCCTAAATGACCCTCACGATACCGGAATTGAATTAACTTTCTCTAGTGTAAGTCTACTTTCCGGTAATTGCACTTCAACGAGATCTAAGGGCGAAGTTGATGAAAATAATCACACGTGTTTAAAAAGAAACATCTAAACTTAGACCTGAGTATTACATAAATAGGCAGCTCTTCTCTTTTGGCTGTGGAGCTTGTATCCGGAGCCTGGAGAAAGGAACTGATTTGATAAAGTCTTTACCCGCTATTAAGTATTTCAAGATTGATTAAATCAATAAATGAGTATGTTTGTGATTTCTCTGAGCGAATTCTGCTTGTGAAATGAGAGGTTTCACCGAAGTGTCTAAATTCTTCTAAGGAAATTCTTCAGCTACTGGCGATATCTGACGCTCTTATCAGACAAGAAAGATTTGAAAACTTACCCTTGTCTTTCCTTTGTGACTGTTATCTTCGTGTACAATTATTTGACTAATCTTGCTGAGAGAATTCAGCTAACTGCCGAAGCTAACAATGATTTTACAAAAGATGTCGTTACTTCATGCTTTGCTGTCGTGGACGTTAGCTAACTTTTGTCTGGCAGCGATCACACCTCAGCAGCGTCATCACCATCATCGTCACCGTCATCATCACGACAATCATACTACGGCTGCAGGGACAGACGTCGTGGCTGGAACCGTTCTAACTTCGTCGATGACGTCGCGCGATTTCGACGACGAAGATCTCGATGGAGTCGAGTACGGGATTGGAGGTACGAGCCCTTTGTCGACATCAGGGGAACAACGTGGACCTACTGGTACTGCAGGTACAGATGACATGATGGCAGATGATTGGTAAGAACGAGACCCATACAGTTGGATCTAACTTAGATAGACCCCTAATTATTCAAGTTATTGTGTTAGTTACTACAAGATCGAGCCCCGTTGCGATTAATTAAATCTCAAAGTTGCGATTAATCAATCGCAACTCTTTATAAGACGAGGCCCTACTCTGAGTGAGATGATTGATACACATTGCAGTGTCGTGGTTAATCGGGGGAGGGGGGGGGGGTATACTCAGATTTGGTTCGGACGAGGGTGTAACGCTGACGCCTTCATACCATACCCGTACCCATTCTTAAGGATCGTTTTGGCAAATTAGGGAGATTTAGCGAGAACATGGGCGAGAATTTCACTCTGAACAATAAAGTTACTCATGTTTAAAAAAGTGTGTGGGACGCATGTTTAGGGATTTTCCGGCACAAAACCATATCTCATGTTTAGGGATTTCTTGCCAAAATCGACCCATTAGAGCAGCACTCCCCCGTATACCGGTCCATATTAGACGAGTACCCCCCCCCCCCCCGGTTTACACCCCTAACATTATTTTAGTCAAATCCTAAATCTAACTGTAAAGATCTACTCTATCTGAGTGAGATGACTGATACACATTGTGTCGTGGTTAATCTCTGTGGATCTAAATAGATCTAACGTTAAATCTACATCTAATCTCAAATAATCCAATTTAAAACAGTGGCGTACCGTGGGTCAACGCATTGGGGAAGGGGGGGGGGGGGCGGAACGCTCTCCGCGGACTGCGTGCAGAGCGTTGCCAAGGAGCCAGAACTTATATAAGCGTTGCCATAGAGGGGATTCAGGGGAAGGCAATAAGAGAAGTAATGATAATATAAGAAGAAAGTGTAATTGATAAAGTGAAGTACCACTGTATTTGAGCATTATCGGAATTTGAAAGAAAAAAAGAGAAAGAACTTTTGACAAAAATATGAGACTAGCGGAAGATGGTAAAGGATAAATACTACAAATTTAGGATGGCTCAGCCGGACAAATCGTCAAACAAGGTATGAGTTTGTATAAAAAATGAGACCATGTACTTGATTTAAAAAAAATATTTTTAAAAAACCTCAGGCGATATTGGATAGAGGTGAATAGAAAGAACAACAGTGCCCTGAAATGCAGATAAATAGCAGATAAAAAAGAAGAAATGGTAATGGTAATTACACAGGACAAAGTGGAAGATGAAAAAGATTTCATCTCTTGTAAAAACTGAAATTGCTCAGCCATCCCAGGTCCTTGTTAAGTCCTGTCTCGAAAGACCTGGTCTTGATGTTGAATTTAATTTCTGCCAGTTTCCTGGCTTCTCTGTCTTTGAAATGAGTGTCCCTTTTTCAAGTTTTTACTGTCTACATTGGGAACTTAATATGTATATATACGGAGAACCGCAAACGTACATCACCGAGACTGATCACAATTATTTGACAAATGCAAACAATTTCTCCCATTTTCATTTCTTTCAGTATATATATATATATATATATATATATATATATATATATATATATATATATATATATATAGATCTATGGATTCGTCAGCAAAATGCAGATGTTTTTTGTAATTTTGTGAACCACCTCACTGCCCAAATATTATGATACTTTTCTAATCGCTTCTTAAATACATGTAAGCTGATTGCCGTGTCCGAAATCATCTTGTTTCTAGCTTTTACGAGCGAGAGTAGCGAGTTAGAAAACGAAAAAACTTTTTTTTTTTTTTTTTTTTTTGGGGGGGGGGGGTTGTCTAGGCCATTATCTACTGAGAGTGTATTTGTTTTGAGTTAAACTTGCCGCTCGATTTCTTGGAGTGAAATCTATGAGTGGAAGAATAGTAGCCTATGGCATCAGATTGAGACACAAGATGCAAACTGATTCCTTTCATAAGAATATAGTAATTATCTTCGGTATTGGTTAAATTACTTAAATGCTAGCAAAGCGAGCGAACGCTTCCCGATTTTCCATTTTCCTTTTCCTTGTTTCCCCCTTTTTCACTTTCATTTCTCTTTTTTTTTTTTTTTTTTTTTTTTGCCAGCCGATGGGGAGGGGGCGGCACGCCCCCCCCCCCCGTAATTACGCCACTGAATCTAAAACTAGAATCAGATTTCCACATTATTTTATATTGAAATATTAATGTCGGCGAAGATCTTTTTTCCCCAGCCCCTTAGCCTAGGCTTTAACATTTATAGTATAACTAAGTTAACGTGACAGTAGCTTGCTGAAAAAATAGGTTCTTCCTTATAATAATCATGATAATACAAAAGAGATAAGTGGCATCAAATAACAGTGCAATTATACAGTTTTGTTTGTTTGTTTGTTTGTTTTTGTATTTAACTTAACCGGGCCTTACTTGTCCTTACTGTCATAATCAGGTGATGACTATGGGCCTTTCCTGTAATTTCCTGTAATTAGGCGTAGCCAAAATCTTGGCATGTTCCCCGTCAAGTTAGTGTGCACATCTGGCTAGCTCGCAGCACTGTAATACATGTAGTGGGGTAGGCCTACCGGATACGGTGCCACCATCAGGCTCAAGTTTCGTCGACCTATACTGTGAAGCAAGCGGGCGCGATCGTCAGATTATCGATTCATTGAGACAAAATGATCATAAGGTATAACGCGTAGTAAATTGCAACCAAGACTTCAGGTCCTCAATAGACATGACAGATTTCACTGCTCACCTGTTGCTAGAACTATTTCTTCGAGGCCCTATACACAGGGGGAAAAAAAATTCGGAGGGGGGGGGGGGGGGGGTGGGGGAGGGAGGCTAGAATGTGGGTAAAAACTACAGATAGTTGTAACGGGGAGATCATGGCGGTAGATCGGGCAATGAAAATATCGTTCTCATACATGTGACATAAGTGATTTTTCTTTGTTGAAAGGGAAGCGGGGCGAAGGGGGGGGGTACATGTAGGGTACGGGAACATCTTGGGGAGATATGGGAGAGGGTTAAGCGAATCAGTGTGAGTCTTAATGGCTATAGAAGCTACCAGATCGGTTGATGAAAATATGCATAATTATGGTTCTCACATAAATGATTAAGTGTTAAAAAAAAAACACCACCACCAATAACAAAAACACTATTTGATGCTACCCACCATATTCCACCTCGCCATCATATACACTACGGTATACCAAATCACGATCGGTAATGAAAGTAAGCATAATAGTGCTTCTCACATTGTGTTAAAAAATGAAATTTAAAACCACAACAAAAACAAACAAACAAAAAACACTATTTGATGCTACTCACCATATTCCACCTCGTCATCACAGGAGATTACACACCACGGTGGATGGAGAGGTTGTCTTGGTAACTGATGAACATCAAGCTAACGTGATCCTGAATCCAGCCAGCCGTATTCAGCTTGGTACAGTCACTTTCACTTCAGCAGGAGCTATCAAGGGGGAGAAGGTAAGCATTAGGACGGAAGGGTGATTAAATTTCTAAATTAATTTTTCCAACAGGCGTGTAGCTAGTGGCGGTGAAGGTGGTCCCCCGCCCCCACCCCCCCCCCCCCGAAAAAAAGCTTGAGCGAGAGGAGAAAAAGGTGAGAGAATGTAAGAAGAAAATGAGCAGACGAGGAACGATGGCAAAGAAACCTCGAAGCTTCCGTGCTTCGGGCGGGAGAGGGACCCCCCCCCCGCACCCTCCCCCTAGGGAGCGCGCCTCAATAATGTAATTCGCACGTTTCGTGCTCACTACCGCCCCATAAAACGAAATCCAACTACGCGTCTGCTATTCAAGACCAAAACTACGTAGAATAATACTTTAATGCAATTCTTTCCTGAAATTTTAGCTGTGTGATACTTTTTGTAAACTGGCAATCACAAACTTTTTTCTCTCTCTCTCTCTCTCTCTCAATAGGGAGACACGGGCCGTCAAGGGCAAGAAGGAAGAAGAGGGGCACGAGGTATCCCCGGACCTCCCGTAAGTCCTACGCGACCATTTCATTTTTCTCGTCATCTTTGATGTCACGTGATACTGCATGTGATTTCTTTTCAGATTTTCTTTTCACTTTTGCCAGGCTCCCTTTTTAAAAATTATTTCTTTCTTGTTTAAAGCTACCTGATTTACTAAATTGTTGAATCAATTTCATCGTGTAAATTTTCACTAAAAACTGTAACATCTTTATGCCTCTTCGTATTAATATTTTATCACTTTGTCATTTCATTTGATTATTATTATTTATATTATAATACTTTAGTAGTAGTAGTAGTAGTAGTAGTAGTAGTAGTAGTAGTAGTAGTAGTAGTAGTAGTAGTAAAAGTATTTCTTGAAATTCATTTTATTTGTTTGTTTGCATATCAATTTATTCGTGCATCCATTTATTCATGATATACATATTTTAATGTTTTGCATTTTTTTCGATCACCCCGTTTTGTCTGTTCCAGAACAGATTTTTCGTAAATTCAAGATCAGACCTTACGATGATTTCTCTTCACAATGCGATTTTTTCAAGGCTTAATTGCCCCAAATAGTACAAGAAATAGCAAGGGGTGGCTAAAACCTGCATTATGACTACTGAAATAAATATCATTCACCAATAATGATGGGGTGAATGTCAATGACATATTCTGTTGGTTAATCCTAGATTTATATCTCTTTACTAGGGTATGAAAGGCGAGCCTGGTGACCAAATTACATTCAACGGCCCCCTGCATGTTCACTTCGCTACGACCTCTGATACTTGTGAGCAGGCAGATACGGGTCGGATTCGGATAGATGAAATCGGTAGGAATCATTTTGTTGTCTCTAAAATTAACATCGATTTTTAATTTGGACGCATACAACAGTTACGGGAGAGGGACAGTACATGGTGAAACAATATACGTCTTATTCATTATCACTGGGGTTTTTTTTTTCTTTTCTTTTTTTACTGATGCCATGAATACAGGGGCGGCGCCAGGGTATTTTGATAGGGAGGGCAAGATGTCCAATGGGCGAGTTTATTGACGTTTTAAATGAACCAACGGGGGTATTATATAGCTGCATAACCCAGGCCTCTCTTTTTCTCCTCTTTTTTTCTTTGTTATCACTTGAAAAATCATAGAGGGGGTCGCCCCCTGCATGAATATAGACATTGATTTGACCTTTAAAAGAAAGCTACAGTTCGAAAAGGGATTTTGAATGACAATATTTGACGCCTTTTGAATGGTTATACATTGTGCATACATTGTGTGTGTGTGTGGGCAAGCCTAAATCCGATGACCGGGGTAAGAATATTTCTGTAAAGCACTTAGACACGTCTCAAAAAGATGTATTATTTAGGCGCCATATAAATGCAGAATATTATTAATATTATTATCGAGTAAATATACGTTTGCTTCTTTGGAATGTCATTTTCAATATTCAGTGTATCAAAGAATTACTTGTACACTGCACAAAAACCACACTATAAAAGGAGAAGATGAACCATGCTGAAAGTCAAAAATTCCTAAATTAGTTGTCATAAAATCTACTGAATTGTATATCAAATTAAAGAGAAAAGTATAGCCTTTGATTTGCATGTAGTTACAAATTGTGATCAGTCATGCATTATGCACAATAATGCTTATTTTCAGACCTTCCTGTGATCATTGAAGCGTAACTAGTATTCCGTTGATGATCGTGGCTTGTTCATACATTTTCCTGATAAACAACAAAAAAAAGTAACTCCCCCTAATTCAAAATATCATAACTTTTTAACGAAGAGGTTTTTAGGAAAATAATTTGGCAGGAGTGTTCCTACACATATTGACTAACTTCTGTTTGAAAATGAGATTGATCTGTCAAGTCATGCAAGAGTGAGCAGACATTAAAGGCAAAAATGTCACTTTTCAAAAGTCACAAGAGTCATTGGGGGGGGGGGGGTGTGAAACAAGATTTTTCTGGCGTTTTTTAAGTGTTGTTGATGTTTTTCGAGGTTGTGCCACGGTTGAGTAACAAAATTGCGAACGATGAAGCAAGAAATGCTGAAAATTTACTGTTTAATGCCGGAAAAAACGAATACCTGATATTTTCACATAATGTGCTGACTCATGTTGGTCGATGCCAGTTTTTTTCCACAAACTGAATGGATTTTGCAGATTTAGGAGGGCTGAACATCATTTTTTCTCAAAAAACTGTGTTCACCCAACTGTGATAAACATGAAAAGTGTCAGGGATAGGCATGACTGGATCAAACAATGGAAGAATTCAAATTCGCCACAGGTTTGTTTCACAGAGCCCCAAAATGACTCTTGTGACTTTTGAAAAGTGACATTTTTGCCTTTAATGTTTGCTCGCTCATGCATGAGTTGACGGATCAATCTCATTTTCACACAGAAGTAAGTCAATAAGTGAAGAAACACTCCTGCCAAATGATTTTGCTCAAAAATTTTTCGTTAAAAAGTTATGCTATTTTGAATTAGGGGGGAGTTCCGGGGGAGTTACTTTTTTGTTGTGTTTAGATGGCATGATATCCTTCAATTGATATACAATTCTTAGTATTTCAATTCGTATCACTCATTTTGAAAACATCTTTTGATCAATTTGTTACGGTTGCTTAATTGACTTTTGTACAGGGGTTGTAATTATATTCATATTTCATATCATGTCAAAATGAATAAAACCAACTGAAATGCTCAGAATCGTATATCAAATTTAAAGGATATCATCTCATCTCTCGCAAAAAAATTAGAAATAAGCCATGAACATTGAAGCATAACTTGTAATGCTTCAATGATCACAGAAATGTTAGAAAATATGTATTAGTGTGCATAATGGATCATAACTATTCATGCACGAATCATCTCAATTTGTAACTACATGCAAATCAAAGGCTTTTCTTTGCTCTTAAATTTGATATAACATTCAGTAGATTTTATAATAACTAATTAAGGAATTTTTTACTTTTAGCATGGTTCATTTTCTCTTTTTATATGTAGCGTGGTTTATGTGCAGTGTACAAGTAATTCTTTGATACACTGTAGGCCTACTTATACACCACTCATTAGTATAATTAAGCAATGTCATACGGATCTTCCGGTTCAAGGGAATTGCACCGACTTGATGGTGGTCATTGTGGAGAGAATCCTTCATTTATGGCAGGATAGGTCTCAGATATTTGATATTCAACCGTACCTGTTACTTTTTGGTAGGTGAGTCTCTGGAGATCTGCACTGGTCGGGGATGGCGAAATCTAGGATCAGGGAACAAGCCTAGGAAACTACGAAGAAGCTGTATGGAACTTCTGTTGATTGATGGTATCGTTGAAGATGGACTATATTGGATTAATCCCTCTTATGGGTAAGAATGGTTATGGTCATGCACAGAATTCACGAATCCCACTCCTGACACCCCAAAACATATTACTGAACAAAAAAAATATGGTGTCCTATATTCGGCTCAACGTGAAGCAGGGGCCCAGCAGGAAGAAGGAGGCAAAGAAAATACAAGCTTCTACACAGCTTTAGTACGAGGAGCAAACCTACAACTTACTGGTTCATTCACAAACAAATGCTAGGAAATTCGTTAAGATATTGATAAGGTACTGTATTGAGTTTTGAGAGAATCGGTAAACCCTTTGATTGGCCCAGTGGAGACCCCAATGAGATTTTGCTGCTCAGTGCGCATTTAATGATTCCATTAATGTCTGGTGAGGATATTTTTCTCTTTTGCATCGTACTGCCTATAAAAAAGTGATGCATTATAGAACTGTATGTCAATGCTAAATTTGTTCATTTCTGTTAAAATGATATGAATTGTACGAATTCAGGGGTGGACGGAGAGTACTATGCGCTCGGGGAAAGGGTGGCATTCGATTTGACCGGCCTATCAAAATGACTGGCCTTCAAGCCCATTTGCCCATTGGGAAAACCAAGCCCCCCCCCCCCCCCCCCCCCCCCCCCCCCCCCCCCCCCGCTCCGCCATGCTTTTCTCATCAATTTGAAGCCAAAATAAGCCCCCACTAAATAATTCATGACGTGTCATGAATTATGAATTTTGTAAGATGCCCCCCGTAAATTTTAAATGTCTTTGGGGAAAAATCTCCCAACCACGGCCAACCCTCCCATAACGCGAGGCGTCAATCCGTTTTAATTTTGGGGGACACTCTAAAAAAAAGGTCCTTTATGTAATTTTTTGGGGGAAATAAATTTTGAGGGACAAGCCCCCCCCCATGACGCACATGCCCATAACAGTGTTAATGTTTCTTCTTCTTCTTCTTCTTCTTCTTCTTCTTCTTCTTCTTCTTCTTCTTCTACTTCTTCTTCTTCTTCTTCTTCTTCTTCTTCTTCTTTTTAAGTTCTTCTTCTTTTTCAGTGTATAATGCCTAAATCTTCTGATTCCTTTTCAATGTCTTTTTTGCTTTGTTTTCGATCTTAGTAATGTAAGCAGTCAAGATTTATTATCACCATCATTATATATGAATCTCCTAGGAAGGATACTCAACATGCAGTGCGTGTTTACTGTGACATGCACACTGCTGGCGGTGGTTGGTCTCTGGTAGCAAAGGTTACCGACAGCTTCAGTTGGATCTGCCCAGAGCTGGAGGGATCAGACTGTGAAAATTCCGCAGTGGATCCAGTGCGAGCGAATCTCTTTCATTCGGTCCACGAGAGAGACTCGGTGGATCTCGGTCATGGGAGTGGATCAGATACAGGCGTCCACGTTGACAACTCAGTTTCTCGATATATCTTCAAAACAGGTACGACTTTGTTTAGGCCTCCATAAAGGAAAAGTACAGGCAAACAAGAAGAAGCGATCTAGATATGTTCAGGGGGGTGTAAAATAAAAAATACAATCAATCTTACGATTGATATCAATCGTAAGTCTATGGCAAACCATGTACTCAAGAGTTACAACTGATTGTAAGATTGATTGTATCTCTTATGTTACACCCCCAGGTTTTATCTCTTGATTATAGACAGATTACAAGTCTTGTCCTTTGAAAAACAGCCTTTCACAGGTAACAGAAAAGAGCAGTATAAGTATTCTTATTGTTTGTCATTGGGGTGGGGTGGGGTGGGGTGGAGGGGTTATAGCAACTTGAAATAAGAATGAATTAATTGTGACGAAATGCTTTTCGAGACTGACCATTCAGAAGATGGGTTAGCAATACCGGTCAAATATAAATATATATATAGACTATGGTGTAATGAGCCAAATATTTGAAGGTCTGCGCTACCCCCCCCCCCCCCCAAAAAAAAAAAAAAAAAAAAAAAAAACAGCTGCTGAGAAGCACCAACAACAAAAAAGTTCCTCAAGGAAAATAAAGAATAAAAGAATTTTTAAAAGAGGGTACAATAGGCAAAATATTCCAGGGAATTGATGCCATGTCAGTGCTGAAGAGATACAAATGATAATTTAAGAAAAAAAAAAAAAAAACATTGGTCGTGAAAAAAATTGGGGGGCATAGGCCTCCCCAAACCCCCACCAGTACGCATGTGTATAAAGTTATGATTATCTAAACTACATCATGAATTTGCTGTAGTGTTGATGTTTCTCTGTCTCCTTCTTTCTCTCTCTTTCTCTCTCTCTCTCTCCCCCTCTCTCTCTCTCTCTCTCTTTCTCTCCCTCTTTCTTTCCAGGTTTGCTCTTATCCAGTGGGCATTGTTGGTAGCAGTCAAGAACCTAGCAAAGGAATAGCACTGGAAATTGTTTTGAATAAGATATGCATAAAACAAACTTCGAATGTTCAGTTATTCAAGGAGTGGGAAGTTTCTTGACATGTTGACACTGCATTTCTTTCCTCTTGCATTTTTGATCAGGACGTAAGCAAATTCGCTTCTCCTTCGTCAGCGACGCATCCGTTGGCAACGGCTGGAACTTCTCTGAGGACGCCTATGCCTCGTTCCGCCAAGACGAGGAGCATGTGTTGTTCAAAGACGGCACTTGGGCCCAGTACAGCAGGGAGAACCTGAGCTACTCCTGGAATATCATCACACACCAAAGGACACATCTCTCATTCACTGGAGACGTTATATGCTGGGGCAACAAGGTCTCGACACCATACAGGTATTTCCATGACTCATTGTCGGTGTGGGGGGGGGGGGGGGGCGGATAACAGAATAAATAAATGAATAATGAATTAAGGCAGGGCACAAAATTTTTTGAACAAAAATGTAAAAAAGCTCGTCAGATTCTGTAATACCCTTTTATTCCACAGTTTAATGACAACCAGAAAAGACAATGATCATGATGGTTTAGAACATTTGAAAGAGAGGGGGTGTGGCACGTTTTCGGGAGTTGTGAACTGGAAGTAGGTCGCTTGAGTTTCAAAATGGGAGTGTGGAGGCTCCCTTAAATTCGCAAGTATCTGACACAACTGTTTTACTGTAAAACCAAACATATTTCGCCTGCATGATTTTTTTTTTTTAAATTAGAAAGCTTCCCATAATTTTCGAGAATTTGTACCCCGAAATAAATGAAAATAGCTATTTGTCTATAGACGGCGCTCTACAAGTTCACACACACTGTCACATTTGTTTTGAACGTACATTGGTCTTACTCGAACATGTGGAACAGTGACGCCTAACTTAATACAATAAAATGTACGATTTGTTTGTTTTCGAAAAAACATTTTTCATTGTATTCTTTAGATCGGTTGTGACAATGATATAAAAAACCATAATTATATCAATTAAAGCGCATGTACATTTTTGGTAGTAAGGGAGAAAATTGGCATGAAACTAAATAATTCTCATATTATAAAACAAAAATTACATTTGCTTTTTCCCTTGCTACTGAGTAGGCATAGCTAAAAGCAGGGCGGCGCCAGGGTAATTTGATAAGGGGGAGGCAAGATGACCCATAGGTGAGTTTATTTACGTTGTAAATTATTAAATGGAGGTATTATATAGTTGTATGCCTCAGCCCTCTCTTACCCCATACTCTTCTTTCTTCTTCCTCCTCTTTTTCTTCTTTTTCTCCTCTTTCTTTTTTTATCGCTTGAAAAATCATAGGGGGACGGTCGCCCCCTGCCCCCCCCCCCCCGTAGCGCCGCCCCTCCCCCAAAGCGCCGCCCCTGGCTAAAAGCAAAGAAATATGACGAACATTTTTTGATGGCCTAACAAAACTGTACTTTACCTTATTACTTCCAAAAACGTAATTAAAAAAATATATATATCATACCTGATTATTTCAACATGTATCTCTCGCTGCCAGGTACCACGAAGGCGGCCTTCATATGGGGATCCCGTCCTCCAGCCTACCGTGTCAGCTAGACATCGACCCGAACGCCGTCATGCTAAAGAGCATCTACGCAGCTATGGGTGAAAACGGAAACTCGCAGTGGGTGGATCGTCAGCGCAGTTATCTCGGCGACGGTTCGATGGCGGCGGTCAATGAGAGAGTTGCAATCTGGGTTAGATAGTGGTATGTGCATGAAGGAGATGAACGTTTTAAATGTAACAAATGTCGAGAGGGTTAGGATTATACTTATAGACACATGGACTTTCTGAGAAGCCACTCCTTAGGGGCGGACGAAACTGGTATGGTCTTTGCTTCTTCTACCACTTAAAGTCTAAAAAAAAAAAAAGATTTTGGATTCTTTGTATAGAGAACGGAACAGGTGCTCGTCACACTTGAAAGAAATCTGGTTGACAATTGAAAAGAAGTCGCTGTAATTCTTACATAAATGGTCACCACTCTTACCTTTGTCATAGCATTCCGTTCAACTTAATCTCATCGTCATCAATCTGTTAACGGTGCAGAAAGCTATTTGGTCGCACAGATTGTTATTCTGGAATTTCGGGAAGGCACATTTTTAGTGGCATTTAGTGGCTCTCTATCTTGTCGACGTTGTATACTTGGTATGCAATTTCTCCACTTTTATCTTTTTTTTTTCAAAACAAAAATAATAAAGATTTAATGAGTAATAGGGTCCATAAATTTCCTTAGTGTGTTTGTCAAGTATTATGGCGAGGATTTTGTGTTAACGCATTCATTACATGAATTATGTGAAGCCTTCTTTGATCAGTTCTTCTTCATGGAATAGGCAACACCAGTATTTTCGTTTTATTGGCTCATTTCTCTTTTAAATATTAATCGGAATTGACAAAAAATATGCTTAGTTAAAAGGTTGCCAATTCGCATGGCAAAAACTGATCTCGAACCTTTCATCAACTTGCCAATTTGAGGAATTTAGTGCTTCTTGTCCTTTGAATTATTGTTTTAGCGTCAAATATTGACACAACAGAATGCTGTATTTATTTATTTATTTATTTATTTATTTATTTTGCTTTTTTCATGTAACTGGCATGTATTGGGGGGGCATTCTTAGTCTAAAAGTGTTAGGCTAAACCACATTATGTGGAATTCTGTCATCAGTTTGTTGAAGATTTGTATTTAGTATCGTTGAATTTTTTTTTTTAATATTTTGTTCAATGATAATATATTCATAATTACTTCCAAGCAATAAAGCCCTGATCATGCTGGTTTATGTTTACAATAATTTACCCATGGACGTGCATAATTAAACCTTTAGCAGCATTATTAACAAAGGCTGACATTTGGGCTGTATTTGTCATGATGTTTTATGTCATTTTATATATTTATGTTTTATTCGAGAAATTGACGAAGGCCACTACGTGGTCACCTGACATTAAGACTGCATATGTGATAATGTTTAATGTCATTCATATGTGTGTTTTATTCGAGAAATTGACGAAGGTTAGTACTACGTGGTCACCTGACATTTGAAATGCAATTTTGATGGTGTCTCATGTCATTCACATTCTTGTTTTATTCGAGAACTAATTTTGAAAAACTAGATTGCAAATGCCATTTTTCGGAATCTTTAAGAAATTAGAAGTCTATGGGAATGCCAAGGTGTTCGTTCTCGAATTAGTTCAGCGCCATCTACGAATAAAAAGACAAGCCAGTCTTGCAAAAATGTGCCTCCATGGCTTCTGATAACTTCGATACTGATCGGAAGCATGTACATCTATTACTAACACTCACTTTGAAGTCTCTGTAAGATTAAAGATAGATACTATGACATCCTATGGTCGGAGCTTGATTTTGTTGCAAGCGGGCAGGAAATCTATGTTAGAAAATATTTAGACAATTGCTGGGGAGGGGCCTATAACGTTTTGAGAAAACCTTAAACGTTAGCATGGATTAGGAAGACAAAATGGTATCGTTGTATTTCAACACAAAGTGGAGCGCCAGGAGCGTCAGTTCTAACGGACATGAGCGCTATATAACAACCCACTATTATTATTATTGATGTATTGAAATATCTTTTATTCAACATTGTAATTATTGCATAAGTGTTGAATTACACTTTTAAGATGCCAATAAAGCCAGTACGTAAATTGTTTTTCAATAAACTGTTGTAAATTCAGTTCTTAATCCATCAACTGTTTTCTTATTTGTTATTTCTGTTGGAAATAAAACTGAATCTGAATCTGAATCTGAATCTTACATATTCGTATCCTCCCGTCTCTCCTCTTTGTTTGTTTTTTTTTTTCTTTCTTTCTAGCCTTTCTGTCCTTCTTTTATCATTTTTACTTTTTGGTATTTTGTATATGACATTTTTCACGCCTTTCATATTTTTTATTCTCCCTCTCTTTACATCTTGTCTTAATTTTTCTATTCATTCACTGGCTTCTATCCACTGCTCTCTTACATTTTTCACACATCCAAATATGATGATTATCTATCTCTCTCCTCTTTCCGTCTTGTGTTAAAGAAAGATCGTCTGTTATTCACTGGCTTCTCTCCTCTGCTCTCGTTGCATATTACATTTTTCTTCTCCCTTCCTACATTTTGTGTGGGCGGCGGTGTGTGTGTGTGTGTGGGTGTGTGTGTGTGTGTGTGTGTGTGTGGGTGTGTGAGGGTGTGTGTGTTTTGGCACACGCCATCCAGGCCATCCAGACCGTCCTATTACTGATCATTCTCTTCAACCATTTCATTTCATTTCATTTCATTTCGTTTATTTCCATTTCCTACAATAGGATGCATTGTGCAAAGTAAAACAATGATATTTCACAGTGTACAACAGGCCTTTAAAAAACCAGGTTGGTAATGGAGGGGACTGCTGAAAAGCAGTGTATCAATAAAATACTGTATCAATAAAAGAAAAAAACCTTCATAACATACGCTGACAGTCAAGCATAGTCATGGTCGGTGGCTATCTGAAGGAATTTCAGCGGAACTGCCCAGCTAAGAGTTATTCGTACCGTGGTACGAATGAAATTATTACTATTACTAAAAACTGAACATCTATTTTTCCTAATTAACCACATACTTTTGGAAAAATTCTTACGGCAGATTAATAAGTCATTTGACTCATTTCAAGTTTCACGACCTTGTAAAGTTATTCGTTCGTTTTAAAACATTTTCCTCTAACATGTCCACTATCTGTGAATAATACGTTCTTGACCTACTATTCAATGACTTTATCTTCTTATCAAATATCTGATCTAAGTGCATTAAAACAAACCGAAGTTCAAGATCATTTTACTACATAAAGCTTCAGTTTGAAATTACCAATGTCCTATCGCTAGGTCAACAGTCATTAAGTCCAAATATAATTTATTTTGATAAAAGACATATTATGCATGGAAGTTCACGAATTTTTATCTTATATTAAACAAATCATGAGCGACACCTCGTCTATGAAGATAAATTTCTATTCTGGTAGGTAATGATCATGCATAGGTGCATTTTTTTTTCTTCACATTTTTCTTTATCTCGAAATTGGATTTGTGAATCACTGCGACAAGACCCATCTTGCACCTACAACAGACAAACGTTTGGCGGAATGAACGAGATTTAATAATGAAATGTCCCGTTAATGGATTTTCAGTTTGGAGCAGTGTCTTTACTTAGCCTACACTTTGGATGCTTTTTTTTTCTTCTTTCTTTCTTTCTTTCCTTTTCTTTTCTTTTCTTCCCTTTTTTTTGTTTTTTGTTTTTTGTTTTTGTTTGTCTTAGTAATGTCGTATATAAGCAAACGTGACATGGCTACTCGCTGGGCTACTTCCAATAAAATGTGATTCTTTAATCATGATGCTTAAAATATTATTAATGAAAATGATTGACCGAATTTTGTCGCAAAATTTTTTAGCATTTTTTTTTATAATGCGATGGAATAGATCGTTGAATCATCAAGTTTTAGATGTGAAGAGAAGGTTGAACCATTTTAGCGTAAAGGGAGCTGGAGAAAATGATACCATGATTATAGGCAGAGGAAAGGGTCGTGAGAGGGGAAGGGTAAAATGAAAACTATGACGTAAGGGACATGATATAGGGAAGAAAAGAGAAAGAACAGAGAGAGAGAGAGAAGAGAGAGAGAAGAGAAAGGAGGTGGGGACTGGGGAGCATACCTAAGTCATTAATAATTTACAGGAATTTTACTTGTATTTGGTTGGATGCAAACACAGTCATACAGACAAGCAGTGGCTGTGCACATCAAGGTTACTGATCCCGACAGAGGCTTCTCAGCAGATCATTGACGGACTTTATCCTTCTCTTCCGCGCGAGAGGACCTGGGTTCTATCCTGCTTTGGAAGGTGTGTTGTCATAATTTTGCCCCTTTCGACCCAGGTGTATAACATGGTAATACATTGCAATATGCTTGGACAATAAATTGCAGGACCCGCAGGAAGATCAGGGCCCCGTTTCATAAAACTTGTTAGGCCTATCAGTAACAACTGCCACATTTCTATTACAAATTTGCTTTCGGCCAATCAGATGCAAGGATTTCAGTAGCTTATAACAGTACTGTTATTGCAACTTGTTATTGACAAATTTTATGAAATGGGGCCCTGTATCAATACTGCTTTGGCTATATACCCCGGGTGTAGATAAGACCAAAGTACTATTGATTAATTTTGGCCGGAACTTCTTACATAAGATAGCTTCTGGGATCATGGGGAGAGTAGCCACCTGTATATCTACTAAAATAAAAGTTCATAACACCAGTTCACTACGTAAATCAGTTCATGTAAATTTGGTGGGAATACCAATAAAACAATTATCATGTATGTTTTATCAAAGCCAAAATTATTTATGATTGTACATTGTACACAGGGGACAAAGTGTAAAGATTAGCAGTTTGTAAATAATAATTATAAAATGGTGATATGGATCCTAATCAAATGACTGGCTGAGATCTATCACGTGACCAGTCTTATATTTTTGCCTAACAGCGAAAGTTGCTAATGATTTGTGATCGGTATACTAATGACCGCTGCCAAGGCTACTTTGCTTTGGCTTCCCACACTGCGGCCACTCACCATCAATAATACTCATTACTTGGTACATGATCGGGCGTTAGTAAGAAATATCCACCCTCGTGAATTTTGGAACAGTCCAAAACACACGAGGCAAAGTTCCAAAGTTACTATCGGGTGGATAATTCTTATTAACGCTTCCTGTCATATGCATTTATTTGTATAGGCCTATTAATGATTATTTACACCCGCGTTGTTCAAAAAGTCACTGTTTGTTGAGGAAATTAACATTTGACATACTTACAGAAACACAGTTTATTTTACTAGTAAAAACACATTAACGACGGCAACTGATTACTTGAAGTGCATGAAAAACATTCTCGCGTGCAAGTCTTCCCCAAGCCTAGGAGGCCCAGCCCATCCTGGTTTCGTAATCTTTTGAGAGTACAAAAACAATCACGTATATGCAGTTATTGAATCTAATGTTCCAAATACGACTGTCATTAGTCCTTGGATTATTTATAGCGATGTAGATTTTTGAACTTTGGTGTGTTTACTTTTGCAAGGACAAAATAGAAGTTTTCAGTTATCTTTCTGCCTGATGAATAGCATGAAAACATAATAATATGACATCTCCTCGTCCTCTTTCGCACATTTTGTTACAGGATTAATGAAATGTTTTTAATGTTTAAAATATGTTTAATCATCTGATCGAGGAAAGATCACGCAAGTTACTGTATTAGCGTGAGACGTGATAACTTTAAAACAAATTTAGGTCGACCTGACCATTTCAAACTCGTTGTTAGCGATACCTAGGATGTGGACTAGGTCAAACATACAACAGAGGCCCTCGGGCCACTCTTTAGGGGCATCTGCCGGGCACAAAGCAGTAGTACATTGTCTGTCATGGCCCATTCGGTAGTCTGTAGGATAGACCTGACCTTTTCGCACTGGTTTCAAGTGACGTCCAAGATGCTAACTAGGTCAAAATATGAAAAGGGCCCTCGGGTCACTCTTTGGGGCGTCTTCCGGGCACAAAGAGGCAGAAAATTCGTCTGCCATAGCCCATTCAGGACTTTGTAAGATCGATTTAACCATTTCATATCTGTTTTCAGTGGTATAGGATGTTTGACCTGGGTCAAACATACGAAAAGTGCCATCGGGCCACTGTTTGGGGGCGGCTGGCGGGCACAAAACAGCAGCAAATTCGTCTGTCATGGGTCATAATATAATCTGTGTGAGGAGCCCCAAAATCTGCCATGGGTTTCGTGTGGTACCTCGTTCATCTAACAAAACCTGTAATGTAGCCTCTATGCAATAATGCCCTTTGGGGGCGTCTGCCGGGCACTTAGCAGCAGAAAATTCGTCTGTCATGGACCATTCCGAATCAGTGTAATGAGCTGCAAAATCTGCAGTGGGTTTCGTGTGGTACCTCGTTCATCTAATCTAACGCATTTTTTGGGCCCCTTTTAAAAGGCCCCAGGGGGCACATGCAGCAGAGGTGCAACGGCAGACGCCCAGTTTGATATATGCGGGGTTCCTTCCCAGGCCTTTCAATACTCAGATGTTGGTACCTCGTTCATCTAATAAAAAGTCACCTAGCTGCCGGTCTAGTAGTTCAGTGATGGCTCTCTGGTAGAGAGCAGTGGTATCTGAACCGGGAGGTCCCGGGTTCGGAACCAAAGTCTTTCAATAAGGCAGTAATCTTCTATGATTATAAGGTAATAGCCATTCGGACCGGGCATTCGGGGAGGACTTCAACCGTCGGTCCACGTGGTATCTTACAAGATGCACTTTCTTAGCCGTCGGTTGAATATATAAATTGTCACTGATTAGAAATCCTTTGTATTCCACTTCAACTAAATTCCACGGTCCACAGAACAATTTGACTATTTTGAACAATAATTTTGTTGAGTAGGCCTATGTTTTCCCATAAAAAGGACTGCGAGGGATGCGGTGTATACATGTACTGAATATAGTTACAGTTATGGGCGTTAATCGGTGGGGGACAGGGGGGACACGTCCCCCCCCCCCCCCCATGTTTTGTCAGAAAAGAAGGGGGACCACCGGGGACAGTGATTTTGTATACATTGCCAAGGAGATGAGAGTTAAATTCCCATTGAAAATTAACAATGTCAAAAAATTGTCATGTACTACTACAGCACTGGCCATGCATGCATGCATGGCCAGAGAGCTTGGCTATCTGGAGCGAGCGGGGGTTTGGCCGCGCGTGCTCACCCCTCTATGCTGTTCCTGTATTGTTTTGTACGACGGCGTACACGCGCGCACCCACTGGCCTGAGTCATGCATGCATGACTGGAGTGCAGTAGTTGAAAGCAGGCTGGCGTAGCTAAGGGGGGAGGGGCACAAGGGGTCCATGGCCCCCCTGTTGATCGGCTAGCAAAATAAAAAAAAAGAAGAAAAAAAAAACTTTCATCGAGTCCACTTCACATTAACTTACCCTACCCCTACCCTGCAAAATGAAAGTAAAACGTAAGTATGCCACTTCTCATATAAGTTATCCCCAGTACTGAATTTTGGTGTGCAGAAAATGCAATTTTCATGCATGAATTTTCAAAAATCTCCCTACCGTGGGAGGCCTCGCTTTACAACCACCCTCCCCCATTATGCCACTTCTCATATGTTACCCCTAATACTGAATTTTAGTGTGCAGAAAATGCCATTTTCATGCAAAATAAATCGAATCAAATCAAATCAAATTTTATTGATATTCAATCCACATTATTTGGGATTATCATCAATATGAACAATACAAAACAAACAAAGGATATACATAACCATAAACATAATTAAGGCAAAAGTATACATATTCGGCAAACTCAATGAATTAGTGGAATCAAAATCAAACAAAATCAAACAAAAAAAAGTGTAAAAGTATACAAAAATAATATAATCGTGTTGTATTTTCTTTTACTGCAAGACATAATATATATATACATAAACACGTGCGGCTCCTGCCGTATTCCTCCCTTATTCAGCAAAATTTAAAAAAAAAAGAAAAGAAAAAGAAAATACAACAGAAATTAAAAATTCTAAATATTATGGTCCAACCAGCTCAATCTTTCCCTATTCATATTACAAATTTTTGTTATATCATAATCGTTAGATTTTAGTAAATATATGAATTTTTCGTGTTCATTTTTATCCTTAAAGATGGGCACTACATTGTTTATGTTTTGGAATAGGGTTTCTCTTTCTTTTTTAAGGTATGGGCAGCACATAATAAAATGAAATTTTCAAAAATCTCCCTACCGTGGGAGGGGGGATACCCCCCTCCCACACCTTCCCGCCGCTCGGTTGCTTCGCTCCCTTGCCTTGCCCCCCCCCCCCCCCCCCGTTGAAAATTCCTCGCTACTCCAGTGTCCAGGACCACAATAAATTCCGCAAATCTGTATGTAACATTTTATTTATGAACTATACCTGATGTGAAATTCAAATAATCGTCTGGACTTCCCCTTTAGTATGGGAGGAATTTACGTGTTTATTTAGGTAGTTAAAATTAGTAAATGCCACTTCAGCAGGAATTATTTTCTTTCAATACTATGGTGTTCCTTTCCCCTTCAACTGCATGTTTCAACAAAGCTGTGATGACAAATGTCTAATAATGTGTCATATATTTTTAAAAGTCCGAATAAAATATGACAAATAATGCATTTTGTTTTGAGATTGATATATTTCATTTATACAAATACAATCATATCCAAGTCGTTTCTTTAACATAACACAAAACAATGCAAACTTCAACTGGGGTTAAGAAAAAAAATTACAGCCCAGCTGTTTATTGTTCATGCGTAAATTATTATCATACTTTCTTTATTAAAATAGGTACTTGAAAGGAAAGAATAATAATGGTAGCAAGTTCCCAAGAAGTAATCAAAATCATTGATAAACTATTAATGCTTGTAATGCTGATGAACCGGTCACCAATGAAACTAAACAGCGTGAAAGAGCATAACTAGAGAGAGGGAGAGAGAGAGAGAGAGAGGGGGGGGGGGGGTTATAGCAATATAATGAGGTATAACTTTTAAAGTAACTGGAAGGTAACAAGCTATTGTGTCCCCCCCCCCCCCCCATGCTCAAGTTCGGATCGACGCCCATGATTACAGTGCCCTCTCAGGTTGAGTTTAATCTTTAATGAGTTTTGTTTTGTTTTGTTTTTGTTTTGTTTTATTTGTTTTTTTTTCTGCTCTTTTAGGGGTGAGGGGGGGGGGGATAAGTTTTTATTCTTACCTCTCATGAAAATAAATTTCAAATTTAGCTAAATAAAAGATTCTCGTGTCAAAATAATTACAAGTAAAAAATTCACATTTCATTCAAAGTTGACAGTAAAATTTCACGTCATACAAAGTTGCCAGTCAAATGTCACATTTCATACAACTTGAGTTTCCAGTGAATGAAATTTCACAAAATTAAGTTGCTTATTATTTTGCAGTAACGATCTCATTTTACATTGCATTAATATTGCTATGACGTCTATATCTTACAGGGATCCGGTAACTTCCGAAGGTTCGTTATTCTGAAGGTTCATTATTTCGAAGGTAATTCGTTATTCCGAAACACGCGAATTGCGTATACCTAGATGTTCGTTAGTCGGAAAAATGAAAAAGGGTTCGTTAATCCGAACATTTGTGACGTTATTCTATAGGTTTGTTATTCCGAAGGTTCGTTAGTCCGAAAATGAAATAAAGTTCGTTATTCCGAAGGATCGATAGTCCGAAAATGAAATAAGGTTCGCTAGCCCGAAAATAATTAACGAACTAACGAACCTTAATTCATTTTCGTACTAACGAACCTTCGGAATAAACAAACTTTCGGACTAACGAACCTTCTGAATAACGAATCTTCGGAATAACGTACCTTCGGAATAACGAACTTTAAGCGATTAAACGTGCCCTAAACATTCAAATCGCCTGGAAGCATCTAAACACAAAACAAAAAATAAGTTCTCCCTAAAACATATCCCTGTATTTTTTTTTATCAGGAACCTTTGATGAAATCTGAATACAGACTCATGTAGCTACACTTCTCAGCTACATTTCCTGCAAATTCAGGGCACACCCTTCAGTCACGCTTCAGTGAACACAACCTAAATGCATAATTGTCATTTTTTGAAATTCACAAGCCTCGTGCCATGACTTTGATGCAGTGACATCGGAACATGGTTTAAGTTTTCTGCATTTGAAGGCATGCAACATACATTTTATTCGTTACCAAACATGCCAAATGAGTTGTTCACCAAATTTCATGCTTGAGTGAGCAAGAGATGAAAGTGGCAAAAACTGCAGTTTTGACATCTTTTGGGCGGTGAATTTGATCTAATGCGGAGGAATTCATGTTTTGGAAGGGTGTTTGCAACTTTTGCAATTGATACCTACCAATTCACGGTTGAATGAACACATGATAAGAACAAAATATCACCATGTAGAAATTATTATCCAGTAATTATTGCCTTATTTTTGTGCACTGAAAATCTTATTGATAGCATTTTTAGCATGTTTACATTATCGATGTACAGGTATCAATGATCTCATGGCATTTAATTGAAAGTTCACGCTTCAATGAGCACGTGGGACTGGAAAAGCTCTTCTTACACCTATCGACCAAAATTCAATTGCTTAATGTGGGTAACCATGATAAGTCTTCTAGGGGAGCTCGTCTGATTTGATTTTGGTCGAAATCCCGACCTCTTAGGCTTCAGGGAACAAATGAGAGGAGAAACTTATGCAAATGAGGTGAAAGTTTAGCGCGTTGTTCCTGCTCCAAGCCGCATCTGATAGTTAATTTGGCGTAAGATCCTTTTAGTTAGTGACCTCAGGGAGATATGTGCCAAATTTCATGAAAAAAAATTGCAGTAGATTGAAATAATCATCGATGAAAATAGGCCAGATTTCATTTTTATTTCCCCTCCCACTGACACTGTGTACAGTTAGGGAGCAGAGTTTTAACAAAAGTGAAAGTTGGCTTATTTTCATCGATGATTACTGTTCAATCTACTGCGAGTTTTTTTCATGAAATTTGGCACATATCTCCCTGAGGTCACTAACTAAAAGGATCTTACGCCAAATTAACTATCCGATGCGGCACGGAGCAGGGACAACGCCCTAAACTTTCACCTCATTTGCATAATTTTATCGTCTCATTTGTTCCCTACAATGAAAAGGAATAGGACATAATTGATATCTATTTGAAAAATCTTCCCTTATCACTGAAAGAATAACATCAATATAATAGCTATCAAAGGCTTTCAACTTTCCATTTTATAGCCTGCTGATAAGAACAGCCCTTAGCTCTTTGACTTGACTCGACTAAACTTTCAATCGAGTTTCATACATTTCGTCAAAATATTTTATGACCTTGTCCGAGCACCTGATGACGTCAGCGGGTAGCTGATCACGTGATGGCATCTTGCTTGGCGGGAAGAATTGGCTACTTTTCATGGCTGTCCCGTAGAAATTCGCAACATCCATGAGCAGATTGTCGCCACAAGCTTTCATCTTTTTGAAAGCCTCGAGTGACGCATCCCAATGTAGCAAGCTTTCGTCGTATGGCAACCCGACGGCGTCGCAGTAGGCCGACAGCGTCTCGGCGGGTTTCGTCAGCAGATCGTCACCATCGATAACGATCGGATTGGATTCTATATTTTCATCTCTGATGTATTTCCAGAGATCATAGATCTCCTCGACAAAGTAGCCCCGTGGAAAATATCGGTCGTGGCGTTCAATGTCGTATGTTTTCTCGTTTGCAGCTTCGCCTATTAGGATAAAAACGAGAATAAAGATCATTAATGCTAAATCGGAGGCATGTAAGTGAATAAATTTCAGGCCCTAGAAATTAAGGCAGTCGAGTAGTATGACAGCTCACCAGACCGACAGCAACAAGAACGACAAGACTAATTAAATATTTAAGAAAATATAGAGAAGCAGATAGTGCAAATTGTCCCACGTTAAACCATCTAAGGGAATTGTGAATCTTTTAAAAAGTGGGTAGAAGGCCCAAAAGATCGACGTTATTTGTTCAATGGCCTGTTGGTATTGTTGAGGACGGTCGGCCTGTTGACTGTTAACAAGTGCTCCTCTTTTCTTTTCAGAAAATCAAGGAAACCAAAACTTTCATTGGAGTGGATCCTTGGGAAGTCCTCGTATGCCGACTCTTCAAAGAGACAGTCTCCAGGTCTCCTGGAATTGTCTATCGTCCACAGCGAGGTAGATATTTACAAGATAACGAATCTGTTATATTAACCTTAATCACAAAATTATTGTGAATCAGAAAAAATGTGACGTATATAGCGGAGGTAATCAAACCCATGTAATGTCATAAGTGAAGTATTTTTTTTTTAAATTGTGGTCAAACTCTAATGTAAGTCTTTTTCCTTCGTGTTACACGTCGAAGTCCCCTCTGGAAGCTTCGGATAGACATTGGCCTTCCTGGTAAACTCACCCTCTAACAATCCCAGCTCAGAAAACTGTTTGTACACGGACTTCCTATAGGATAGGATAGACCGGACAGGATTTCTGATGAGAAAGGTGTGTCGGTAACCCTCGGGAAGGTACTGGCGATACCCCTCTGTTACTGCAAATGCCATGTCTTTGACGAAGACATGCTTTGCAGAAGTGGCTTCAAGGCGACGCTTGACAGATCCGTATCTGTATTGAATATGGAATAAAATTATTTTAAAACATTACCAACTGTTAGTTGATAAATTCAATATTAAAGGAAATGATGATGCTGCTGTGGTGTTGACTGTATTTCCTTAACGCTTCAGCATAATATCCGAACAAGATTATTCTTAAGTGTACGAGACGGATCTGTATCACTAACTCCTCTATTCCCCATCCCAATGGAATAATTATAACTATAATTATTATACAATTTCAACAGAATTGAAGAATAGGCCTCTATATACATATATATATATATATATATATTCTAATGATCATGATGATGAACTTACTTATCAAAAAAAATGAAAATGTATGTATATCATATAATCGTTTCCGTTATTATACCAATGTAATGCCATTGTATTTCTTTTCTTGCTGTTGGAAATGAATAAATATGACTTTGAATTTGAATCTGAATCTTCGTAAAGCATCTCACCTGACATTAAACTTTTCCTCAAACAAAAATAGTGTAATGAAGTCGATCTTCTTGCCGTAATCACTTTTTTTTTTCTGATTTCAACAAGTTTACATCATTATAGATTGTGCATGTACATTGCAACTGCTTGTGAAAAGTGAATAAAATATTTTTCACTGACTTTTTCTTTCTTTCCATTTCAATATTTGATACACCAAATTCTCTTCTGAAAGTTTACAAGATGATTCACTCAAACAAAACCCAAGACAGAATAGAGGAATCGAATTGTTATCTACATCTCAAAGAGGCTGAACTGGATTGCAACAATATAAGTATGTCGTACATCTGAAGATTGTCTGTGGCAGCTTGTAAATGTGCATAAATTTTCAATCAGCAACAATAAAATGCTGTGGCAGCATATATCTAGAGAAATGCATACTCCCATCGCACATTATGGCAATCTTCAACCAGAAAGTTGGATGACCTCTGTGAGTAATCAGAAAACTCTTTGAAAGGTCTGGAATAATGTCTAACATTTAATAATACGTACATCTGCATCTACCATGTCTATTATGCAACAAGTTGATATAAATCTGTTTCAGACACATTCACTGAGTTGACTCATTAAATGAGGTAATATTCTGGAGGATAATACATAAAATTTAGCTACCTGCACATGTACCGAAAGAAATTATAAACCCATCGAGTAAAGCAAATCCATGGAATAGCAAGCGAATGAAAAAATCAGTATCGACAGGTTCACAGAGTCCCATATACATAGATCTGGAATTACCGGCTGTTATTACAACACAAAACATGCATATTTGGTAATCATGATACATAAATGTACATTAATCATGAAATTGTGACCCAACATTGGCAAAGAGATGAGAGAAACCCGTTTCAGAGAGGGCTTGAAAACAGACTACTGACACACACAAATACATATATTATGGATAGCATTGTTCACATCGATTCGGTTCTTTACCACAAAAAGTTTCCATCATTACACACACATGAGCTGTGCTTCCTTCCAGTTATCAGAATTCAATTTATCACACAGATAAACTTGCATGTGTGAACAAAGTCTCATATTATGGAATGATTATTGCCTCAAACATGACCACTTCATAGCCATGATTAAACTACATCTTAACACTGTTACAGTGTAAGTTGCCAGCTACATGTTCATAGCACATGTATGCAAAGGTGCTATAATGTATAACGTACATATTACAGGAATAAATGAAGTGAAAGGTAAATATTAAGCAAAGAGTTAATTATACCGGTATTACAAACTGAAGTTAATTAAGCAAACAAGGAAATTGGTCAAACTTGTGAGTCCCAGGTGTATTTGCTGTAATCACATTTTGATCATGTTGTACTAACTTTGGTCACAATAATTTTGTAAACTTATTTTACTTTAAAGTTCATTCATGCTCAAGAATGAATGCACCAGTGGATGACAAAATTTTTCTAGTGGCTGTTGTGATGACATAAATAAATAAAATTCCATTCAGTTAAAAGGTTAGCAAAGGAAAATAAAAGATTTGCAATATGCAAATGAGAACCAGATACTCACGGAAGACGGTCTGCCTCGTTTTTGCTCTGTGAAACCAAGTCCAACATCTCCTTTGCCCTCTGGAAAATCTCTTCGTTCCCCTCATACTCCATGGGGATATCGGAATTAGTGTGGACCTTATACTCTGTTCGCGTAACGTAGCTGTAGGTGTAGGGTTCGAACCACACCTCGTTGTCATCTATAAAGCTGAGACATTTGGCGAAAGCGGTGGAGATCGCCCGCGGCACGCACCAAAGAATGGTCCGGCTGCCACCCGTATTTGCTGTTTCAGAAGACATAATGCTGCCTTCAATTCTGGTATGAAGTAGTTACTGAAAATGATTTCGCTATATCTTTCACCTCCTTGTTTGGATCCTTCTTCGATTACTACTGAGTTTAAACTATACTTTTTCCTCAGGCTACGATGAACCTAGCCCTTTCCCCCTTTCAGTATGAAGCAGGCTTAAATCTACTGAAACAGTCTCTAAAGCTGTACCTATTATAGAACCAATGAATATTATCATTGAGTGTGCATCCCCATGAGGACGGTTAAAGACGAACTTTTGAACTGTCGCACTGAGCTTACGAATAAATCCGATGAAAACTATGTGATCCTTGTGACATCAAACAAACAGGCCTATCAAATAATATCCTGCTGTCCCAGTCTTGTCCGTCGTACTGAGGGTATGATCTATTGCATATAGACATGTGCAGAATTGTAACAGATGTCTAGATCGCTGGTATTTAGTTCATCTAGACTACAAACGTATTCACTTGTAGCTAATGTGAAAGTGTTGCAAAACCCAAATGGGGTTGCATTCACCCTGAGACAAATTGAACAAGTAAGTGATTCCAAGTTCTCTTTTCAAAAATCATGTTGTGGCCACAAAATCACTCCCAATTCTCTTGAACTGGCTCAAACCTTCCACTGTATACCAATATTAAACAGAAATTTAGCAGTAGGCCTATGGAGAAGCTTCCTAATACTTAAAGAAGGGTGTCATACGAGAAGCTGCACCTGTTGCACTGCAGGTCGAATAAGATCTACTGGCGTAAAATGAAACCTCACAATACATTATGATTGACCTTCTGTTAACCCTTTGGCTACCAAAACTAGGTTTGGAATATGAGAATACAGTAGTCAACGGGTTAAATGTTAACAATATGAGCCCTGTTTGACCAATGAAATGCTAGTTTGGTTGACAAATCACCCTGACCTTCTTATTGCAAATATAATCAGTGATCATTGACATTTATAGTGGTTTGAGGAGGTCAATGTCGATGACCTATTTTTTTCGCGTGGAGAATAACACCCCAAGAAGGAAAACGTAACCTCGCTATCTGGATCCCATGGAAGCCCATGGAAGAACAGGCGTAATCTGCTATACGGCTGAAACGGGCTATCCGCAGTATATGTAAATCTATACTTTTGTATGTTTTGTTGCTATATAACGGAAATTAAAACAAACAAACCTTTTGACTATCACAGTCAATATTGTTTACAACCAGTGAGCTAAAAGACAAACATTATTTTTCATCTTGATCAGAATTCAAAATTCTCTTTAACCCTTAGGGGCTTGTGTAGGGGGGTGACGCGAGGTCACCCATCTAAGGCCCCCCTTTGCCACTGATATGACGAGCAGTATTGCATTAAGAATGTAAATGCTTTTTCAGTCCTGCCTGAATTGAAAAGGGGAAAAAATCATACAGATTTTACAGTAGGACATTTTCACATCCTTGGTGTATTACCATGATTACTCCTGTTGTGCAGAGGACGTCATCTGGTGACACAACGGAGGAATTCTGATTTATGTACTTCATTTAAGAACTTATCCATTATGTTTTTATAGCAATTGTTATTGCATTTCTGTGTAGTCATCATTTCATTTCCCCCTAATTATTTTTCTTTTATATATGCTTGATTACTTTGATACTTATTACGTTGTATTTATGTTCATCAAAATTGTAAAGCGCATAGACACCTTTTCAAGTTACTATGCGCTTAATAAATATTCTCTATTATTACATTATTATCATTATTATATTACAATTGTTATGATGATTGTCATTTTCATTGATTACTACCATTATTATTTCATCATCATCATTATTGTTGTTGTTATTATTGTAATCATTGCTGCTGCTGTAGATAGGATTTTTCACTTGATATACACTGAAAAAAAAACCTGGATAAAGCAATCATGAACACTAAGGAGCGAATTATCTGTTACGCCTCCAAATTTACCCTCGCAAATGACCCATTTAGTATACTGTCAGATCTAAGTACTGTATATTACTATGTCTGACGATAAATTAGGTTCTGCTAAAAATGAATAAATACCACTGGAAAATAATCAAACAATTACTATAGTGTACTTAGAAATAATCAAGAGCCAACTGCTCGATAAAAGTACACAAACAAAATAAATAACAGATTCAACTGAATATTCAACAAAGTAAATTACATCATTGTATATCAGTATATCATATATCGGTATATCAGTATATCAGTATATCATTCAATTTGTAAATTATCAAAGTTCAGATATTCAGCATATTATTTGCAACAACAACAACAAAAAAAAGTTAACACCAATAATGAATTACTCTTCCTTGAGGGATAATTATATTATAACAGAAATAAACTACTTACACTGGACCGGCGTGTAAACTATTAAAATACGGTGTCGTCTACATCGACGAGATGACGTCGACCCCATGGATACGGAGTAGCATCATATCGGCGACTCTGAGTGGTGGCTTCTAGGACGCGAGTTTACGACTCGAAGTTCCGAAGTTCTGAGCATCAATCTCCCAAGATGAGTACAAATACGAGTTCGAGTATACGAGCTAGAATTCCCAAGATGACTACAGATACGAGCCCAGCTCGTCCCTAAAAAGATTAAATCAAAACAGACTCGCCAACCATCTATCAAAATAGACAAGGTCCAGTAATGATATACTAAATAGCATCTTTATGCAATGTATGAAATAACAATCCTTCCATGTTATAAGAAATAAATTAGCTCAATTTTCATTACTTCATCTTTATAGTAAAATTTCATATACAGTTGGTTTTTAATTTCACATAAACTAAATCTATGAAATAAAAGATAATATTCAATATTCTTTTCCTTTACCAATAATCTTGACATAGAAATAGTAATGAGTGGTTTTCGTGAAATATATATAGATCCTTAATATGAACTTTCAAAATACAATCATCAATTAAAACAAGCATATTAATGTAACTTACAGTTCTGGTAAAACAATGGTGCTTGGTGAGGTGAGGACGGATGCGGCTTCTACCATGGCCTGTGCTGCCTGGAATCTGCTGCCTTGCCGTTAATATAGGGAAAAATTGCCATGTCTGCCTGATACATAGCCTGGAACATTCACCTAGGTCTGTGGCCTACGCACCCTCAACACTCCAGATTCAGACCAAGTCAGGGATGTCTGTCTCTCCCGAGATGCAAAAGCTATCTGACTAAACTCCTCTCTCACTTCAATCCAACTTAGCTCTCTCAATAACAAACTCGTTTAAATTATCTTTATTCCTCCAGTAATAAGCTCTATACAAAAAATGTCCATCAAAATTACTTCTATTCTATAAACCTAAATCCACCATACAAAACTCCCCAATTAGACATTCTCTTCTGACTTTCTACTCACACACAAAAACAAACACCTGTTGAGTTAGAGACCCCCCCCCCCCCCCCCCCCAGATAACTCACCAAAGAACCAAAGTTAGTTGACCCAGGCCTAATTACTTACGTTTCCCGCCAAAACACAACCATTCACATACATGCCAGCTAACATACCTTTTCCATTCAACCTAACTGAGCCATTCACAATACATAAGCTGGACAGATTGGAGGTGGAGTTAAAGAAATTCCAGTTGCAATGTGACCATGGTGACATATACTCAGTGTACGATTAAGCTGATCAGCGTTTCATTGGTGTCCGTTTGGTTAGTTGGTTGTTTCTTTTGTATTTTTTTTTAAAGATGACCCCTCCGCTCGCTTGAAGTTTTGAAACTCCAACTAAACTTTCGAAAGTTTCGAAACAACGATGATATCCACACGACCTGAAACTGCAAGATAGGTCGATAGCCTCCAGGTTTCGAAATTACGAATAAACCTGAAGTTTAGGGACGGTCGTGTGAACGTCACTTTTAGTCTCCCAAGTTGGTTGACCCCACCACTGACTCGCCACTGCCAGAGACAAGGGTATCATTCCCTTGTAAAATCTTGATCATACACGCTAAGAATGAAAGGTTCTATTTTGCACCCTTCAAATGCAACACTAGGAGCTCTTTTATGGGTGCAATTTTGCATCCAAAGAAGCATTATGCACCATTAAGGGTGCAGAGTTATACCCTTTAGGGAAGGTGCAAATTTGCACCTTTTTGGATGCAAAAATTTCTACACCCTTTAAAGTGCATAATTTCATCTTTAAGGGTGCAAATTGGCATTTCTGGGTGAAAACACGTACAAAAGGGTTCATCTTTGCTCCTTTTCCATGCATGGGTAATCCTTTTAGTCAAATTTTCAAAATATTTCAGTCTTGTCAAGCTACATATAGGGATCATTTGAAAGCTAAAACTTGGAATTCATGAGATAATTTCAAATACCATGATTTGACATCGTGGGGAGGCATTGAGGTGTTCATGGTAACCAGAGATAAATTTTGCATCTTCTAAAGGAAAAGTTTGAAATCATATTATTACCTAATAAAAACTTCAGAATTATTCAAGTTTGCTACTGTCCAAGTTGTCGTGAAATGGGGTTCATAAAACGATGAAAATAATTGAGAGAACAGTTGGTCTTTTTCTCAACTTGACAAACAGATCTAATGTAGGCATTTTCAAATGTATGTCCGACCCTTTTTGAGGTACACTTTTTTGTTTTCTTCAAAAATAAAAGATTTTCCCAAAAGTTAGATGCAAAGCAGGCTTGATGTCTTAAGAGTTTTTTTTTTTTCACAGTTTGTAGAGTTTTCATGTCCGTCGAATACCCCGTACCTCCGATTCGTCCAAAAAGTGCACAAAATGTGGTCGTTTTGTACTGCTTAGATGCTTTTGGCAAAGTTTATTTATCACGATATGTTTTTCTCCCATAAACTTGTGAATTTTACACACGCAATTCAATAAACAACTTGAAACAAATATTTGCTTTGTTTTTTATCGTTTAAAATTTTAATGACCAATCCTTCTTTTTCTGGTAATCAGTACAAAGCTCTTTTCTTTCCTTTTGTAAATTGTCCCGCAATCTTAATATAAGTGTTCCTAGTTTGGGGAAATAGATCCTCCCACTTCTCGTGCACCAAAAATAAAGACTATACTACTGTTCAGTTCAGTTCAAACACATTTATTTCCAATTATTCAAATAAACAGCAAAATAATGAAACAAAAATTGACATTCATGATAACATAATTATGACATAATATACAATCATCGTAATTACATCAATATTTGGAGGACACACCTCTAAAAGCAAAAGCTTGGGTCGAGGGTGCCCTAGGACATAATAAATATATATAATTATGAAATGGGCATTGAATAAATTCTTGCTACACTTGTACTTCGAAATCAAAATTTTTAAAGCAGTTATAGCTACACTAGGCCTGCCCTGTACTATGTCTATGGTGATTTAGTGCTTAGTATGTAAAACTCTTCCGTTTCCTTATCTCAGCTCAAATATCTAAACATTAGATAAACTCTCCCAGGCTGTTTTCAGTAGATTTGGTGACCGCTTATAACTTACGTAAAAAAAAGAAAGAAAGAATAATCAGTTTTGGGGTCGGACTATACTGTTTGAAAGGATGTCAACTTTAGTCGAGTCTAGCTCATAGTCTGTCACAGACTCTTCTACCTAATTAGTGTTATTTCAAAGAAGACCAACTTAACAAGATTTATCATGAGATTCATAAAGTTAGAATTTGTATGTTTTGTGTAATTTGTTTGAAGGGGTCGAATGTACATTATTTTGTCCAGATGCAAGATGTACGTCCTACCCCAGAAAGGTCAACCTGTAACTAAAGCCGGGCAATGCCAGTCAACCTCTTTACTGCAATTCCTTTAAAAGCAATCTCTTGGCTATCAACCCATACAAAGTTTTCAGTATCTAATCCATACACTTCACAGATATTTTAACATAAAAAAATCTTCAAATGTGAAAATACAGTTTTGTCTAATGTACATCCGACCCCCAACATTTTTTTCATGCATTTTCTATTTTGCAACTAGTGGGCTTCTCATGCCATGTTGGAATGATAATTCAAGTCACGTGACATATTACACTGGAAAATAAAAATCACTGATATTAAATCAAAGAAGGTATGGACCTAAAATGTGTCTGAATGTACGTCCGATCTTTATGGAATTACCCGGCAGTTATAAAAACTTCCAAATCACATTTTGTTTTGTTTTCACCGTTTGCCCGTTTGTTTGTTATACGGGGTGATTTCCAGACACTGCACTACTCTCAAAAAAAAAAAAAAAAAAAAAAAAAAAAAGACTGAACGCTATTACTCTGTTAGGGGTGAATATTCACTCTTTATTCACTCTTTGAGGGGTGACGTCAGTGATCACTCCAGGATTGTGAGTGATCCCTGAGGTCACCCCTAAAAGAGTGAATATCACAATTTTTACTCTTAATTCACTCTTAATTCACTCTAAATGCACTCTCTTCTGAAATTCACCCCTAACAGAGTGAACGCGTTCACTGGTTTTTTTTTTTTTTTAAAGAGAGTAGAAATGTGATAATACCCTCTTCACTTGCCAAGGATAAGATTTGATCTAAATCAAATAAACTAGATTTTGGACATGACGGAAAGTGACAGTTGCTTGCACTTTCTCTGCAGTTTCTTTCATTTCGTCATTTCCCACGTAAATTGGAATGATCAAAGTTCGATAATGCACATCAACAGAAATCATGTACCTCAAGACAAATATCATATTCGAGACAAAATGACTGTCTTAAGCATATGGTAGGATAACACAGGGTTGAAGGCATCCAGTACTAAAAACCAGTTTCTTGTGTAAGTTACACTCACACAAACGTACTCATCACACACTAAGACTCACCCATCCACATGTCCTCAGTCAAAGAAAGGAATATGATGATGGTCTCCTGCGTTCACAATTGTTTTTAATTATAAAATGTTAATATTTTCCAATCTATACTTTCTTTGTATTTAGAAGTAGTTTCATTTCATTTCATTTTTATTCACCTCTTCTTTAAAAGGTACAATATACAAATATAAAACTATACAAACATGACAAAGATAACATTCATAAATACATAAGAAATACATGTACAACAAAAGCAAAGCAAAGCAAAGCAAGCAAAAAAAAAATACAAATTGACATGGTTGATGGTGAATACCAATTATTGATTAGAACTGTGGATATTATATGAAATCACACAATTTTTCAAAAGTTTTTTATATATTTTGTATCATTTTGTATCATGTTATTGAACGCAGAAATAAAATTCAATCAATCAATCAATCAAAGTTACGAATTAAAAGAGAAACACTGAAAAGATACTTAGGCAGAAAACGAAAGTCAAATTGGGAAGATTCAATATGGGGGATATCATAAATTTATTAGATACTTTGCTTTTTAAATTGGAGGGGATCTCACATTGATATGAGCATACAATTGCGCAATCGCGCGTTAATAACTTTTTTGATAAGCAGTACAATCAGTGACAATACTAGTGCCCGAATCCACTAGACTCACATTCCCAAGAATTGCTTTTCGTGAAATCATTTCACTTTAACAGAATTAACGATATGTCATTAAACCAAATGCACAAGTAAGACTATCTGAAGAATACTAGTGTTTTAGTATAGTCGGGGATGTGCCCGATCTCTCACAAGCGAAAGTGGAAATGATTATTCATATGATGATACAGCTTCACCAAAAAGAAAAAATACCAAAACATAATTATGCAAATCCAGTGCTACTACAACTGATTGGCAGTTTACTTTTTGGAATAACGTACAGATAATATATCCCCAATTTTATCGCTATATAACAGAAAAATTGTTTTCACACATGTAGTGAAAGTATGTCAGAGAAGTAAATTCTGGCAACCCCCCCCCCCAAAAAAAAAAATTTTTAACTGACATTTATCCATTTAAAAAAATCAAAATGGTTGAAAGGAAGAATTACTGGGAATGGGACTCACAGCTTTAAGAATATGTTTGCATCTTTTGCATGGCACTAAAATCTCCAATTACAATGGAATGTTCAATTCATATAAACTCAAATAAAAATTACTTTTCTTCCATTTGATTGCAGGAGTTAACAATAACTTTTTACAATTGTATACAATTCATATATGGTAACATCAATATCTTACATTAACATAAATCATGGAAGAAGGCGAGGTCACTAAGAAGCGAGTGCTAGTGGTGGGCTCGCCTAAACAATTCAGCACAAAATAAAAAAAAAGATATTGGAAGGTGATGTTGCTTCTGGATAAATTTGTCTTTATGAGAAATTGAGCTGAGATCATGGTTTTCATTAGTATTACTACAAAATTATATCAAGCTCCTGTACCCATGGTACATTAAGGCTATTAAGCAGGCCTGTATCACGAATAAATGCAAAACAGATTTGCAGTAGTTAAACAGAAAAGGAAAATATTGCTACTAAAAGCAAAAGCAGCATAAACGTTTTACATGTACTTTATTTTTTTTTAATAAAATGGTTCAATTTCTTTCCTATTACCTGCATTAAACTCTGATTCGCGCTTCATACATTTCATCAAAATATTTCATAACCTTGTCGGAGCACCTCTTGACGTCATCGGTTAGCTGATCACGTGATGGCATTTTGCTTGGCGGGAAGAATTGGCTACTTTTCATGGCTGTCCCGTAGAAATTCACAACATCCATGAGCAGATTGTCGCCACAAGCTTTCATCTTTTTGAAAGCCTCGAGTGACGCGTCCCAATGCAGCAAACTCTCGTGGTATGGCAACCCGACGGCGTCGCAGTAAGCTCGAAGCGTCTCATCAGGTTTCGTCAGCAGATCGTCACCATCGATAATGACTGGGCTGGGATCGATATTCTCATTTTTTAGGTACTTCCAGAGATCGTAGAGCTCCTTGGTGTGACAGCCTTCGGGAAACAGGATGTCATCACGCTCGACGTCGTATGTCTTCTCGTTTGCTGCCTCACCTAATGATGGATTGAAAAAAAGAAATCGTTAAATGTAGAATATGCATGACATGTGCGAAGTTGTGTATGTGATAGTGAGGTATTTGTCAGCCTTGAGCTCTTTGATGTGTGCGCCTGCGGCAAATAAGCGGTCACGGCGCCCGAAATGGTATGCTTTCTCATCTGCAGCTTCGCCTGATCGTGAGTTACTGAAGAAAACATAATAAGAGGTATAGTGCCACAAATAAGATTTCAGGGGTCATACAAAAAAAAAAATCAAAACAAAACAAACAAACATACAAATATTTTTCTTAAAATGTCAGGGGTCAAAATGTCATGGTTAATATCACAGAGCTAACATGCCAGAGGTGAAAGAGCCAGGGGTAAAACCGAGGGGGAAAAACCCCAAACATTATTACATCGAACGAATGTAACATAGGATAAAAAGGGTGACTCGATAAAAAGCAAAAACCCAAGCTCAGTCCCTAATAACCCAGAATCACTTAAACTTGCTTAAATTCATTAGGAGTAAGATACCCCCAAATTAAGATACAATTCGTTTATTGGGTGATATAATCAGTCCAAATGTTATAATACATGACGGAGCAATTACTTTCCCCATCCCCTACAAAATATAGGGGAAGAAGAAAATATCAAAATTTGGGTGCGTTGAAAGCCGAAGTAGGCATACAAGTTTAACAGTTATAATCATTTTTCTTTTTGCTTCTTCTTCTTCTTTCTTTTTAGAATTATTTCTTCAATAATAGTAATGACAATAATATATATATGAATATTACAATTAAGATAAAATTATGATAATGATAACAACATTACAATAAAATGATAGTAGGAACAATAATAATGATAATTATAATAGCCATTCTTATTTATCTTTTATTTCATGCATCTACAAAAGAACATTCAATGTCTTGGCAGTAATCCAATAAATATGGGAAGCTAAAACATAAACAGGCAAAGTCATTACCATTTGTCATTCACTGTAAGCTAGGAATAAGCCTTCTCACCTTCTAATAATCCCAGCTCAGAGAAATGTTTATAAATGGACCTCCGGTAAGAGACGATAGACCGGACGGGGTGTCGTATGAGAAAGGTGTGACGGTAGCCCTCGGGGAGGTACTGTCTGTAACCATCCGTCATTCCAAATGCCATATCTTTGACAAAGACATGTTTAGCAGTAGCAGTCTCAAGGCGGCGCTTCGAAGATCCATATCTGTGTTGGTGAGAATATCGGATTTTTACTTTAAAATGTAATTTCGCATGACAGCTATAGTTCCACTAATTATAAGCTATATATGCGCATATATTATATGTCTTTGTTGGATTGTATCTGCAACGGAAGACATAAGCAACATGACCAAAGTAACTAAGGCTTTAACTTATATGACTATATGCATGCATATGGAAATTCAACAAACTACAAAAATCACTTGGATTGTGGCGAACGGTTCGTTTCAAAACTAAATGATATGCGAACGTTGATGCAGGAAAAAAAAGATGAAAGTAAGACCATCCATGGGCAAAGTCCCCAATATTCTTCAGATCCCTGGTCTCCGGCTGGGAAGTACTAGGCTAGATCATCATGAGAGAGTAATAGCATAGCTACAGAGGGCAGGGGACGAGGACGCCGCCCACCGCCCCCCCCCCCCCCTCCACCACGCTTCCATCGAATAATTATGAGATGAAAGAAAGAGAGAAAAAAAAGAAACCGATGTCACCCCAAACCCTCCCCTCCGCCTCCAATCATGCCAATGCCCTCTCAAAGGGGAAAAAACATACGAAAACCAAGGGAAATCATGAGGGGAAACAGGGACAAAAATATGTGTCCATAACACTCAGAAACTTACGCAAGGCGATCTGCCACAGTCTCGGTGTTAACTACTTTATCAGCTATCTCTTTGGCCTTCTTGAAGATTTCCTCATTGCCCTCGTACTCATTGGGGAGGGAGAGATTGGTATAAAGCTTATACTCTAATTTCGTTATCTGGTTGTAACAGTAGGGTTCGAACCACACCTCGATATCATCTATATGGCTGAGACACTTGGCGAAAGCGGTGGAGATTGCCCTTGGTACGCACCAGAGTATGGTTCTGCTTCCTCCATTTCCCGTTGCAGTAGCAGAAGACATGATGTCACTCTGTAACAGCGGCAAAGTATTCCAGAAATTTGTAGTAACTGTAACTAGTTTCCTTTCTAGCACACAAATGCTTTTAGTTTATAGTTCTTTTTTTTAATGGTTAAAGAGCTTATTTTATCAGTTCGACAGTACAGTGCGTCCCAGAAAAAAGGAAACCGGGATGTTCAGCTATTTTTCAGATTGAATAAAATAATTCATGGAATTATATATCCTATGCATCTTTATAAAGTTCAGTTCTACCTCTTTTTGCTGATACCTGATAAAAGAAACAAAAGGTTCACGCATTGATGAGCAAGAAGAGTTCACAATTCGAATGTCAAAATCGAGTTACGCAGAATAAGTGTTCACGATTTGTAAGGATGCACCAACCTTGCCTAAGATCGGCATGATACATTATCATTTCGTTTATGTCCTTTGTTATGTTTCTTTCATCAAATCTCTCAATTAGAGAGGATGCAGATTTAAACATGTGATTTCTGATCTTTTCACGGAATGGAACCGTATTGGAAGCCTGCATGCAGCAAGTTGCCCAGGCTTGCCAGCGTCAGTTTCCTGATCGAAATGTTTCGTCAAGTCCAACAATCTGGAGCCATAGCAGGACCTCTTTTCGTGGGAGAGGCGTAAGAAATACGTTCGAAGAAACGTGTAGCGGAAGAGACAAAGGCAGTCATGATTGCGCTTTTAGCGTTTTTGAAATTAAAATTAAAGGTTCTGGCTCCCACTCTTAGTTGAATTTGGAAAATTATCAGTCAAAAATGCAGTCTTGAAAATTTCGGGGGGGGGGGGGGGGTGGGAGACGCGACTGCCTCTCCCCCCCCCCCCCCCCCCGCATACGGTCACGCGTCAATCCGCTACCTGCCTCTGTTCCACTATGATGTAAACAAAATTAAAATTCTGGAGAAGGTTTCTGCCTGGGAAGTGACTCTGTGGTAACAGAGTGTTGGTCGGACCCTTCGGTGGACGGAAATCTCAATCGAGAACGACTCATCAAACAAAATGAAGAGATCGCTCCAGAGCTTGATCAACACTTCGTTTGTCAATTAACCGAATGCGAGCTTCGAAAGAATCTGGTGATCACAAGATGGACTGATGAAGCACCACCTCATTGAAAATGATCACCAGGGAGAGACTGTGAGAACTCTTCGACAAAAGTCACGAAGATCAAAAAATAAACTGCGATGAAAGAACAGGAATTAAGATAGCTAGGAATTAATCAGATAAACGAACATGCGAAGTCAAAGTGGAAATGAAATAAACCAAAATGAACGAATTAAGTAAAACTTACAAAAATGGACTAAAGACCGAAACAGAGCATACACAAAAGAGAGAACAAAACATGAATGAAAAGATGAGAAGAATAAAAACAAACTCGTAGCATGATCTGCTTGAAAGCGTTCTTCATTATTCTGCGCAATTGGGCATTTGTAATTGTTCGTAATCCATCATGCGTGAGCGATTCACAGTGTAAATGATATCAAATAAAAGAAGAGACTTTACTCTTACTACTAGTGTCAATGTATCAAACATATCATATCTCATTATTATAATATCTATCTCCAAAAACGGGTTTCCTTTTTTCTGGGATGCACTGTATATATGAATACGGCTTGCCCTTAATTCGTGAAGTGCAGGGGTCCACTTTACACTTGAATAACTTTACCTGGTGACGTTGGGATCAACTAAACCTGCTGAAGTCACTCTGTCTTCGGATTGACAGGAGATACGAAAGACTCACAGTATGGACTGCTGATTTGAAAGTTATTGACATAAAATAATGAATGTTAAAACGAGGTTGTACAACTGTGGTTAGATCGACACGCGAGCTTAGAGATTAAACAGCGATTCTCGCTCCCACTAATATTTCCTAGAGTTGTTTCTCCGTGGCATACAGAAATATCAATCGAAATAGCTCAAGTCACCACCATAAATAAGCGTCATCTTCGAATCCTCTATGAGATTAGTCTAAATATTTAACGATCAGTATTATTTCTTGAGCCAAATTCCCTTTCCTTCAACTCTGGATTCTGACAGACTGACTTTCAATGTCTGACAAGGAGAGAACGAACAGGAATATGTCGAATGCCTGCAGGTCAGATCAGAAATGTCACCAAATGAAATGTGACACGTACGATACATTATGAATGTGCGCATTATTCGCAAATTCGTACTTGACCTGTCAAAGTCCGTCCCTGAATTTCTTCTGTGTATGTGATATGTTTTCTAAGATGTTTGTCATACATCATCGAGGGCAATATGGATATTACGTACTTGGCATGGTGCCATAAAGAGGCTAGCATTAATGTGAGCTTAGACCCAGGGGTGTTTCTTATTATATGTATGCGTACTTTTCCAGCTTTCTGTTTTTCTTTCTTACGTCTTTATTTTACTCTAAGTCTTTCTTTTCTTCTCATTAATATGGGAGTACATGGCCGTATGCAGCGGGGGGAGGGGGGGGGGGGAGGGGGGCAGTTACCCCGAAAAATTTTGAAAGCTTACATTTTTTTTATTGAAAATTTTCACAAAATCCACGAAAAGTGTGCACCAAATCCTTTATTTTCACTTTCAAAAATGCAAAAGCGCCCTCATAACCAGCTCGGCCGCATCGCTCTCTTGCTTTCAATCTTCTTCTTCAAAAATTTTTACGCGTCTTGCCCCCCCCCCCCCGGAAAAAATTTTTCCGGTACGGCCCTGTGAGAGTGCCCTAAACCCTCACTCCACTGGCCTACTGGCTAGGAGTTTGGGGGGCTGCTGCCCCTAAAAATTTTCATAGCCAGGGTTTTTCTTTCGATTGTTTGCAAATTTTCAATTGCGCCGAATTTTCTTGAATATCTAGAGGATTGGACAATTTTTATTCTGTTATACTTTATCTTCCTTGAGGACCTCCTCCCTTTTTTTGTGTGTTTTTTTATTGTTTTGTTTTGTTTTGTTTTGTTTTGTTTTTGTTTTTTGTTTATCAGCAGCTGGACCACTCCTTTTGTTGTTGTTTTTTTTTGGGGGGGGTGGTTAAAGAAAATATTCGGCTCTTTACACCACTTTCTCGTTCTCTCCCTTCCGCTCCTCTAGTTTGTGGCTTTCCTTTCTGCCCTTCAACCACTTCTCCTCAAAAACCAAGCTTCTGATTTCTCTTTCAGTTGTTCACCTTTCAGTTCTTGATATTTATCCCCTCCTTGGTTGGGGAGCACAACTAAAAAAAAAAAAAAAAAAAAAAAAAAAAAAAGCTGTAACACCCGAAGAAGAAGAAAACAACAGCACCTGACGAGAGCACCGCCCCTCGTGCACTGTGATTCAAGAGGTGGCGCTAGGCTGCATGGAACAATGTTCAAACCAGTTACCTGCTTTCGTATTCTTATTCATCAGCTATAATAATGAGAATTGTTTACCTTGTATGTTAATGATTTATCATAGATTATGAATGATCTCAAAACGACAATTGCTGTTCCGTGTGGAATGCGGGTAGGCCTATATGTATGGTGCATCAAGACTTCAATCCCAACACATGCTACGAATAAAAATCTTTCAAAGTACCGTGTACCTGGTGTTTTAAAAAACATTTGACACTTTTTTGATCTTTAATAACTCAAAAAGCATAACTTGCCTCAGCCGTAATGTTTCACATTGTAAAATTGAAGGATGTCAAATTTATTTGGACTAGGTTTTATCAGTTTTTCTTCATTGATATTCATAAAATAATACTCTGAATATTCAATTAGATTTTCACTTTTTGAAAAATTGACTCCACAAACTGTGTGTCTGTCAGTAATGAATTCAGAGCCTGGCAAATGCAATTGTGCGTTGCAGCTGAAGTTCCACTGTGCACTCTTTCAACCCATAGTCACTGTGACTCTTCATACTGTTAAAACCTCAGCAAAGGGTTGGCACACGCACACTCACACACACACACGCACACACGCACACACACACACACACACACACAGATTTTGAGGCCTCATTTTCCTTAAAAAGTGAAAATCTGATTATATATTCAGAGCATTGTTTTAAAATATTAATGAAGGAAAATTCAAAAAAGCTTAGTCCAAATAAATCTAACATCCTTCAACTTCATACCGTTAAAACCTCAGTCGTTTACGATTTTTAACTCTTTGGTTATTAATGATCAAAAGTGCAAATGTCTTTTTAAACACTTATTACTTTTAAATTAAAAAAATAAAACAGCATAGGCACATTGATTTTCAGTTGAGATCAATTTATTATCATTTTTTTCCGACAACAGGTCTACACCTTATTTCAGTTCTATAACTTTCTCTTCGAAGCTAATAGTATTTGCAAATGACCCAAAATAAAATTGTAAGATTATATTTGTTTTTCTAGTATAGCTCGGCGTTGCAAAGTATTCGTTCAAATCTGCACAAATTTAAAATTGCTTCTGAAAAATAGGAATGATGAAAGAATATTAATAAAGACAATAAAATATAACTATCTGAAGTATCTGAACCAATTGATCGATATTTTAACAACTTGTGATAGTTTTGAGGGTCATTATCTTTAAAGATCATGCTTGCTACCGTCATCATGTTCATGTACATGTACATGTATAATTAGGGTTTTTTGACAGATCACAAAAATCTTCACGACGTATAAATATGATACAAGCATAGTTCAAAGATGTAATTTGAACTTACATCTAATGTAGCTGAAATTCACAATTTGATTTCCTTCTGAAACAGTAAGACTGTACAAAACTGCAGTATGATAATAATGATAATGTTACATTTATATAGCGCATTACGATTACCCCCATGCAGTATATGCAAGGAGGTACCATATTGGTATATGTTACAAAGTATATTTTACACCCGAAAAGCGGAGCTTGTGTTAAGGACGTGAAGATAAGTGTAAAGATTATATAAACAGAAATCAGATTATATCACGACTTGAATCTTATTCTGAACAATGACTACTATCACATTTTGTATATCCATTGCAGTATACGTGTGGACCTTTCATCCACCTTCATTTGCCAGGGTTTTTAACTCAACGCATTTACATGCCTGGTATAGTACTATGGTGGCCCTGATGTGAATGCGACGTGAATTTAGCGGCAAATTTTTGCGTCCCAGTCGCGAAATTTGCGACCCGTGGAGGCGAACTTTGCGTCCCAGTCATTGTATTGCGCATCCCGGGTCAGGAATTTCGCGTCACAGGTCATGAATTTCGCAACTGGGACGCAAAGTTGGCCGCGAAATTCACGTCGCACATGACCTGTTGTCGATCGTACTTGAGGGCCACCATATTACTGTGAATGGTCTTCGATTTCCTCCAGCTCTTCCTTTTTTCCACTCTCTACTCCTATGTCTTTTCTTTCCTCTTTTTCTTTCTTTCTTCTTCTCCAACTCATCTGTTTTTCTTTATTTGTTTGGTCTTTTTTCGTTCCTCTTTATGCCATATTTTGTATTCACTCTCTTCTGTCTCCTTTATCGTCCTTTTTTTTTTTCTTCCGATGACATAAAATCGTTTTAAAAAATCTTTTTGATTTTTTTCTTTTATAGATTCCATTCTTTTTGATTGTTATTAACTAAATTTTATTTGTGGTTTGTAGGAACTTGCATGTATTCTTTGAATTTACACTTTAAATCGAATTCTTTAAGCCCTTGGGCTGCTTGTTCGATGTTTTTATTACAATAAGGCGATTCAGTTCAGTCCAATTCAAAATCTAAAGTTTCCGAAAGTTTCCGAAAGTATGACCAGCATAGGCGCCGGAAACAGGGGGGGGGGCAGGTAGGGGGCAATAGCCCCAATCATTCGAAAGAGGGGCAAAATCGATTTCCCCCCCCCAAAAAAAAAAAGGGCCCCTCAGAAAAAAGAGAATTTTTTGGATCATATACAATCATGTAAAATGAGCATATTGACATGATAAGTGCTCTAAAATGCAAACTTTCAAAATTGTCTTACTTGGTCGCTACGCTCCCTCGTATTGTAATTAGAAGCAACGTTTCTCAGTATTTAGAAATTCTGTCTATCATGTATTAAAAAGGGCAGATATATGCTTCTTTATTCGGGGGATTATTTTGCCTTCCCCCCCCCCCCCCCAGTATCCTCATATATTAGCATAAGGGCGCTCGTATTATTTTTTTGGGGGGGCAATGCCGGAATATGAAATTTCTTTACATTTTCACCACCAAAATTGTTAAAAATTTGCGCGCTCGCTTCGCTCGCGCGGACGAAGTTGTGAAACTGAATAGCTTATTTTCGGGCAAAGGGTGTCGGCCCCATCGCCAAATTTACCAGTATGCCATTCATAACCTTCCCATTGCCATGCCCGGTCTCCTGAGTCTCTCACGCCATCCTAGCATGCTAGAAACGGTGAACAAATAATCATGTTTCAGTACTAATGATGAGAGAAGATAGGAAACAGTTTCCGATAACAGTATTGTCTTAATTTAAAAAAATCTAAGCTTCTTATATATGAATAAATATGTATAAGGGGGAGAAAGGTGCTTGTTTGGGGGGTGTACATAGGGTACGTTGTATGCTGGTAGTAAGCATTTGAGGTGGGCCCCTATAAAGGTTTGGGGTGGGCCCCCAGGAGTGTTTGCCCCCCCCCCCCCCCCCCCAAAGCTGGGACCCTTCCGGCGCGCCTGGTCGAGGAAACAGGGATAACATCGACTCCCCAGCACAGTGACCTTGTGTTGAATACACATACGCTTTCACCCTTTCCCTCACCCTCACCCTCTTGACGTCTGCACCCCACGGCGTCATGGAGCTGTACACTCCGTTGCCGTGCATTTCATCAAGATCAAGATCAATCCCACCAATTACTTGTAAATGTTATAATTTGTTTGTACATACATACATACATACATACATGTATATATATAAATATGATCTTGATCTTTATATATAAAGATCAAGATCCCATACAGCATAATTCATTGAAAATGTAAAAAAAAAAGTTGCTTTTTCTGAACTCATTCATTTGCTTTCACATCTCATATAGTGGAATACGCTTCCATTTTTTCTATGCTCTGCTATCTTTGATATTTAAAGGACCGAGATTTCAAAACTAAAATTTGTCAACCTATTAATTACATGAATTATTTGAAGCCTTATGTGATCAGTTTTTATTCTTCAAATTGGCAAATCAATAATTTTGCTTTACTTGCTACATTTTTTCATGACAAAACTCATATAACTGAAATGCAAAGAAACTGACAGACAGTACTGTTCAGAAGTTAAAGTTGCCTATCTGCATGGGGAATAGTGATTTTGAACTTTTCATTGCGTTGCAAATCAAAGATTTTAGCGCTTACTCTCCTTTAAAAATTTTCAGAATCAAACAACAAATACTGACGCAACCAAAATGGGGACAGTATGAGCAGATTTCGCCTTTTCTCCCTTTCTGCTTTGTATGGGTTATGTTTATTAGGGTTCAGCATCAAAATGTCTTGGGCCAAGCCATACAATGTGGACCCTTTGTCAGGAATGGTTTAACGTGCCATTGTTCTTTAAACTCTGATTCGCGCTTCATACATTTCATCAAAATATTTCATAACTTTGTCGGAACACCTGATGACGTCAGGCGTCAGTTGATCACGTGATGGCATCTCCCTTGGAGGCAGGAAGCAGCTACTCCTGCTGGCGGTACCGTAGAAATTCACAACATCCATGAGGACATTGTCGCCTGCTGCCTTCATCTTCTTGAACACCTCGGTTGACGTGTCCCACTGAAGCAAGCTGTCTTCGTACGGCAGCCCGACGGTCTTGCAGTACTCGAAAAGGGTCTCGGCAGGTTTCGTCAGTAGATCGTCACCATCGATAATGACAGGTTTGGGTTCAATACCCTCTTCGATCAAGTACTTCCAGAGATCATAGAGCTCCTTAGTGTGACAGCCCTCGGGAAATAGACGGTCATGACGCTCGACGTCGTATATCTTCTCGTTTGCAGCTTCACCTAATAATGGATTGAAAAAACTTTTTATTTATGTTTACAAACACATTTGTGTTTGAGAAGGGACGTGAAAAACACTCCAAAAAAGGGGAGAAAAAGTACAAGGGGAACAAGAGAGAGAGAAAAAAAAAACAGAGAGAAGAAAATGAGAGAAAAAAGGGCTCGATAAAGAGAAGAAAGAGAGGTTAAGTGTGAGTAAAAGCGGAGAGAGAGAAGTGACCATGATGACAAGGGCATTTAAAAAAAAAAGAATTTCTAGAAAAAAAAGTAGAAAGATGCAGAAAAAGGAGAAAAGAATACAGGAGAGAAGAGAAGAAGAAAACGAGGAAATCGTTGATTGAACCTGGAACAGAAAACACTAAACGGGAGAAATCATGATAGCCTGCTTTTTACCCAGGAAACCTACCCTCTAACAATCCTTGCTCAAGGAACTGTTTATACATGGACTTCCGGTAAGACATGATAGACCGGACGGGGTTTCTTATGAGAAAGGTATGTCTGTAGCCCTTGGGGAGGTACTGTCGGTATCCTTCTGTCATTGAAAAGCCCATGTCCTTGACGAACACGTGTTTGGCGGTAGTGGCTTCAAGGCGACGCCTCACAGAGCCATATCTGTATTGATGATAATGATATTGGAAAATTGCGAATTTAGTTTGTTCTATCAGTTGGAAACAATTATTCAGATTTCACATCATGCTAATGTGCTTATTTCATTGTTGAGATGCATTTATGATACTATCGTTTTAGCACGAAGTAAAAAGGTTTTTCGTCAACTTTAAGCTATACTCAAAGTGAATTAAGTAGAATGGGTTGCATCCACGTGACTTTTGAATTTCATCAAAACTTACAAAGGTTGTGGGTGAAGGAGAGTATTCTTATACAGTGCTCGTATTTTGTTCTTATTTGGAAGTAGTGTACATGCATAGGTCAACGTAAAGAAGTAGAAAAGGATGAATTGATGCCCCCGAATCGTTCCCCTTGTACTCAAATCTGAAAGTACCAACAGATGAGTAAGAGAGGTCGACGATCCGAGAAAGCAAAACCAAAGAATATTTATTACGAAGAATGATCAGTGCCGAAATAAAGCACGCGTACGTATTGTAGTACATGTCAATCGGGGAAAGCCTATAGCCTTTATCAAGACGGCCCAGAGAAAAAGATTATAGCCTTTATCTAGACGTTTGTATTTCTTATCTTCTTTATTTTTCTTATTTTTCTGTACATAGCTTTTGGTAAAGAGCCTAAGAGCTGAAGGGCATGACATAATCAATATTGATATTGTCCCGTAATAACCATGATAACATAAAACTTATGTCCACCAACAGATATGATCAACTCTAACTGCAACAGGCAAGGGAGTAATGGTGAGAATCAGAAGGGCCAGAGCTAATAAGTTATATAGGAGAGATTGCTGTGAAATTCTATATAATGGGGGGGGGGGGGGGGGGCTAAACGTGCTTCCTGATTAAGCTCTATATGAGCAAACGTTTGGATATCTGACAGTGATGTCGTGAAATTCTGAAATAAAATTAACAAACAGGAGATCTTCAAGTTTTTCTCTTAAGCAGAATATTTCATATAATAATGTATCACGATTTATGCAAATTACAAACCTATAAAATAAAGTCTTATTATGTTTAAAGTCCATAGAAACAGGTGAAAGGGCTTTGAAAAAAAAGACATTGCTTGCAAGCAATATAAAGACTATTCAAATTTCTCTTAACTGGGTGAACTAGCACGTCTGACAAAAAAAAATAATAATAACAAAATAAAAAGAAATTTCTAAAAAGATCATCAGGTACCATACTCTGAGTTTTTGGACAAGCAAGGAAAAGGTTTGTCATGTTCCATCTGTGCCAGGAGTGCACATTCCTTTCACTCGATGTGTGAAATCAGTCATCAGTTTTGCTGCTGGCATGTAGGCCTAAGAGCACGGGGATTCTCGGATACGCCTCCAATGGGAATAACTGAAAGTGAGGTTTTGTAAAACTGTATTCTGCTTTAGCAATCTGAGGAGTCAGGCGATCTAACCCCCCCCCCCAAAAAAAAAGCAAAAACAAAAACAAAACAAAAAAACGGCCTAGTATTAGGTGCAACAGGGCCTGCACTTATGAAAGAAGGAAAAAAGAACTCCCCAGTTTCTACATCATTTTTAATCAAATACTATTTAACCTTCTATACCATCTGAGTATATATTTACTACTGAATCCTTAATACTGTTTTGAAAAGTAGGCTTATTCCATTCATACCTCCTCCCCCCCCCCCCCCATCAGTTCTCTGTCTTTTTCTCCCTCCCCTCTCCCTCTCAAAGAGTTTCATTTTCCTTTTATTTTTTCATACTCTCTACTCTCACAACTGATCTGAAAAACTGACTTCATTAATACAACTGAGGCACAACAGAACAGTGTTTCTAATCGGTTCTAAATTTTACCCGTTCAATTTTTACCTCCCTGGCTCTAGCAGACGACGCGTCGGTGTCTCACGTGACACATGATACAGAGAAAGTACACGGTCACATGACGTCATCGATAATAACAAAAGGTTTCACGTGCAGTATTACAAAATGGTCAAAAGCAGGCATATTCCCGGGGATTTATGGGGGGTTTACTGGACTCGTCGAGGCTCGGTTATATATTTTCAGAGTTTGAAATTTCATGTGAATCACCTTTTCCATTTATATGAATAAATTCTAGGGGAATTAATTTAATTTCAAATTCCCTGTTTTTGTGTATTAACCTATGGCAGCTTGAAGGCCAAAAGCATACATATTCCGCGGGATTTATGGGAGGTTTTAAATTTTTTTTGAGCCTTCAGTTAGCTTATTCAAAGTCCCAAATTGCATACATTTCACATTTTTTATATCTACAAATAAAAACTATATGGATAATAATCATCCGAAAATTGCTTGTTTTGCGTGTAAACCTATGGCGGGCGAGGCTTTTTTTGGTCAAAAGCATGCATATTCCCGGGGATTTATGAGGGGTTTACTGGACTCAGTTACATATTTCCAGAGCTTGAAATTTCATGTAAATCACTTCTTTCTTAAATTTTAATAAAAGCTATGGGAATCAAAATCATTTCAAAATCCCTGTTTTTGCGTGTTAACCTATGGCAGCTGGAAGACTAAAAGCAGGCATATTCCCTGGGATTTATGAGGGATCTCTCTCACTTTTTGAGCCTTCAGTAAGTTTTTTCAGAGTCTCAAATTACATGTAAGTTACATTTGCCATAAATTTAAGATAACAATAGGGGAACAATAATCACTCTTAAAATCCTTGTTTTCACGTGTTAGCCCTATGGCAGATGACTCCGTCAAAAAGCAAGCATGGTCCTGGGGATTTATAGCGCAACTTATTGAAAATAAAGAATCAAGAAATGTTTTTATAACTATCCATCCTTCCGTTCGTGCAAAAATAAGGCTTATAAAACAAAGTTTTAGATATGAAATATCAAGAAAAAATGAGACATCTTTTTACACGTTATACCAATGGCGGGCGCATTTTTCCGAGTCCTTTTGTAACACAGCATTTACCCTTGCCAAAACGTATTACGGAAGTAGGTGAGAGTAATTTGTCTTGTAATCGAGTGTCATTGGCAAAACTATCAAATTGAATAACAAAAAGTGAGAGAATTAAAATTGGACATAGGGTACCAGAAAATATGCGAGTAAGAATATGAAGCTTACGGAAGGCGATCTGCCACAGTCTTGGTATTCGCTGCTCTATCAGCCATTTCCTTGGCCTTCTGGAAGATCTCCTCATTGCCTTCGAATTCCATGGGAATGTCGAGTTTGGTGTAAAACTTGTATTCTATTCTGGCGAGGTAGCTGTAGGTGTAGGGTTCGAACCAAACCTCACTGTTATCAATGAAACTGAGACACTTTGCGAAAGCGGTAGAGATTGCCCGCGGCACGCACCAGAGAATGGTTTTACTTCCCTCTGCATTTCCTTCAAAAGATCTGAAAGACATGTTCTTACTATACTCTGCGGTATTAGGAAGGTATCTAAAAAATAATGACCCTTATTACTCCTTATACATGTATTTTGTGAGATGCACAAACCGTTTGAATTTGTTTTTCCCCTGAATATAATCAGCAATTCTTCAACACGTCCGTGTTCTAGTTCTAGATTTCTTGTAAGACGGTGATAATTACTATACAGAGCGAACGAAGCTTGCTGTTTTAGCCAAGTAAATTGAGAAGTGAGACTTGTCTTGAAAATCAGATCACAGTGTCGCATTATGGGCTGTTACCGGCAGGACTTTGACATTTGACCAAGAATCTTTGAGCGGGGGTATTTACGAGAATGCTACTTAAGCTAATAATAATCATGTGATAATAAATGCTCAGGTTTGATTATATTGTTGCAAGTTACGTGGAAAACCATTTAAATTGCTATACAGACAAGATTAACATGAAGTAAAACTCAGTAGTGATTGTCATCACAAGCAAGAGAAGAAAGCGCTCCCTCTAGGTTTTGTAATCGATCTTCTGGTTTGGAGGAAAATAAATGTAGTATAAATTTTATTTGCGTAAATCGACAAGTCCGTACAAAATACATAACATTCAAAATAAATATCTGAACACTAGACACAGTTACAACAAATACACATAAGGGCAATTCCACGGTAACTGACGTTACCAAGATAGTGTACTAGTGGTATTGTTTATATTGTAGTTTTGTGAATGACACTTGCGTCGGCTTTTAATTGCTATAGATAAATAAGTTGATAATAAGGAAGAAACACATGGACAGTTTTCATCTCAAACTGCATGTCTTATCACACAGCAAGCGAAAAAGGGGCCGGTAACTGACGTTACGCAAAAAGAAATGGAAAATGATGATGTCGAATCAAATTTATATATCTCATGTCTGAGACTTGCAAGGATTATGCAATTCATTTGACATTACACCTAGGTTCCTGGGAAGAGATGTGCAAAATAATGAGCCATTTGAATAATTTGCTTTAGTGCCATGAAAAATTTAATGAAGACATGTTGGTAACTGACATTACGTAACTGACATTATGCTTAAATTCAGCGTAGGTTTTACACATTTCCATTAGTGTTTCATTCATTAACTACAAAAATCTGTTAAAGTAATCCATTAAAATCAATTCAATGAAAACAGATCTGAGAAAAATGAGTAAATATCAGAATGAGAGGCATTTAAGCACTTTTCCCTGATCATAGTCCCATATTTGCAATTTTTTGTTTGTTTATATCATTCTCGGTAAGAAGGTCGAATTGCAATTTTTTTATCTTGAATGTTTATTTGCAACAAAAAGAAGAGCTCTGTAGTGATTTTAGATTTTTATTTGGAATTAACAGGGCACAGTGCGACTTCAAATTTTGAGCTATGTGTCCCATATGTTGTGGATTTACCCATAAGGACATAAGGCCCAGGACAATGACTTTAAATCAGACAGGGCCAGCAAGTATACGAATTGAATTGGATTAACAGCACATTGAAATAGATGACTTAAATGATAAAAGATTAGAGTTCCTTGGGCATTGAATATGATTGAAATAAATAATCTCGAGTGGAGGGTTATGTTGAGCATCGATGACCGAGGGCTAGAGACTGTATTGGAATGGAAAGTAGTCAGAGAGAGGGGGGGGGGGGGGGAAGAGATTGTGATAGAGTAAAAACAGAAGGGTTGGATAGGCAGGGTGGGAAGGATGACAAAATTGAGGAAAGAGAATTGAAACGCAGAAGAAGAAAGAGATCTACCATGACAGATCATTGTACGTTGCATGGAGAGTAAAACTGTAATACTAATTACAATTAAAGCTGTCATGAGAACAGATTATGGCAAAGAAAAAATATCTTATACCAATAATAAATATTGGCTTCAAAATTAATTCATTATGGCAAAGAAAAAATGTCTAATACAATAATAGATATTCGCTTCAAAATTCATCAATGATTCTAGTCATATCGTACGTGCAATTACATGCATAAGCCTTAACGCTCAGTTACAACCAGATGCGAAATTTCCTGCCTATACTGTCTGTCTGGTAGTACGCTCGACGACAGGTCGTGTGGGCCGTGGATTTCGCGACCACTAGACGAAAACTTTGCTGCCAAGTTCGCGTCTCGAGGTCGCGAATTTTGCGACTAAATCGCGAATTTCACGACTTGGCGACGAAATTCACGGTGCACATGACCTGTCGTCGAGCGTACTTCAGGGCCACCGTAATCATTGCCCTGGCATTTGTTTTAAGCCCATCGCACACTTTACGATCAAACTGGGGAGCGTTTCATAAAGAGAGTTGTATGGATTTTCACTGACTAATACCGCTTTCAAACCAAGGCTCAAGAACAAAACATCAATCATTTTGCAAAACAAGATAACAAAAAGATGACATATTTCTGATGAAGATGAAATATGACAGAAAAAAAAATAATTAAAAAAAACCAATGGAAACAAAAAATAAAAAGCATTAAGTGAAATTTTATGATAAAACTGAATATGAATAGCGCATTTACTATATTGTTCTGTAAACGCATAATTAACCGCAATGGACCTTAAGCTACTGCTAGCAACACAAATCAAACTAATTATTTCCCCATTTTTCATAACGAACAAAATGTTAAATGTGACCTTTAACTCTAATGTACTCTGAACGATATAATCTAAATAAATTGCGTGTGTATTCAGTGCAATTCCAACACATGTAACTGCATAGGCGCCGGAAGCGGGGGGGGGGGGGGGCATGGGGGCAATTGCCCCCTCCCTCCCCATCATTCGAAAGGGGGGGGGGGCAAAATAGATTTTTGTCCCCCCCCCCCCGGGGCCCCCCTCGGAAAAAAAATTGGATCATATACAACCATGTGAAATGAGCATATTGACATGATTAGTGCTCTAAAATGCAAACTTTCATCATTCAAAAATCAAAATTTTCTTACTCGGTCGTACGCTCCCTCGTACTGTAATTAAAAATTCTGTCTATCATCTATGAAAAAAGGGCAAATGCTTGCTTCATTAGGGGTATTATTTTCATAGGCGCTGGAAGCGGGGAAGCGGGGGTTGGGGCAGGGGGGCAATTACCCCCATCATTCGAACGGGGGCAAAATAGGATTTTGCCCACCCAGGGCCCCGCTCGGAAGAAAAAAAAAATTTTTGATCATATAAAACCATATAAAATGAGCATACTGACATGATTAGTGCACTAAAATGCAAACTTTCAGCATTCAAAAATCAAAATTTTCTTACTCGGTCGCTACGCTCCCTCATATTGTACTTAGAAGCAACGTTTCTCAGTATTTAGAAATTCTGTCTATCACCTATCAAAAAGGGGAGATGCTTATTTTATTCGGGGGATTATTTTGCCACCCTCCCTCCTCAGTATCCTCATACATTGGCATAAGTTCGTTCGTATTTTTTCATATTTGGGCAATGCCGGAATATGAAATTTCTTTACATTTGCACCACCAAAATTGCAGAAAATTTGCGCACTCGATTCGCTCGCGCAGACGAAGTTGTGAAACTGAACAGCTAATTTTCAGGCAAAGGGTGTCGGCCCCATCGCCACATTTACGAGTATGCCATTCATAACCCTCCCGTTGCCATGCCCGGTCTCCGGAGTCTCGCACGCCATCCTAGCATGCTAGAAGCGGTGAACAAATAATCATGTTTCAGTACTAATGATGAGAGAAGATGGGAAACAGTTTTTGATAACAGTATTGTCTTAATTTAAAAAATTCTAAACTTTTTATATATGAATAAATATGTATAAGGGGGGGGGGGTAAGAAAGGTGCTTGTTCGGGGAGGGGGGGGGGTGTATATGGGGTACGTTGTATGCTGGTAGTAAGCATTTGAGGTGGGCCCCCATAAAGTTTTGGAGTTGGCCCCCAAGAGTGTTTGCCCCCCCCCCCCAAAGCTGGAACCCTTCTGTCGCGCCTGTGTATCTGTTTTTCCCGTAGATTTTTTTCCGATTTCATTCATTATGCCTCTATTTTTTCCAAAAAATAATTTTACTTTTAACTTTTATATGAGGAACTTGAAACAGTTTATGACGGATAAATGCAACATTGCGTGGTACTGCTAACAACACAAATCAAACCAATTCCAATATTCCGACAGCGATTGAATGAGGACATAGGCGTAGCTAAGGAAGGGGGGGCACAAAGAGGCCATGACCCCCTCTTGATCGGAGAGTACAAAACTAAAAGAGAAGGGGATTGGTCTATATCACTATTACCTACACCTAATAATGAAAATGAAATCCCCCAAAATGCCATTTTGATCCACATATTTTCAAAAATTTCCCCACTTTGGGAGGGGAAACACCCTCCCCCGTTGAGAAATAGCTTCATCACTGTCTTTGGTCGCTTAACTCTTTTCTTCCCTCCCTGAAAAACACTAGCTTCGTACACCATTTTCACTGGACTAGGAAAGCGTCCATCAACTGGTCGTGTGTAACCTCAGAGCCTTCCGACTTCACAGCCAGGGGCCATCGTCCCACGTGGATCTGATCGGAGTGGAAAAAATAAAAAGCGAGGGGGGATATAAAAGATTAGCATATGCCATTTCTCATATAAATTACCTCTAATCCTGAATTTTAGTGTGCAGAAAATTCCATTTTCTCCCCCTCACACACCCTCCCCCCGCTCGGTCGTTTCGCTCCCTCACCTTGCCCCCCCCCCCCCCCCCTCCTCCTACGCCAGTGTCCTGACGCATGGGGGGGGGGGGGGCTGTTTCACAAGTTGGACTTAAAGTCGCACTTAAATTCCTGGTGGAGTGTGGTATATTACGCATCACCGCATTGGTCAGATCATGAACAGGGGACGCGCGCTATTGATTGGAAAGTTTATCATGAGATTACGCCTTGAATAGGGTATGAGCAGTGGCACTTATGCATGACTTGAAGTCCAACTTAACTCTCTGTGAAACACTTCCGATCACATTCAGGGGTACTTTTTGCTTTAGTGGCATACGTAATGTCAAGTTTACGTTTTTTTATGAATAAAAAGTGAAGCATAATTAGATAAAACTAGACAAAAAATAACAAAAAAGGGGAAATATCTCACTTCAGAATAATTTATTATCAATATCAGAAAGCATGGGCATAAATCTGTCTTGAAAGGTGATGAGGACACATGAGAAATTTTCTGACAAGGAAAAAAAATAAAGAAAACGGGAAATAGTCCTCGGCTATTTCAGTTGTCTCTTCTAAACTCCTTGACAAGCAAAAACAAAAACGATAAATTTGAATTCGTCACTGGAGACGAATTAGGTGGTCTGTCGACATCTTATTCAAAAAATAAATGTCACTTTCCTTGTAGAAAATTTTCTCAGCTACAACATACTCGAAGCTCGGCAAAAAAAAGTACAAATAACAAGGGTATTGCTCAAAAAAGACTGGATTTTAGCATCAAGGTTTGGGGGAAAAAAATCATGTCGTATAGAGAATACACGTAAAATGTAGAAAATTGACATGCCTCCTTTTATCTCAAGATTAGACCATGATGCCGTTGTTAATATTAAAACAAATGTCACCTAACCTGTAAAGGAATGTCTCTGTTACAACTTATCGAAATCCTGGAGAAAACAGACCAACAATAAGCGACAATTTTGAATTGCTTAAAATGGCCTGAAACGTGTGCAAAATGAATTTGAGCTGATTCTGAGCATTTTGGAGTCGTTTGGACGGAAATCAACTTTGACAATGCGCAATATGAAATAAACACGACTTTCCTTTATGAAGATATGACCTTGAGGTGATTTCCACAAAAAGGCGCCTGGGTGACTTCACGATGATCTGATGATCTTGAAAAACTTTGGAAAAACTTGATATTAAGACTGCTAAGAGACTGGAATTTGATGGAAATTGACAGAGCCAAATCTAAGATTTCGACTTCACACAAAAAAAAAAAAAAAAAAAAAAACGGGTGGAAAGAATGAAAATAATAAACCTCATAAAGAAAGAAAATTCTGACGAAATTTAGAGGTGACCTGTCAAAGATGACAAACCATCTAAACAGGGACATCTTTGGGGACCACCACCAAATTGTGTTTGTGTGTGGGGAGGGGGCATTGGATATTCAATATTCCACATGTTTTATGTTTTGCACTTTTCACTTCTTTTCCTTAATTCTCTAATATATTTGTCGTTGTTCTTGTGGTTTTTCTTGTTGTAAAAAGTAATATTTATAAGCTAGAGTTTAATGAATGACACTTCTTTTTACATGCTCTAAACTTTGATTCGCGTTACATACATTTCCTCATAATACTTCATGACCTTAGTCGAGCACCTGATGACGTCAGCTGGTAGTTTGCCACGTGATGGAAGCTGACTTGGTGGCAGAAAGCAGCTCCTCTTCGCGGTTGTACCGAGGAAATTCACCACGTCCATCATCAGGGTGTCGCCCCGGTGTCGCCTGCAGCCTTTATCTTCTTCTACCCTTCGGGCGACCCATCCCACTGTAGCAAGCTGTCGTTGAACGGCAACCCGATCGCGGCACAGGAGGCCGACAGCGTCTTGGCAGGTTTCGTCAGCAGATCGTCACCATCAACAACCACCGGGTTGGGATCGTCGATATTCTCGTCTTTAAGATACTTCCACAGATCGTAAAGCTCCTTGACAAAGCGGCCAGGTGAAAAAATGGTCATCGCGTTCGATGTTGTATGTCTTTTCGTTTGCGGCTTCACCTACTGACTTACAAAGAAAAAGGAAGAAAGATAACAAGCAAAAGATGAAACTCAATTATAGTTTTTTTTTATATGTTAACGGTTGAAATTCGGCTGTCCTCATCTTTGACAAAGTTTTCAGTGAAGAACTGGTTTCGATATTCTCTCTCTTTTTTAAAAAATTACTTGAAGACGTCGTAGAGCTTCTTGTCAAAGTAGCCATCGTCAAGAATCTACGGGCTGCATGTAAATGATATCACGTCGACAGCTTTACCTAATCGAATTGTCGATGATACAATCTTTAGGTATGTGTTTTTGGGTCTGTATACTTTGTGTAGGTGTGGGTCTGTGTGTGCGTGCATGAATCGCAAGGATATTCACCTCAAAGAAATCTGTCAACTCTTTTTTCATGACGAGTAGAGATTAAGTTCCTCAAAATACAGAAAAAGAAGACCAAAATGAAGAACCACAATTTGCTAAGAATTTGTTACTGTTAAGCAATAGTCAGTTAACTCACCTCTTAACAATCCAAGCTCAGAGAACTGCTTATACATGGCCTTCCGGTAGGACAGGATAGACCGGACGGGGTTCCGGACGAGATGTGTCGGTAGCCCTGGGGAAGACACTGTCGATAGACCTACGGATCTACGGGCTGCACGTGAATGATATGGTCACGCCCATATCTTTGACAAACACATGTTTAGCGGTAGTTGCTTCAAGTCGACGCTTTACAGATCTATATCTGCATGCACCCATGAGAATATAAGAAATTTCACATTAATATTAAATTCTCAATACGGCTCTGAATAGTTTACAAGAATGTATTTCTTAATTTTGCATTTTGTATTGATGTATGCTGTGAAAATGTAATACATTAGCACAAACACCGGATAAATAAAAATTTAAAAAAAAATAAAGTAGAACGATTCCCCTGATCTTGATTGCACCTTAAAAGGTGCTCCCAGTGTTGCATTTTTTGCACGTTTAAAGGTGCAAAGTTGCCCCCTTTTTTTCTTAGTGTGTATGTATTCTACTTTTCTCTAATAAAGGAATAATATCAACAACATTCTATTCAGAATCCCCCAATATCCTGGAAATATCCTAGATTTTTTTTTCATTCCTGAAATTATGCTTGAATACCTCAATAACTCCCAGACACTCCTGAATTCCAGGAGAAGTAAAAAATTAACACTATTTTCAGCGCCCTATAAGTTGTATACCTCTGATAATGAGCCTGAACGGTTTGTTACGGACGACATTTGACAATTTTTAAAGTTTGACGGCCTGTAAAAAAAGATAAGTAATGAAATGTGTTGAGCTGTTTTATGTTTCGTTGTAAAAGGTATAACTGAAGGAGTTCAAATTCTATAAAATTTGTTTGCCCCGGTTGTTTACTTAAACTATAATCCATTAATGATCAGTGTCATTTCTCCAAACACAGATCGCAGGGAGATCATCAGGGGCAGTCAAATATATTGCTGTACAAAAATGGGGTAGTTTGTTGGGGTTTTTTTGGGGGGAGGGGGGGGGGTTGAGGCAAATGAAACGCGTGACAATGTAGGGTGTCAAACAGCAGGCCTGAAAAGCCAAAAATGAAAGAAAAGGGGTTTTTTTTGCATTTTTATCTAACCGTATGTAGGAGAGGTATACACTTGTTACGGAGGTAATTTCATTTTCTAAAAAGCAAGAAAAAATCTCGAAAAGGATGTGATTCTAATCAGTGGATAAAACTTTTTTAGGATGGTTTTGGAAAACCTGTGCTCACTCGTGTGTACAACAATATATCTAAAAGGCCCCTGGTAGATTGTTTTGCCAGTTCGATTGGCTTAACTAATTGAAATGTTACCTTCTGACGTGAACAAGCTTTATGAAACAGGCCCTGATCTAGTGCATAAGTCCCTAAGTGATAATCCCAGTGTTAATTTTACCAAATTCGGCCAATTGAAAATGCTATACGTTGGTATAGTATTACAAACGATGCTTGCATCCTTGGGCGTAGGCATCTTGTCATTAGGGGTTGGGGATCCGACCAGAATTTCTGAAAATCCAGCTGTGCCCGACGCACGTCGCCGGTACGAGTCTGCCGTTGACAAGACATTAATCTACAAGTGCCACTCTCGGCTCAGGTGTAGTAACTAGACATACCTGGTAGGAAGAATTTCCTTGAAATGCAAAAGGTGCCTCTTGCTAAGTACTGCGCCCCAGCATGGCCGAATACAGCATTTGCAAAGATTAAACATTCGAGAGAAATCTAAACTTTTCGTCGCCTTTCTAATAAAATCAAGCCTCAACTATTTCTCAAAGATTTTTGTCAATTTTACTCCCAATTCTAAAACTGAGAAATAGGAAACTGTTTATTGATATCTAATTTTCGAAATTCTCTACCGTTCAATTTCACTGGTCAATTGCCAAATTTCCTCGGTAAAATGCACAAGAAATTGCGTTTTTACAATAAAAAGGAAATTGCTGCTTGGTCGCTTCCCTCCCTCGCATGTACCATAATTTAGATACGTTTGGGCACTCGAAAGGGGGGGGGCGCAACTTCATTGGTTGCCTAGGGCTCCATAATGCCTAGATACTCCACTGTGAAGAATAAGAACAAGAGGAGGAAAAGAAGCAGAAGAAAAAGAAGAAGGAGAAAAGAAAATTTTCAACTGTCGAGGATTAGCAGAGATTGCGTTTCAAGAGCTGACGCTAGGCAGCATATCAGTCCTAACATTGTGGCCATCTGCCTGAGGAGATATCTTTCTTAACCTGGATGATAGCTTTAACAAAGAAAACTACTTTGAATTTCAGTGGTCGTAAATGTACTGTACATAAACACAAACTCTTCTTACGTGTTTTTGCATTCTTCATATAAGAGAAAACATGTACGTAGAACCTTCTGTGTTTCATTTGCCGACATCATCGATTACACTCTCGAGGATATTCTGGTATCCACAATTACTACTAGAGGCTTTCTGTAACACCATGTGGCAGCCTTGTGAATATTCACTCACCATGGAAACTGGCAGGGTATATCTGGAATTCAGGTAGTTGACCACACAAGTGAGATAATACGACATTTCCAACATTCAATAAAGGTATTTGCGAATGAACAGTAATTTCCTCATCAGATTTATTTGCTTTCAATAGATCGATAATTATGGCAACGTTCAGTTGCATACACGTGTAAAATTTTTGTGTAGGGTGGCTTGTATGCGTGTGGGTACATTAGCAGAGTACAAGAAAGAAGGCAGGTCTTAACGTTGTGCATGTCTGGTATGGACTGCTGTAGTTTTCTCTACTCAAAGCCCCAAAGGTTTATTACAGAACCCAATTGACATAAAATACATTCATATGCGCAAGACTCTTCATAATAAATTAACCAATAAGATACAAAGGCATATACACCATATGAATATTAATTAAGACAACAAAAGAGCGTGGGAACTAAATAGTGCAATTTGCAACATGAAGACATGGTAAAGACAGGCTGTTTGGTAAACACAATACATGTACAAGACTCTGGACAGTATAACATTTAAAATACACATAATACAGAGTACAAATGATTTGACCCAAAATACACCTTATATAAGCATGAAGTACATCCTAAATCATGTAGTTTATTTTACAAAACCCGTTTTCTCAGTATTGGGTGTTTATAGATCATACAATTCCTATCACTACGTGATGCCTGTAAATTTATTGAATATATTGTTTAGACAGTCTGAGATAGCTTGCAAGAAAAAAATATCCAAAACATAATACAAGAAGGTGTTAAGAACATTGAATTCGACATTTATTTCGTGTTCCATTTAGAAAAGCCTAAATGTGAGTGTGATACAAAAAAAAAAAATCATTTCATTTCGATGTTTTACATAACAGAAAACAGCTCAAGATAAAATTGGAATCCACACAGCAGAATGACTGTATTCACACTAAAATATTTAGAGTGGCGAATGCAGGCTCCCACAAAGCGATTATTTTTGTTGGATACAGCCTTAAATTCACATATGATTGTTAAAAAAATTAAGATGATGCGACTCTTCGTCTACTTGGTTCTTCACATGAATTGGGGAAATCTTAGCAGTGAATATCTTATTTCTAGGGGTTAACTTGGCACGAGTGTGATTATCATGAAGCCTTTTTTTTTTTTTTATGCTCTGCTTTCCTTCATATCAAAGGATTTAGATTTTCTAAGCTGAAATTTGCTAAAATGCCAATTGTTTTAACTAATTCAAACTTTAAGTCTTGCTTCATACATTTCATCAAAATACTTCATGACCTTGTCGGAGCACCTGATGACGTCAACTGGTAGTTTGTCACGTGATGGAAGCTGACTTGGTGGCAGAAAGCAGCTACTCTTAGCGGCTGTACCTAGGAAATTGTCTATGTCCATGAGAAAGGTGTCGCCTGCAGCCTTCATCTTCTTGAACCCTTCGGGTGACCCATCCCACTGAAGCAAGCTTTCTTTGTACGGCAGCCCGACGGCCTTGCAGTACGCGGAAAGCACCTCGGCAGGATTCGTCAGCAGATCGTCACCATCGATAACCACAGGCTTGGGATCGATATCCTCGTCTTTAAGATACTTCCACAGATCGTAAAGCTCCTTGACAAAGCAGCCAGGTGGAAAAAATCGGTCATCGCGTTCGACGTCGTATGTTTTTTCGTTTGCAGCTTCACCTTTCGATTTACAAAGGGGAAAAAGGAAGATAACAAGCCAGAGAGAGAAATAATTATCGTTGTCAGTATAGTTAAAATTCTTCTGTCCTCATCTTTGGCAAAGTTTTCAATGAACAAGTGGTTTTGATTTTTGCGTTTTAAGTACTTCAAGAGGTCATAGAGCTCCTTGACGAAACAGACCCCGATCAATTAGGGATGTATTGGCTGCATGCCGAATGATATCTCGTCGATAGCTTTATTTAAAGTTTCAATAACACAGTGTGTTTCCAAATAAAGGCAATCCAAATTTAGAAGATTATTATTAGAAGGTCATTTACTTTTGCATTTCAAATGAAGCATATTAAGAAAGAAGAACTCCTCCCCTTTCCAATGATATCTCACTTGCATCACTGATGTCATGCTCGAGTGAGTATGTTGTCATTGAATATAACTGGTACAAATTCCATTTTTTGCAACTTTTTGAAATGGAAAAAAGTGAATGCTTTCAGCAAAAGTATGTTTACATTGCTCTTGAATAAGGCAAGTTAAATGATTCTTGCCAGTGGCTTAGACAGGTTCTTACACCTGGGGGGGGGGATGATTTGCAAATTCACGAGAAATCGAGGATCAATTTCGTATACAGATACACACACACACACACACACCCTCACACACGCACACTCACACACACACACACACATACGCACACACATCAACCGAATGCACAGCACCGGCGTAAATCCACTTTGAGGAGTGGGGGGGGGGGGATGATCGACTTTTTTGCCGATTTCTCTTTTTTCTGTCGAACTCATACTTAAGTATAAACACACGCCCTCACCCACCTGCACAGATCCCCTTACATACATTTAATTTTAATCTTGCGAGCGAGCGAGCCCAAAATTCCCACTTTTCTGGTTTTCAATCGCATTTTCAAATAGAAATTCCATAATACGATGAGCGAGCGAAGCGAGCCAGCCAAAAATAACCACTCGTCCTGTTTTTCATAGCATTTTGAAACAAAAATATGATGAGCGAGCGAAGCGAGCGAGCCAAAAGTAAGCACTTTTCTGGTTTGAAATCGCATTTTCAAATATAAATTCTAAGATATGATGGTTGTTTATGACAGATTATTAAAATTTTTTTAACTGATTAATTCAAATATCATTTCTTCCTTAAAATGTCGGGGGGATATTTGTACGCGCCATCCCCCCTCTCCAAAAAGTGGGGGTATAGACCAATTTCACCTCCGGTTTATGTATTTGACCCTCTATCGGTGACGCCATTGCTGCGGTGGGCAAGCGCGCTGACCGCGATTGGCTCTGTGTACAAAATGAATGTAAGATATGAGATATGTCCCGATATTGTTCCATTTACTTTATTCTAGATCCATAAAATAAAGCATGGATACATGGGTAGATGAGGTAAGACAATATTCATAGCTGACGGATGAAGGTATGATGTATTTTTGTATTTTCGATGGTTTTTCAACTTAGTTTTGTCAGCAAAAGTTCGATTGCAGCATAGAAGCTGTAGTAAACGGGAGCCCTAAATCTTACCCTGTTTACAAAGTCATGTTTTCACTCATTAAATTCTACACCAAAGTACATAATGATAATGTTTCTTGACTTCAAAGTCCTTTCTGTTGATGTGTTTACCCACTGGCGACGAATTCCTTCATATTGCTTACGGAAACCTGTGTAGGGAGTATGGCTTCTCACACAAACAGGCTTCATGAGTCAAAAGCGAGTGAATTTCGCACTCAATTAGCTTCCAATTTTTAAACTTTCTCCAATTCTTGTGGCATTTGAGCACCGCACAGCTGCGACCTGAACTTCCCTAATAATTTCTCATTGCAAATATTAAAATAAATATGCATATACTGGTCAAAACAGACAAAAAATCGAATGAATGTACATAACGCGCTATTGACTTGTGTACTATAAAAGTTGGAGCGCCCACCGCAGTATGTCGAACTGTGTCGAACAGTCTGCTGCCCTCTTGCGTTGTGAAATTGGTCTATATCCCCCCCCCCCCCATCCCCCGGGACTTACGCCAATGATGCACAGACACAAACAGAAGATATACGCACCGTGACAAACGAATATAGCATATGGACTGACACACATTATTGCATATTTGCATCACGCTATTTATCTCTTTTTAAATTTTATTTTTACACCACTTCAGAAAAACTGCGACGGCGCCGAAATTACCCAAAAGTGATATAAATAACTACATAAATCAGAATAATGATCAATATAGTTATAATAGTAATCGTCATTTCAGTCACATTAACGATGATGATGATGATGATGATAACTATTATTATTATAATAGGCATAATAATAACAATCATAATACATTACTAATTATTATTATGATTATTATTATTATTACGGTTTGTTATTTATTGTTAATAATTATTATCATTATTGCTTTTCCTATCATTTCTTTACATGTTAATTCAGTTTAATTGTAAGCAAACATCCTTCCCTAAAACCTGGGGGATGCATACCCCTCATCCTCCCACTGTCTACGCCCCTGATTCTTGCTCATGATTATCGGAAAGACTATGCTCTTCCCGTTATCTGTGCCATGTTGCCTTCGCTTTGTGGTACTATCCCTAAAATTTTGGGGAAATTGATGCCTTGTCGTAGCAATGTTCTCGTCTGAACACTCGGAGATCTTCCTGCCAGATTACATTTGCTTTTGGATAAGGCTAGTCCCATGCTCTAGGTATTTCCTAATATTCTTCTAAAATTCCTAACTGCTGAAGGCAGATGTTCCCTGAAATCCTCATGAGTTCCTTGCGAATTTCCTTCTTCCTGGTGAAAGGTTGGAACCTTAAAAGTTGGCGTTCTTCAGTCAAGTGAATTCATTTTATGTGATGATAACCGATGATTATATTCATCGGGTTTACCAGATCCGCTAATGAGCACAAGAGAAAACTGAGTTTCAGTCTTGTATCCATTAACACTGAACACTGAAAAAAAAGCTCTTGAAGTTCGTCATATTCATGAAGAAAGCACTCGATTACGTTTTGCGCCAATGAAAAAGACAATATCATTCTTTGATCCATTTACGATAACTTGCAAAAATGAAATTCGTACCCGTTGTGTTCTATAAGTTACAATGAACTCAGTCACGTGTGACATTAGTGATCCAAGTTACGTATCAGTGGATAGAGAAGTTCCTCTTTTCATGCAAATTGCGAAAGTTAATAACCTTGAAACATTAATCCCATGAGTTTGGATTACCTTTATTTTGATACACACTGTACAGATGATGTTTGAAGGTTTTCATGGTGGTATGGATATTCGTAGTTAGGGTTTACGGTTCACCATGTGATAAGTCCTAAAGGACTATAAAGTGGATAGAGATGGAGGTGAAATAGAGAGGCGAGACTCAGAGTCTTTTATCCGTCTCCGCCCGCCTCAAGTCTTCCTACCTCTCGCCGACTCAAGCCTCCTCATCTCTTCACCGACTCAATCCTCTCACCTCTTCTGGTTTACTGTCCTTTTTAGGACTTCACCCAGTTTCAGAAAGATACTCTGCTCTCCAACTTTTCTACTTTCTCACCTCTCTATTTCATCTCCATCTCTATCCACTTTACTTACCACATGGTGAGCCGTAAACCCTATCTACGAACACTGTACAGACTTCATGTATGTGTAATAATCACAAGGATAATGAATTGATGAAATCTGTGTAACTAGTACAGAAAATACAGAAACAGAAGATCTAAGGGAGAACCACGATTCGCACAGAATTTGTTACTGATAGTCAGTTAACCTACCTTTTAACAGTCCTAGCTCAGAGAACTGCTTATAGACGGACTTCCGGTAAGAAAGGATAGACCGGACGGGGTTCCGGATGAGAAAGGTGTGTTGGTAGCCCGTTGGAAGGTACTGTCGATACCTCTCTATCATGGCCACGCCCATATCTTTGACAAACACATGTTTAGCGGTAGTTGCTTCAAGTCGACGCTTTACAGATCCATATCTGCACCCGTGAAAATATAATAAATTTCGCTTTAATGTTAAATTCTCAATATGGTTGTAAATAATTCAGCAGAATATATTTCTTGATTTTGTATTTCGTGTTGATATATGAAGTTATAGTGATCAGCACGAATCATGCCCCCCCCCCCCCCAAAAAAATACTTGTTCATCGAGAGAGGCAGAATGGGATACGAGTAAAAAGAGGGACAGAAATTGAAATATCGATTATAGCCCCCCCCCCCCTTAAAAAAATGCCAGTGAAAGTCGGGAACTCACGGTAGACGGTCTGGCTCGAATTTTGTATTAGCTAATTTATCAATGAATTCTTTGGCAGTCTGGAAGATCTCCTCGTTACCCTCGTACTCCATGGGAATATCACGATTGGTTTGCCACTTATACTCTGACGCAACGCTATTACTCATATTGTAGGGTTCGAACCACACCTCGGTGTCATCAATAAAACTGAGACACTTGGCGAAAGCCGTAGAGACTGCTCTCGGCACACACCAAAGAATGGTTCTGCTACCTTCAGGATTGCAATTCGAAGGCGACGAAGACATGATATTATTCTCCTTAGCAGGAACGTATATGAAAATCTAATGTCTCAGCAATTTATATATCAGATGTTTAAACTGTTTCAACCCTAAGCTCATTAACATTTGATGCTGAAACGTATTATTCGTTAATTCCTTTTAAAACGGTATGACGGCCGGAATATGGTATGTAGATCAGTGAAAAGGTCCTCGTATTCCAGATTTCAAGATGATTGTATTAATTTTGAAGTCGACGTCAAAATTAGCTTACTCATTGTTGTTAGAGCATGCAATACATTGTCCGCTGTTTCTAAAACGGACTTTAATATTTGTCTAGCAGTGTTTAAACGAAAAAGACGAAATAGATGTTTGGTCGTCGACTCCATGTAAATTCCCTAGGTAGCATTTAGTATTCTCTCTTTTTTAGCCTACGTGACTGATATATAGAGCAAAGATTATGTGACACAGCATGATTAGCTTCCTTATTTCTATTACACTAATTTTAGAAATGATGGTGTACTTGGAGACAAATAATAACTGTTTGAGACTGAGGGAACTGTAATAATAAATCTTGAATAGTTTTGCTTTGTACGTATTGCCCCGTATAATACTGCAATAATTTATATGTGGAATAATTGCTGCATTGTAAATATTCACTAAAATTTTACTAGGGAGAAAATTTTTCAGTCTAGTCAAGACACCAATACTTCTAGACATTTTTTAAGAAATACGATCAGTATGACATTTCCTATCTAAAGTTTCATCAATATCGATACTTATACTTTGTTTCCGTTCTGTGACTACAGTTGCTATTCTAATGGGATCAAGAATATCTGGAACTTTCTTTTCTTTGTGTGAAAAATAAGATATTTATTCTTTTCATAATTCAGGAATAATTTATTCCATTTAAATCTAGTTCTTCGTATCATTTAAAACTTTTAATCATGTCTAGTTTTAAAGAGCCGAACAAGTAAGATTGCACCCAGTTATAAACTTGTTTCCATTCATTCTATATGTACTTGTATTCATTGAAAAAAAAACGAAACCTGCCATTTGCCTACCGGTACATGTATATAAGCAGTGCATGTACCTAGTACATTTGCAACCTTGACTCTGTTATGTTACTACATGTACTTTTTTCTAATCATAGAACTTATTGATTGATTGATTGATTGACTGATTGATTGATTGACTGATTGGCCTATGTGGCCTTTTATTTGCATCCACGATAAAAATCATTCATTGTATAACAGGGTAAAATAAAAGTCATAAAAAGATATGAAAAAGTTACATTACACAAAGGAAACATAACATTAAAGATCACAAAGAACAATATACAACAAAGACAACTACATGTAAAAAGTATATGGATGCGGGGATCAGCAAAGGCCAAAGGCCTATCAAGGTTAAATCCCCTAATTGCAAAGACTTAAAACAAATTAGCATGACAAGCAGGACGAACAGGCAGGCATATTACAGTCAGAATTATACATGACAAATGATAAACGACTTATACTTCCTCGTAAAAGCAGACACTGATGAGCAAGACTTATTTTCTTTTTCCACCATGTACCATATTCAGGGCCCAACTTATGACTCAACGAGAGAAATATGAGAGAAAATTTGTTCCATGTTTACTTTGTATATGTATTTGTATATGTATTCTAATTTTCACTAATAGAGAAATAATGTCAATTCAGACTCCCCACATATCCTGTAAAAATCCTGGATTTTTTTTTTATTCCTGAAATTATTCTTGAGACCTAAAAAAAAAAAAGGAAAAATCCCCAGAAACTCCTGAATTCCAGGAGAAGTAAAAATACTAGTTTCAGCGCCCTACTCAATCTGTATTCCTCTGATAATGTGCCTGAACGGTTTGTTCCGGATGACATCTGACAATTTTGAAAGTTTAACGCCCTGTAAAGAAAAGAAGTAATGACATGTGTTGAGCTATTTATGTTTCGTTGTAAAAGGTGTAACTAAAGGAGTTGAAATTCTATAAAATTTGTTTGCCCCGGTTGCTTACTTAAACTATAATCCATCAATGATCAGTGTCATTTCTCCAAACACAGATCGCAGGCAGATCATCAAGGGCAGTCAAATATATTGCTGTACAAATATGGGGTAGTTTGTTGGGGTGTTGTTGTTTTTTTTTGGGGGGGGGGGTTGAGGCAAATGACAATGTAGGGTGTTAAACATCAGGCCTGATAAGCCAAAAAGTAAAGAAAAGGTTTTTCATTTTTCATTTTTATTCAACCGTATGTTGGAGAGGTATACACTTGTTAGGGAGGTAATTTCATTTTCTAAAAAGCAAGAAAAAATCTCGAAAAGGATGTGATTCTAATCAGTGGACAAAACCTTTTTTAGGATGGTTTTGGAAAACCCGTGTTAGCTCGTGTGTACAGCAATATATCTGACTGGCCCCGGGTAGATTGTTTTGCCAGTTCGATGGGCTTTACTACATGGAAATGTTACACTTGTGACGTGAACAAGCTTTATGAAACAGGCCCTGATCTAGTGCATAAGTCCCTAAGTGATAATCCCAGAGTTAATTTTACCAAATTCGGTCAATTGAAAATGCTATAGGTTGGTACAGTATTTCAAACGATGCTTGCATCCTTTGGCGTAGGCAACTTGTCATTTTTTTGGGGGGGGATCCGATCAGAATTTCTGAAAATCCAGCTGTGCCCGACGCACGTCGCCGGTTCGAGTCTGCCGTTGACAAGACATTAATCTACAAGTGCCTCTCTCGACTCAGGTGTAGTAAATAGATATACCCGGTAGGAAGAATTTCCTTGAAATGCAAAAGGTGCCTCTTGCTAAATACTACGCCCCAGTGTGGCTAATACAGCGTTTGCAAATGTTAAACATTCGAAAGAAATCTAAACTTTTCGTTGCCTTTCTAATAAAATCAAGCCTCAACTCTTTCTCAAGGATTTTCGTTAATTTTACTCCCAATTCTGTAACTGAGAAAATAGGAAACTGTTTATTAATATTTCTACCGTTCAATTTCAGTGGTCAATTGGAAAAAAAACCCCGGGTAAAATGTACAAAAACTTGCGTTTTTACGGAAAAAAAAGGAATCGCTGCTTGGTCGCTTCCCTCCCTCGCATGTACCATAATGTAAATACGTTTCGCCACTCGAGGGGTGGGGGGGGGAGGGGGGGGGGCGCTCAACTTCATTGGTTGCCCAGGGCGCCATAATGCCTAGATACGCCACTGTGAAGAATGCGAACAAGAGGAGGAAAAGAAGAAGAAGAGGAAGTAAAAGAAGAAGAAAAGAAAATTTTCAACTGTCCTGGGTAAAATGCGCAAGAAATTGCGTTTTTACGGATAAAAAAAAGAAATCGTCGCTTGGTCGCTTCGCTCCGGCTCCCTCGCATGTACCATAATGTAGATACGTTTGGGCACTCGGGGGGGGGGGCGCAACTTCATTGGTTGCCCCGGTTGCCATAATGCCTAAATACGCCACTGTGAAGAATAAGAACAAGAGGAGGAAAAGAAGAAGGAGAAGTAGAAAAAGAAGAGGAAGAAAAGAAAATTTACAACTGTCGAGGATTAGCACAGATTGCGTTTCAAGAACTGACACTAGGCCGCAAGTGCCTATTAGTCCTAAAATTGTGGCTATCTGCCTGAGGAGATATCTTTCTTACTCTGGATGACAGCCTTAACAAAGAAAACTATTTACTTTGAATTTCAGTGGTCGTACATTTACTGTACATAAACACAAACTCTTCCTACGTGTTTTTTAGTACTTTCTTCATATAAGAGAGAACTGTACATAGAACCTTCTGTGTTTCATTTTTCATACGATGTCGTACAAACTGCCTGACATCATGCATTACACTCTCGAGGATATTCTGGTATCCACAGTAATGATGATAATGACAATAACGATAATAATAATATTGTTAATGATAATGGAATGTATCAAAATCTATAATGACAATAACGATAATAATAATATTGTTTATGATAATGGAATGTATCAAAATCTATACACTTTGACGTATCCATGTTTTGCATATGCCTTCATTACTGACTTCAGATGAAATCTCAAGTTTATTTTTTGTCAGAATGTTGGAATGTGATTGTTGCATATCAATATCCTGTACAGTGTTCATTTTTAAAATAATGTTTCTTTATTCTAAGTGCAATAACTTAAGCAAACTTGTCAGTATTTTGTATATAGAAGTAACAGTAATTATAATGATAATCTCAATAGTAATAATAATGATAATGACAATAACGATAATAATATTGTTAATGATAATGGAATCTATTGCTATAATAATGATATAGATGATAATGAATTGATGAAAATAAAAATGGTAATAATTTTAATGATAACAGTACTAGTAATGATTAGTAATGATTATTCCACTGCAATATCCTTTACAGCGTTCATTTTTATTAAAATTATGTTTCTTTATTCTAAGTGCAATACCTCAAGCAAACTCGTCAGTATTATGTACATATAAGTAATGATATAATAATAATAACAATAATAATAATTATAATTGAGATAATAATAATAATTGTGATAATAATATTAATAATTGGTTTGATAATAATAGAATGTATTGCCTATGATAATTTATATGGATGATAATGAATTAATGAAAATAATGATAATGGTAATAATAATCATGACAACAGTAATAGCAATGATTACACTCGCTTTTGTTATCAAATTCCAATGATGTTTTATAATGTCAATATCCATAATTCATGTATACTGCTTAGACTGGTTCATTTATTCAGTTATTGATTCCTTATTTTTAATTGTACAAAATCTATAATTCGGCTTTTTAGGAGCGATTGATTTTTATTTTTATAAACCATTTCAAATAAAAAAAATTAAAAATACTAGCAGAGGCTTTCCGTAACACCATGTGGTAGCCTTGTGAATATTCACTCACCATGGAAACTTGCAGGGTATATCTGGTATTCAGGTAGTTGACCACACAAGTGAGATAATACGACATTTCCAACATTCAATAAAGGTATTTGCGAATGAACAGTAATTTCCTCATCAGATTTTTTTGCTTCCAGTAGATCGATAATTATGGCAACGTTCAGTTGCATACATATGTAAAATTTTTGTGTAGGGTGGTTTGTATGCGCGTGGTGATAATAAGATATTTCCAACATTCAGTAAAGGTATTTGCGAATGAACAGTAATTTCATCATCAGATTTATTTGCTTTCAGTAGATCGATAATTATGGCAACGTTCAGTTGCATACATATGTAAAATTTTTGTGTAGGGTGGTTTGTATGCGCGTGGTGATAATAAGATATTTCCAACATTCAGTAAAGGTATTTGCGAATGAACAGTAATTTCATCATCAGATTTATTTGCTTTCAGTAGATCGATAATTATGGCAACGTTCAGTTGCATACATATGTAAAATTTTTGTGTAGGGTGGTTTGTATGCGTGTGGGTACATTAGCAGAGTACAAGAAAGAAGGCAGGTCTTAACGCTGTCATGTCTGGTATGGACTGATGTAGGTTTCTCTACTCAAAGCCCCTAAGGTTTATTAAAGAACTTTTTACATAAAGTATATTCATATGCACAAGGAAAAGAAAGATAAACTAAATTCAAGACTCTGCGTAAGAAATGAACCAATCAGATACGAAGGCATATACATCACATGAATATTAATTAAGACAACAAAAGAGCGTGGGAACTAAATAGTGCAACTTGCAGTAAAACATTTAAAATACAAATAATACAGAGTACAAATGATTTGACCAAAAACACACCTTATAGAAGCATGAAGTACATTCTAAATCATGTAGTTTATTTTGCAAAACCCATTTTCTCAATATTGGGTGTTTATGGATCATACAATTCCTATCACTACGTGGTGCCTGTAAATTCATTGAATATATGGTTTAGACAGCCTGAGATAGCTTACAAGAAAAAATATCCAAAACATAATAGAAAAAGGTGTTAAGAACATTTATTTCATGTTCCATTTGGAAGATATTGGCAACAGAAAAGTCTAAATACGAGTGTGATACAAAAAACAGAAAATAGCTCAAGATAAACTTGGAATACACACTGCAGAATGACTGTATTCACACTAAAATATTTAGAGTGGCGAATGCAGGCTCCCACAAAGGGATTAATTTTGTTGGATACAGCCTTAAATTCACATATGATTATTTTTTAAAAAATTGAGATGATGCGAACTCTTCGTCTACTTGGTTCTTCACATGAATTGGGGAAATCTTAGCAGTGAATATCTTATTTCTAGGGGTTAACTTGGCACGAGTTTGATTATCATGAAGCCTTTGTTTTTTTTATGCTCTGCTTTCCTTCATATCAAAGGATTTAGATTTTCTAAGCTGAAATTTGTTAAAATGCCAGTTGTTTCACATAATTCAAACTTTAAGTCTTGCTTCATACATTTCATCAAAATACTTCATGACCTTGTCGGAGCACCTGATGACGTCAGCTGGTAGTTTGTCACGTGATGGAAGCTGACTTGGTGGCAGAAAGCAGCTACTCTTAGCGGCTGTACCTAGGAAATTGTCTACATCCATGAGAAAGGTGTCGCCTGCAGCCTTCATCTTCTTGAACCCTTCGGGTGACCCATCCCACTGAAGCAAGCTTTCTTTGTACGGCAGCCCGACGGCCTTGCAGTACGCGGAAAGCACCTCGGCAGGATTCGTCAGCAGATCGTCACCATCGATAACCACAGGCTTGGGATCAATATTCTCGTCTTTAAGATGCTTCCACAGATCGTAAAGCTCCTTGACATAGCAGCCAGGTGGAAGAAATCGGTCATCGCGTTCGATGTCGTATGTTTTTTCGTTTGCAGCTTCGCCTATTGATTTACACAGGGAAAAAGAAAAAGGAAAATAACAAGCCAGAAAGAAAAAAATATATAGTTTTCAGTATAGTTAAAATTCTGTTGTCCTCATCTTTGGCAAAGTTTTCAATGAAAAAGTGGTTTTGATTTTCGCGTTTTTAAGTACTTCAAGAGGTCGTAGAGCTCCTTGACAAAACAGACCTCGGCCATTTAGGGATCTACTGGCTGCATGCCGAATGATATCTCGTCGAAAGCTTTATTTAAAGTTTCAATAACACAGTGTGTTTCCAAATAAAGGCAATCCAAGTTTAGAAGATTATTATTCGAAGGTCATTTGCTTTTGCATTTCAAATGTAGCATATTAAGAAAGAAGAACTACTCCCCTTTCCATTGATGTCTCACTTGCATCACTGATGTCACGCTCGAGTGAGTATATTGTCATTGAAGATGACTGGTACAAATTCCATTTTTTGCAACTTTTTGAAATTGAACAAGGTGAATGCTTTCAGCAAAAGTATGTTTACATTGCTCTTGAATAAGGCAAGTTAAATGATTCTTGCTAATGATTATCGGAAAGTCTTTGCTCTTCCCGTTATTTGTGCCATGTTCCCTTCGCTTTGTGGTAGTATTTTGGGGAAATTTTGGGGAAATTGATGCCTTGTCGTAGCAATGCTCTCATCTGAACACTGGGAGATCTTCCTGCCAGATTACATTTGCTTTTGGATAATGCTAATCCTATGCTCTAGGTATTTCCTAATATTATTCCAATTTCCTAACTGCTGAAGGCAGATGTTCCCTGAAATCCTCATGAATTCCTTGCAAATTTCCTTCTTCCTGGTGAAAGGTTGGAACCTTAAAAGTTGAATGTGCGTTCTTCAGTCAAGTGAATTCATTTTATGTGATGATAACCGATGATTATATTCATCGGGTTTACCAGATCCGCTAATGAGTACAAGAGAAAACTGAGTTACAGTCTTGTATCCATTAACACTGAACACTGCCCAAAAAAGCTCTTGAAGTTCGTCATATTCATGAAGAGAGCACTCGATAACGTTTGGCGCCAATGAAAAAGACAATATCATTCTTTCATCCATTTACGATAACTTGCAAAAAGTGAAATTCGTACCCGTTGCCTTCTATAAGTTACAAGTAACTCAGTCACGCGTGACATTATTGATGCAAGTTACGTATAAATGGAGAGAGAAGTTCCTCTTTTCATGTAAATTGCGAAAGTTAATAACCTTGAAACATTAATCCCATGAGTTTGGATTACCTTTATTTTGATACACAGTGTTCAGACTTATGTATGTGTAATAATCACAAGGATATTGAATTGATGAAATCTGTGTAATTAGTACAGAAAATACAGAAACAGAAGATCTAAGGGAGAACCACGATTCGCACAGAATTTGTTACTGATAGTCAGTTAACCTACCTTTTAACAGTCCTAGCTCAGAGAACTGCTTATAGACAGCCTTCCGGTAAGAAAGGATAGACCGGACGGGGTTCCGGATGAGAAAGGTGTGTTGGTAGCCCGTTGGAAGGTACTGTCGATACCTCTCTATCATGGCCACGCCCATATCTTTGACAAACACATGTTTAGCGGTAGTTGCTTCAAGTCGACGCTTTACAGATCCATATCTGCACCCGTGAGAATATAATAAATTTCGCTTTAATGTTAAATTCTCAATACGGTTGTAAATAGTTCAGCAGAATATATTTCTTGATTTTGTATTTCGTGTTGATATATGAAGTTATAGTGATCAGCACGAGCCATGCCCCCCCCCCACCAAAAAATACTTGTACATCGAAAGAGGCAGAATGGGATACGGGTTAAAAGAGGGACAGAAATTGAGATATCGATTATACCCCCCCCCCCCTTAAAAAAGATGTCAGTGAAAGTCGGGAACTCACGGTAGACGGTCTGGCTCAAGTTTTGTATTCAATAATTTATCCATGAATTCTTTGGCGGTCTGGAAGATCTCCTCGTTACCCTCGTACTCCATGGGAATATCACGATTGGTTTGCCACTTATACTCTGACGCAACGCCATTACTGAGATTGTAGGGTTCGTACCACACCTCGATGTCATCAATAAAACTGAGACACTTGGTGAAAGCCGTAGAGACTGCTCTCGGCACACACCAAAGAATGGTTCTGCTACCTTCAGCATTGCCATTCGAAGGCGACGAAGACATGATGTTATTCTCCTTAGCAGGAACGTATATAAAAATCTAATGCCTCGGCAATTTATATATCAGATGTTTAAACTGTTTCAACCCTAAGCTCATTAACACTTGATGCTGAAACGTATTGTTCGTTAATTCCTTTTAAAACGGTATGACGGCCGGAATATGCTACGCAGATCAGTGGAAAAGTCCTCGTATTCCAGAATTCAAGATGATTGCATTAATTTTGAAGTCGACGTCAAAATTAGCTTACTCATTGTTGTTAGAGCATGCAACACTTTATCAAAAAGGACTTTAATATTTGTCTAGCAGTGTTTAAACGAAAAAGACGAAATAGCCTGTTTGGTCTTCGACCTCCATGTAAATTCCCCAGGTAGTATTTAGTATTCTCTCTTTTTTAATCTGTATGCCATCATACAATAGTAACATGGCATGTATATAAGCATAATTGGCGTATCCAGACCTTTTCATCAAGAGGGGCAAAACCACTCATCAACGGCGATGATCCATTGCGAGGATTTTTTCTTTTTTAAAGAAAGTCCAGTATAAGCATGATTAGCCAGTTTCCATTGCGAGGAAATAATTTTTTTTTAAGAAGGTCGAGTATAAGCATGATTAGCCATTTCCATGATCGATCTTACAGTCACTGACTGTAGAGGTGCCGTAGTCGAGTGGTTTAAGGCGCTTGACTGGAGACGCGAAGGTCTGGGGCTCGATCCCCGGCATGGCATTAATGCTCTGAGGAAGGTATTTTATCTACATTGCTGTTTTATCGTCTATCAAATAAAGTGATGTGCTATATGCATATTGATACCAACGTGCACATGTGTTGTTTAAAAAAAAATTGAAAAAAATTGACAAAGAATTACCTAAAATCAAGAATGCAATATTCTGTGGTCGGGAAACCGTTCAGAGGGGCAGAGTGCCCCCCCCCCCTACTTCTCCTACAAATACGCCATCGGCCATAAACAAAATCATACGTTTAATCGTACTAGAACTTCAAGCACGTGTCGATGCTCGAAACGCTGGTCAAATGCCCTGATGGAAAAATGAAGCTTTTTATATTGACTTATTTATTTACTAACTTGACGTACAGATTAATGCCTACGTGACTGATATATAGAGCAAAGATTGTGTGACACAGTATGATTTGCTTCCTTATTTCTACAACACTAATTTTTAGAAATGATGGTGTACTTGGAGACAAATAATAACTGTTTGAAACTGAGGGAGCTGTAATAATAAATCTTGAATAGTTTTGCTTTGTACGTATTGCCCCTGTATAATACTGCAATAATTTATATGTGGAATAATTGCTGCATTGTAAATATTCACTAAAATTTTACTAGGGAGAAAATTTTTTCAGTCTAGTCAAGACACCAATACTTCTAGAAATTTTTGAAGAAATAAGATCAGTATGACATTTCCTATCTAAAGTTTCATCAGTATCGATACTTATACTTTGTTTTCGTTCTATGACTGCATTTGCTATTCTAATGGGATCAAGAATATCTGGAACTTTCTTTTCTTTGTGTGAAAAATTAGATATGTATTCTTTTCATAATTCAGGAATAATTTATTCCATTGAAATCTAGTTCTTCGTATCATTTAACACTCTTAATCATGTCTAGTTTTAAAGAGCCGAACACGTAAGATTGCACCCAGTTATAAACTTGTTTCCATTCATTCTATATGTACTTGTATTCATTGAAAAAAAAAACCTGCCATTTGCCTACCGGTACATGTATATAAGCAGTGCATGTACCTAGTACATTTGCAACCTTGACTCTGTTATATTACTACATGTACTTTTCTCATCATAGAACTTATTGATTGATTGATTGATTGATTGACTGATTGGCCTATGTGGCCTTTTATTTGCATCCACGATAAAAATCATTCATTGTAAATCAGGGTAAAATAAAAGTCATAAAAAGATATGAAAAAGTTACATTACAAAAAGGAAACATAGCAATAAAGATTACAAAGAACAACATACAACAAAGACAACTACATGTTAAAAGTATATGGATGCGGGGATCAGCAAAGGCCAAAGGCCTATCAAGGTTAATCCCCTAATTGCAAAGACTTAAAACAAATTAGCATGACAAGCACAACGAACAGGCAGGCATATTACAATCAGAATTATACATGACAAATAATAAAAGACTTATACTTCCTCGTAAAAGCAGACACTGATGAGCAAGACTTATTTTCTTTTTCCACCATGTACCTTATTCAGGGCCCAACTTATGACTCAACGAGAGAAATTTGAGAGAAAATTTGTTCTATGTTTACTTTGTATATGTATTCTAATTCTCACTAATAGAGAAATAATGTCAATTCAGACTATCCACATATCCTGCAATTATCCTGGATTTTTTTAAATTCCTGAAATTATGCTTGAGACCTAAAAAAAAGAAAAAATCCCGGAAACTTCTGAATTCCAGGAGAAGTAAAAACACTAGTTTCAGCGCCCTACTCAATCTGTATTCCTCTAATAATGTGCCTGAACGGTTTGTTCCGGATGACATCTGACAATTTTGAAAGTTTAACGGCCTGTAAATAAGGAAAAAAGTAATGACATGTGTTGAACTATTTATGTTTCGTTGTAAAAGGTGTAACTAAAGGAGTTGAAATTCTATGAAATTTGTTTGCCCCGGTTGTTTACTTAAACTATAATCCATTAATGATCAGTGTCATTTCTCCAAACACAGATCGCAGGCAGACCATCAAGGGCAGTCAAATATATTGCTGTACAAAAATGGGGTAGTTTGTTGGGGGGGGGTTTTTGGGGGGGGGGTCGAGGCAAGTGAAATGCGTGACAATGTAGGGTGTCAAACAGCAGGCCTAAAAGCCAAAAAGTAAAGAAAAAGATTTTTTTTTTTTCATTTTTTTTAACCGTATGTTGGAGAGGTATACACTTGTTGGGGAGGTAATTTCATTTTCTAAAAAGCAAGAAAAAATCTCGAAAAGGATGTGATTCTAATCAGTGGATAAAACTTTTTTTAGGATGGTTTTGGAAAACCTGTGCTCGCTCGTGTGTACAGCAATATATTTGACTGGCCCCTGGTAGATTGTTTTGCCAGTTCGATGGGCTTTACTAATGGAAATGTTACACTTGTGACGTGAACAAGCTCTATGAAACAGGCCCTGATTTAGTGCATAAGTCCCTAAGTGATAATCCCAGAGTTAATTTTTACCAAATTCGGCCAATTGAAAATGCTATACGTTGGTACAGTATTTCAACGATGCTTGCATCCTTTGGCGTAGGCACCTTGTCATTTGGCGAGGGGGGGGGGGGGGGGTCCGACCAGAATTTCTGAAAATCCAGCTGTGCCCGACGCACGTCGCCGGTTCGAGTCTGCCGTTGACAAGACATTAATCTACAAGTGCCACTCTCGACTCAGGTGTAGTAAATAGATATACCTGGTTGGAAGAATTTCCTTGAAATGCAAAAAGTGCCTCTTGCTAAATACTGCGCCCCAGTATGGTCTAATACAGCATTTGCAAAGGTTAAACATTCGAAACAAATCTAACTTTTCGTCGCCTTTCTAATAAAATCAAGCCTCAACTATTTCTCAAGGATTTTCGTTAATTTTACTCCCAATTCTAAAACAGAGAAAATAGGAGACTATTAATATCTAATTTTTGAACTTCTCTACCGTTCAATTACAGTGGTCAATTGCCAAATTTACCGGGTAAAATGTACAAGAAATTGCGTTTTTACGGGAAAAAAAGAATTGCCGCTTGGTCGCTTCCCTCCCTCGCATGTACCATAATGTAGATACGTTTGGGCACTCGAGGGCGGGGGGGAGGGGCGCTCAACTTCATTGGTTGCCCGGGGCGCCATAATGCCTAGATACGCCATTGTGAAGAATAAGAACAGGAGTAGGAAAAGAAGGAGAAGAAGAAAAAGAAGAAGAAAAGAAAATTTTCAACTGTCCTGGGTAAAATGCGCAAGAAATTGCGTTTTTGCGGATAAAAAAAAAATTCCGCCGCTTGGTCGCTTCGCTCCCTCGCATGTGCCATAATGTAGATACGTTTGGGCACTCTCGGGGGGGGGGGCGCAACTTCATTGGTTGCCCCGGTTGCCATAATGCCTAGATATTCCACTGTGAAGAATAAGAACAAGAGGAGGAAAAGAAGAAGGGGAAGTAGAAAAAGAAGAGGAAGAAAAGAAAATTTTCAACTGTCGAGGATTAGCAGAGATTGCGTTTCAAGAGCTGACACTAGGCCGCAACTGCCTATTAGTCCTAAAATTGTGGCTATCTGCCTGAGGAGATATCTTTCTTACTCTGGATGACAGCCTTAACAAAGAAAACTATTTACTTTGACTTTCAGTGGTCGTAAATGTACTGTACATAAACACAAACGCTTCTTACGTGTTTTTTTTTTAAATTTCTTTCTTCATATAAGAGAGAATATGTACGTAGAACCTTCTGTGTTTCATTTTTCATACGGATGTCGTACAAACTGCCGACATCATCCATTACACTCTCGAGGATATTCTGGTATCCACAATAATGATGATAATGACAATAATGATAATAATAATATTGTTAATGATAATGGAATGTATCAAAATCTATACACTTTGACGAATCCATGTTTTGCATATGCCTTCATTACTGACTTCAGATGAAATCTCAAGTTTATTTTTTGTCAGAATGTCAGAATGTCAGAGGCGTCAATCCTGGGGGGGGGGGCAGGGTGGCAGTTGCCCCCCCCCCCCCCAAGAAAATTTGGTTGGGGGTAAAGATATCATTTTACCCCCCCATAATTTCCGCACCAAAATAAAAAAGAAAAAAGAAAAAAGAAAAAAGAAAGAAAAGGAAAGGAAAGGGAAGGAAGGAAGTGAATTGAAAGCTGAAAACAAGGAAAAAGAAAGAAAATGAGACACTGGGAAGCGCTCGCTCGAATTCAAGTATAATGCCGATAATAATTACTTTTCTTATGAAAGGAAATCGGTTTGCATCTTGTGTTTCTGTCTAATGTTATACTATTCTTCAACTCATACTAAGTAATATAACCAAACAAGATATCACTCCAAGAAATCGAGCGGCCAGTTTTCCTAAAAATAGATACACTTTCAGCAGATAACGGCCAAGAAAAAAAAATTAAATTAAAAAAAAAAACATTTTTCGTTAGCTCGCTCGCTACTTTCGCTGGTAAAAGCTATACAAGCTCATTTCGTGCAGCAGGCAGCTTATTATAGAAGCGAGATTCCAAATATCATCATATTTGGGCAGCAAGGTGGTTGACAAATTTTGGGGGGCGAATCCATATAATTTTGCCAGGATCGGTCATTGACTTTGGTAGAAACACGATAAACTAGGTGAGCTAAAGCAGTGTCATATTCGGCACACAGGTGATCGGATGTATTATTTAGATATCAAACAGGGATGACAGGTTCATAGCGTATTCTGATGATGGTAATATGAAATTCCTTTCTTGTATAGCGTAATTTCCCCAAATTGAAAATGCTTCACGTTGATATAGGCCTATGTGTTATACATAATATGTGTGGGTGTGCGTGTGTGCGTGCACAAATACCAATATATATTAGTGGCTGAGGGTTCATCTCCACTTGGTCGTCTTGCCCCCCCCCCCCCCATCCGAAAAATGGATCGACGCCTCTGCAGAATGTAATTGTTGCATATCAATAGCCTATACAGTGTTCATTTTTAAAATAATGTTTCTTTATTCTAAGTGCAATAACTTAAGTAAAATTGTCAATATTCTGTATATAGAAGTAACACTAATTATAACGATAATCTCAATAGTAATAAGAATGATGATAATGACAATAACGATAATAATAATATTGTTAATGATAATGAATGTATTGCTGTAATAATGATATAGATGATAATGAATTGATGAAAATAAAATGGTAATAATTTTAATGATAATAGTAATAGTAATGATTAGTAATGATTATTCCACTGCAATATCCTTCACAGCGTTCATTTTTAAAATTATGTTTCTTTATTCTAAGTGCAATACCTTAAGTAAACTCGTCAGTATTATGTATAATATAAGTAATAATAATCATAATAATAATAATAAGAGTAATTATAATTGTGATGATAATAATTGTGATAAATAATAGTAATAATTGGTTTGATAATAACAGAATGTATTGCTATGATGATATGGATGATAATGAATTTAATGAAAATAATGACAATGGTAATAATAATCATGATAATAGTAATAGCAATGATTACTCTCGCTTTTGTTATCAAATTCAATGATGTTTTATAATGTCAATATCCATAATTTATGTATACTGCCTTAGACTGTTTCATTGTCTCAGTTATTGATTCCTTATGTTTAATTGTACAAAATCTGTAATTCGGCTTTTTAGGTGCGATGGATTTTTATCTTAATAAACCATTACAAAAAAAAATCAAAAATACTTTATAAAAAAAAAATAATAATAATTTATGTATACTGCCTTAGACTGTTTCATTGTCTCAGTTATTGATTCCTTATGTTTAATTGTACAAAATCTGTAATTCGGCTTTTTAGGTGCGATGGATTTTTATCTTAATAAACCATTACAAAAAAAAATCAAAAATACTAGTAGAGGCTTTCCGTAATACCATGTGGTAGCCTTTGAATATTCTCACCATGGAAACTTGCAGGGAATATCTGGCATTCAGGTAGTTGTCCACACAAGCGAGATAATACGACATTTCCAACATTCAATAAAGGTATTTGCGAATGAACAGTAATTTCCTCATCAGATTTATTTGCTTTCAGTAGATCGATAATTATGGCAACGTTCAGTTGCATATTATGTAAAATTTTTGTGTAGGGTGGTTTGTATGCGCGTGGGTACATTAGCAGAGTACAAGAAAGAAGGCAGGTCTTAACGCTGTGCATGCCTGGTATGGACTGATGAGGGTTTCTCTACTCAAAGCCCCAAAGGTTTATTACAGAACTCAATTCACATAAAGTATATTCATATGCACAAGGAACTAAATTCAAGACTCTGCATAATAAATGAACCAATAAGATACGAAGGCATATACACCACATGAATATTAATTAAGACAACAAAAGAGCGTGGGAACTAAATAGTGCAATTTGCAACATAAAGACTTGGTGAAAGACAGGCTGTTTGGTAAACACAATACATGTACAAGACTCTGGACAGTAAAACAGCTAAAATACAAATAATACAGAGTACAAATGATTTGACCAAAAACACACCTTATAGAAGCATGAAGTACATTCTAAATCATGTAGTTTATTTTGCAAAACCCGTTTTCTCAATATTGGGTGTTTATGGATCATACAATTCCTATCACTACGTGGTGCCTGTAAATTCATTGAATATATTGTTTAGATAGCTTGCAAGAAAAAAAATATCCAAAACATAATACAAGAAGGTGTTAAGAACATCGAATTCGACATTTATTTCATGTTCCATTTGGAAGATACTGTCAATAGAAAAGCCTAAATGCGAGTGTGATACAAAAAAATATCATTTCATTTCGATGTTTTACATAACAGAAAACAGCTCCAGATAAAATTGGAATGCACACAACAGAAGGACTGTATTCTCACTAAAATATTTAGAGTGGCGAATGCAGGCTCCCACAAAGCGATTATTTTTGTTGGATACAGCCATAAATTCACTCTTGCCCACACATGATTGTTTTAAAAAAATTAAAGTTGATGCGACTCTTCGTCTATTTGGTTCTTCACATGAAGTGGGGAAACCATAGCAGTAAATATCTTATTTCTAGGGGTTAACTTGGCACGAGTTTGGTTATTATGAAACCTTTATTTTTTTTTGTTTATGCTCTACTTTCCTTCATATCAAAGGATTTAGATTTTCTAAGCTGTAATTTGCTAAAATGCCAGTTCTTTCACATAATTCAAACTTTAAGTTTTGCTTCATACATTTCATCAAAATACTTCATGACCTTGTCGGAGCACCTGATGACGTCAGCTGGTAGTTTGTCACGTGATGGAAGCTGACTTGGTGGCTAGAAAGCAGCTACTCTTAGCGGCTGTACCTAGGAAATTGTCTACGTCCATGAGTAAGGTGTCGCCTGCAGCCTTCATCTTCTTGAACCCTTCGGGTGACCCATCCCACTGAAGCAAGCTTTCTTTGTACGGCAGCCCGACGGCCTTGCAATACGCGGAAAGCACCTCGGCAGGATACGTCAGCAGATCGTCACCATCGATAACCACAGGCTTGGGATCAATATTCTCGTCTTTAAGATACTTCCACAGATCGTAAAGCTCCTTGACAAAGCAGCCAGGTGCAAAAAATCGGTCATCGCGTTCGAGGTCGTATGTCTTTTCCTTTGCAGCTTCACCTATTGATTAACACAGGGGGGAAAATAAAAAGGACAATAACAAGTCTGAAATATATTTTCTGTATAGTTAAAATTCTGCTGTCCTCATCTTTGGCAAAGTTTTCAATGAACAAGTGGTTTTGATTTTCGCGTTTTTAAGTACTTCAAGAGGTCGTAGAGCTCCTTGACGAAAAAGACCCCGGCCAATTGGGGATCTATTAGCTGCATGCCGAATGATATCTCGTCGACAGCTTTATTTAAAGTTTCAATAACATAGTGTGTTTCCAAATAAAGGTAATCCAAATTTAGAAGATTATTATTCGAAGGTCATTTACTTTTGCATTTCAAATGTAGCATATTAAAAAAGAAGAACTCCTCCCCTTTCCATTGATGTTTCACTTGCACCACTGATGTCACGCTCGAGTGAGTATATTGTCATTGAAGATGACTAGTACAAATTCCATTTTTTTGCAACTTTTTGAAATTGAACAAAGTGAATGCTTTCAGCAAAAGTACGTTTACATTGCTCTTGAATAAGGCAAGTTAAATGATTCTTGCTAATGATTATCGGAAAGACTATGCTCTCCCCGTTATATGTGCCATGTTGCCTTCGCTTTGTGGCAGTATCCCTATTTTTTTTTTTTTTTTTTTTTGGGGGGGGGGGGAATTGATGCCTTGTCGTAGCAATGTTCTCGTCTGAACACTCGGACATCTTCCTGCCAGATTACATTTGCTTTCGGATAAGGCTAGTCCCATGCTCTAGGTATTTCCTAATATTATTCCAATTTCCTAACTGCTGAAGGTAGACGTTCCCTGAAATCCTCATGAGTTCCTTGCAAATTTCCTTCTTCCTGGTGAAAGGTTGGAACCATAAAAGTTGAAAGTGCGTTCTTCAGTCAAGTGAATTCATTTTATGTGATGATAACCGATGATTATATTCATCGGGTTTCCCAGATCCGCTAATGAGCACAAGAGAAAACTGAGTTTCAGTCTTGTATCCATTAACACTGAACACTGCAAAAAAAAGCTCTTGAAGTTCGTCATATTCATTAAGAAAGCACTCGATTACGTTTGGCGCCAATGAAAAAGACAATATCATTCTTTCATCCATTTACGATAAATTACAAAAAATGAAATTCGTACCCGTTGCCTTCTATAAGTTACAATGAACTCATCACGCGTGACATTAGTGATGCAAGTTTGTATCAATGTAGAGAGAAGTTCCTCTTTTCATGTAAATTGCGAAAGTTAATAACCTTGAAACATTAATCCCATGAGTTTGGATTACCTTTATTTTGATACACACTGTACAGACTTCATGTATGTGTAATAATCACAAGGATAGTGAATTGATGAAATCTGTGTAGCTAGTACAGAAAATACAGAAACAGAAGATCAAAGGGACAACCACAATTCGCACAGAGTTTGTTACTGCGAACTAATAGTCAGTTAACCTACCTTTTAACAGTCCTAGCTCAGAGTACTGCTTATAGACGGACTTCCGGTAAGAAAGGATAGACCGGACGGGGTTCCGGATGAGAAAGGTGTGTCGGTAGCCCGTTGGAAGGTACTGTCGATACCCCTCTATCATGGCCATGCCCATATCTTTGACAAACACATGTTTAGAGGTAGTTGCTTCAAGTCGACGCTTTACAGATCCATATCTGCACCCGTGAGAATATAATAAATATCGCTTTAATGTTAAATTCTCAATACGGTTGTAAATAGTGCAGCAGAATATATTTCTTGATTTTGTATTTCGTGTTGATATATGAAGTTATAGTGATCAGCATGAACCATGCCCCCCCCCAAAAAAAATACTTGTACATCGAGATAGGCAGAATGGGATACGAGTAAAAAGAGGGACAGAAATTGAGATATCGATTATAGCCCCCCCCCCCCCCCCATGAAAAAAAATGTCAGTGAAAGTCGGGAACTCACGGTAGACGGTCTGGCTCGAATTTTGTATTAGTCAATTTATCCATGAATTCTTTGGCGGTCTGGAAGATCTCCTCGTTACCCTCGTACTCCATGGGAATATGACGATTGGTTTCCCACTTATACTCCTTTGCAGCGGCATTACTCATAGTGTAGGGTTCGAACCACACCTCAGTGTCATCAATAAAACTAAGACACTTGGCGAAAGCCGTAGAGACTGCTCTCGGCACACACCAAAGAATGGTTCTGCTACCTTCAGCATTGCCATTCGAAGGCGACAAAGACATGATCTTATTCTCCTTAGCAGGAACGTATATAAAAATCTAATGCCTCAGCAATTTATATATCAGATGTTTAAACTGTTTCAACCCAAAGCTCATTAACACTTGATGCTGAAACGTACAGTTCGTTAATTCCTTTTAAAACAGTAAGCCGGAATATGGTACGTAGATCAGTGGAAAAGTCCTTGTATTCCAGAATTTAAGATGATTGCATTCATTTTGAAGTCGACATCAAAATTAGCTTACTCATTGTTGTTAGAGCATTCAACACATTATCCGCTGTTTCTAAAAAGGACTTTAATATTTGTCTAGCAGTGTTTAAACGAAAAAGACGAAATAGCTGTCTGGTCGTCGACTCCATGTAAATTCCCCAGGTAGCATTTAGTATTCTCTCTTTTTTAATCTGTATGCCATCATACAATAGTAGCATGGCATGTATATAAGCATAATTGGCGTATCTCGACTTTTTCTTCAAGAGGAGCAAAACCACTCATCAACGGCGATGATCCATTGCGAGGAAATAATTTTTTTTTTAAAGAAGGTCCAGTATAAGCATGATTAGCCAGTTTCCATGATCGATCTTACAGTCACTGACTGTAGAGGTGGTTTAATCGAGTGGTTTCAGGCGCTTGACTGGAGACGCGAAGGTCCGGGGTTCGACCCCCGGCACGGCACTAATGCTCTGAGGAAGGTATTTTATCTATATTGCTGTTTTATCGTCTATAAAGTGATGTGCTATATGCATATTGATACCAACGTGCGCATGTGTTGTTTTAAAAATTTTTCAAAACAATTGACAAAGAATTACCTAAACTCAAGAATGTAGTATCCTGTGGTCGGGAAACCGTTCAGAGGGGCAAAGTGCCCCCCTCCCTGCTTCTCCTACAAATACGCCATCGCCATAAACAAAATCATACGTTTAACCGTACTAGAACTTCAAGCACGTGTCGATACTCGAAACACAGGTCAAATGCCCTGGTGGAAAAATAAAGCTTTTTATATTGACTTATTTATCTACTAACTTAACGTACAGATTAATGCCTACGTGACTGATATATAGAGCAAAGATTATGTGACACAGTATGATTTGCTTCCTTATTTCTATAACACTAATTTTTAGAAATGATGGTGTACTTGGAGACAAATAATGACTGTTTTAAACTGAGGGAGCTGTAATAATAAATCTTGAACAGTTTTGCTTTGTACGTATTGGCCCGTATAATACTGCAATAATTTATATGTGGAATAATTGCTGCATTGTAAATATTCACTAAAATTTTACTAGGGAGAAAATTTTTCAGTCTAGTCAAGACACCAATACTTCTAGACATTTTTTAAAGAAATAAGATCAGTATGACATTTCCTATCTAAAGTTTCATGAATACCGATACTTATACCTTGTTTCCGTTCTAAGACTACATTTGCTATTCTAATGGGATCAAGAATATCTGGAACTTTCTTTTCTTTGTGTGAAAAATTAGATATTTATTCTTTTCATAATTCAGGAATAATTTATTCCATTTAAATCTAGTTCTTCGTATCATTTAACACCCTTTAATCATGTCTAGTTTTAAAGAGCCGAACACGTAAGATTGCACCCAGTTATAAACTTGTTTCCATTCATTCTATATGTACTTGTATTCGCTGAAAGAAATACAAAACCTGCCATTTGCCTACCGGTACATGTATATAAGCAGTGCATGTACCTAGTACATTTGCAACCTTGACTCTGTTATGTTACTACATGTACTTTTTTCTAATCATAGAACTTATTGATTGATTGATTGATTGACTGATTGATTGATTGACTGATTGGCCTATGTGGCCTTTTATTTGCATCCACGATAAAAATCATTCATTGTATAACAGGGTAAAATAAAAGTCATAAAAAGATATGAAAAAGTTACATTACACAAAGGAAACATAACAATAAAGATCACAAAGAACAATATACAACAAAGACAACTACATGTAAAAAGTATATGGATGCGGGGATCAGCAAAGGCCAAAGGCCTATCAAGGTTAAATCCCCTAATTGCAAAGACTTAAAACAAATTAGCATGACAAGCAGGACGAACAGGCAGGCATATTACAATCAGAATTATACATGACAAATAATAAACGACTTATACTTCCTCGTAAAAGCAGACACTGATGAGCAAGACTTATTTTCTTTTTCCACCATGTACCATATTCAGGGCCCAACTTATGACTCAACGAGAGAAATATGAGAGAAAATTTGTTCCATGTTTACTTTGTATATGTATTTGTATATGTATTCTAATTTTCACTAATAGAGAAATAATGTCAATTCAGACTCCCCACATATCCTGCAAAAATCCTGGATTTTTTTTTATTCCTGAAATTATTCTTGAGACCTAAAAAAAAAAAAAAAAGGAAAAATCCCCAGAAACTCCTGAATTCCAGGAGAAGTAAAAATACTAGTTTCAGCGCCCTACTCAATCTGTATTCCTCTGATAATGTGCCTGAACGGTTTGTTCCGGATGACATCTGACAATTCTGAAAGTTTAACGCCCTGTAAAGAAAAGAAGTAATGACATGTGTTGAGCTATTTATGTTTCGTTGTAAAAGGTGTAACTAAAGGAGTTGAAATTCTATAAAATTTGTTTGCCCCGGTTGTTTACTTAAACTGTAATCCATTAATGATCAGTGTCATTTCTCCAAACACAGATCGCAGGCAGATCATCAGGGGCAGTCAAATATATTGCTGTACAAAAATGGGGTAGTTTGTTGGGGGTTTTTTTTGGGGGGGGGTTGAGGCAAATGAAACGCGTGACAATGTAGGATGTCAAACAGCAGGCCTGAAAAGCCAAAAAGTAAAGAAAAGGTTTTTCATTTTTCATTTTTATTCAGCCGTATGTTGGAGAGGTTTACACTTGTTAGGGAGTCAATTTCATTTTCTAAAAATCAAGAAAAAATCTCGAAAAGGATGTGATTCCAATCAGTGGACAAAACCTTTTTTTAGGATGGTTTTAGAAAACCCGTGTTAGCTTGTGTGTACAGCAATATATCTTACTGGCCCCTGGTAGATTGTTTTGCCAGTTCGATGGGCTTTACTACATGGAAATGTTACACTTGTGACGTTAACAAGCTTTATGAAACAGGCCCTGATCTAGTGCATAAGTCCCTAAGTGATAATCCCACAGTTAATTTTACCAAATTCGGCCAATTGAAAATGCTATATTGGTACAGTATTTCAAACGATGCTTGCATCCTTTGGCATAGGCAACTCGTCATTTTTTTTGGGGGGGGGGATCAGATCAGAATTTCTGAAAATCTAGCTATGCCCGACGCACGTCGCCGGTTCGAGTCTGCCGTTGACAAGACATTAATCTACAAGTGCCACTCTCGACTCAGGTATAGTAAATAGATATACCCGGTAGGAAGAATTTCCTTGAAATGCAAAAAGTGCCTCTTGCTAAATACTACGCCCCAGTGTGGCCTAATACAGCATTTCCAAAGGTTAAACATTCAAAAGAAATCTAAACTTTTCGTTGCCTTTCTAATAAAATCAAGCCTCAACTATTTCTGAAGGATTTTCGTTAATTTTACCCCCAATTCTAAAACTGAGAAAATAGGAAACTGTTTATTAATATCTAATTTTCGAACCGTTCAGTTTCAGTGGTCAATTGCCAAATTTCCCGAGTAAAATGTACAAAAAATTGCGTTTTTATGGGGAAAAAAATGAATCGCTGCTTGGTCGCTTCCCTCCCTCGCATATCCCATAATGTAGATACGTTTCGCCACTCGAGGGGTGGGGGGGGGGGGGGGCTCAACTTCATTGGTTGCCCAGGGCGCCATAATGCCTAGATACGCCACTGTGAAGAATGCGAACAAGAGGAGGAAAAGAAGGAGAAGAAGAAGAAAAAGAAGAAGAAGAAGAAAAGAAAATGACAGCCTTAACAAAGAAAACTATTTACTTTGAATTTCAGTGGTCGTAAATATACTGTACATAAACACAAATTCTTCCTACGTGTTTGTTTTTTTATTACTTTCTTGATATAAGAGAGAACATATACGTAGAACCTTCTGTGTTTCATTTTTCATACGATGTCGTACAAACTGCCGACATCATCCATTACACTCTCGAGGATATTCTGGTATCCACAATAATGATGATAATGACAATAACGATAATGATAATATTGTTAATGATAATGGAATGTATCAAAATCTATAGACCAATTTCACCTCTGGTTTATGTATTTGGCCCTCTATCGGCGACGCCATTGCTGCGGTGGGCAAGCGCGCTGACCGCGATTGGCTCTGTGTACAAAATGAATGTAAAATATGAGATATGCCCCGATATAGTTCCATTACTTTATTCTAGATCAATAAAATAAAGAATGGATACATCGGTACATGAGGTAAGACAATGGTCATATCTGACGGATGAAGGTATCATGTATTTTTGTACTTTTGATGGTTTTTCAACTTAGTTTTGTCAGTAAAAGTTCGATTGCAGCATAGAAGCCGTAATAAACAGGAGCCCTAAATCTTACCCTGTTTACAAAGTCATGTTTTCACTCATTAAATTTTACGCCAAAGTACATAATGTTAATGTTTCTTGACTTTAAAGTCCTTTCTGTTGATGTTTTTACCCACTAGTGACGAAGTCCTTCACATTCCTTAAGGAAACCTGTGTAGGGAGTACGGCTTCTCACACAAACAGGCTTCATGAGTCAAAAGCGAGTGAATTTCGCACTCAGCTTCCAATTTTTAAATTTCTCTAATTCTTCTGGCATTTGAGCACCGCACAGCTGCGACCTGAACTTCCCTGATAATTTCTCATTGCAAATATCAAAATAAATTTGCATATACTGGTCAAAATAGACAAAAAATCGAATGAATGTACATAACGTGCTATTGTCTTGTGTACTATAAAAGTTGGAGCGCCCACCGCAGTATGTCGAACTGTGTCGAACAGTCTGCTGCCCTCTTGCGCTGTGAAATTGGTCTATACACTTTGACGTATCCATGTTTTGCATATGCCTTCATATGCAACAATCAATGTGATTGTTGCATATCAATATCCTGTACAGTGTTCATTTTTAAAATAATGTTTCGTTATTCTAAGTGCAATAACTTAAGTAAAATTGTCAGTATTTTGTATATAGAAGTAACAGGAATTATAATGATAATCTCAATAGTAATAATAATGATAATGACAATAACGATAATAATAATATTGTTAATGATAATGGAATGTATTGCTATAATAATGATGTAGATGATAATGAATTGATGAAAATAAAAATAGTGATAATTTTAATGATAATAGTACTAGTAATGATTAGTAATGATTATTCCACTGCAATATCCTTTACAGCGTTCATTTTTAAAATTATGTTTCTTTATTCTAAGTGCAATACCTTAAGCAAACTCGTCAGTATTATGTACATATAAGTAATGATAATCATGACAATAATAACAATAATAATAATCATCATAATTGTGATGATAATAATTGTGATAATAATAGTAATAATTGGTTTGATAATAATAGAATGTATTGCTATGATAATGATATGGATGATAATGAATTAATGAAAATAATGATAATGGTAATAATAATCATGATAATAGTAATAGCAATGATTACACTCGCTTTTGTTATCAAATTCCAATAATGTTTTATAATGTCAATGTCCATAATTCATGTATACTGCCTTAGACGGTTCATTGTTTATTTTTGATTGTACAAAATCTATACTTCGGCTTTATAGCCGCGATTGATTTTTATCTTAATAAACCATTTCAAAAAAAAAAATACTAGTAGAGGCTTTCCGTAATGCCATGTGGTAGCCTTGTGAATATTCACTCACCATTGAAACTTGCAGGGAATGTCTGGTATTCAGGTAGTTGACCACACAAGTGAGATAATAAGATATTTCCAACATTCAGTAAAGGTATTTGCGAATGAACAGTAATTTCCTCATCAGATTTATTTGCTTTCAGTAGATCGATAATTATGGCAACGTTCAGTTGCATACATAATGTGTAGGGTGGTTTGTATGCGCGTGGTGATAATAAGATATTTCCAACATTCAATAAAGGTATTTGCGAATGAACAGTAATTTCCTCATCAGATTTATTTGCTTTCAGTAGATCGATAATTATGGCAACGTTCAGTTGCATACATATGTAAAATTTTTGTGTAGGGTGGCTTGTATGCGCGTGGGTACATTAGCAGAGTACAAGAAAGAAGGCAGGTCTTAACACTGTGCATGCCTGGTATGGACTGATTTAATTTGATTTGATTTGATTTATTTATTTAAACACGGTAAAAGCCCAATTCAGCTTCTCGGCTGGTTTTCAAAGGGGCCGTGTGACAATTAAAAACAATGAAATACATGAAATATGAATTCGAATATCAAACAATTACAAGTACAAATCGTAACAAAATAAAATACATAAATATTTCAAATTTGGAAAGAGGTTTAGAACATATTATGTATCACAAATATAAAATAGACAAAAACAATTAAGAATTTACATAAAATTAGGCGGAAAGAAAAGCAAATAAACCTAGAATATGTAAATACATTTTTAACGAAAATATGAAAAGAAAAATGTGATGTATGCAACGAAATTATTAATGTTCATGCAGGAGTAAAAATAAAAGTAAAAGCAAGAATCTAACATATATAAAAACAAAAATACTAAACAGCAATCGCATGAACAAAATATGAGAAAACGAAAACATAAAACCATAAAGACTGAATTAAAGAAACATGTATCTATACATATAAAACATAAAAAAGAAAAAATGCAGTACCATGGTTTATACAAGGGACATTATTTCAATTTTGAAAGTAAAACAAGAATCTAGCAAATGAAAAAGAATATAATTTAGAAGAGCAATCATATGTACAAAATATGAGAAAAGAAGGTGCAGTACGATGATGTGCAAGAACATAGTATAATCAGTTTAAACGTAATGGTGTGAAATATGAAATATATGAAATATAAGACCAAGTTCAATTATACAGGATATTTATAATGTTCAGGTGTTTAGATATAATATATACATGTAATTAATGACTCCGTAAAATCAGGCAAGACAGAACTATTGCGAAAAGCAATAACAAATATAAGAGGAAAAAAAGAGTGAAAGAGAGAGAGAGAAAGAGGGAAAAGAAAGGAAGAAATAAATCTCAAAAGGAATGAATTTACGGAGACGTAAAGTTAGTTTAGGTTTGTGTTAGTTATATGAAACTATATGAGTTTACCTTACCATTACTCAAGCTTAAGTCGTAATGATATTTCTGCTCAAATTTAAAGAGAGGCAACTAAATCATTTTGTAAATTCGACAAAGAGTATGTCAGGACTTCATAGATTCATTTGTAGATTATTCTTTCAATATACACCACCCTTATCATAATACCAGCTTTATTGCGATATAATGGATATAATATTTAAAAATATATATATTACTCTATTAGGGAGAACCAATATTTCCATATGCTAGTTCAGATTTAAAATTTCCTATATTGGGGGAGTTTTGAAGCTCTTCTGAAAGTGAGTTCCATATATATGGGAACCTCTGTATAAACAATGAATTTACAGGCACCACGTAGTGATAGGAATCCATAAACACCCATTGTTAAGAAAACGGGTTTCCCAAAAATAAACTACATGATTTAGAATGTACTTCATGCTTCTATAAGGTGTGTTTTTGGTCAAATCATTTGCTGTGGGTTTCTCTACTCAAAGCTCTACTCTCTACTCGCTACTCAAAGCCCCAAAGGTTTATTAGGCAACTCAATTGACATAAAATATATTCATATGCACAAGGAAAAGAAAGATAAACTAAATTCAAGACTCTGCATAATAAATGAACCAATCAGATACGAAGGCATATACACCACATGAATATTAATTAAGAACAACAAAAGAGTGTGGGAACTAAATGTTCCAACTTGCAACATAAAAACATAAAGACTTGGTGAAAGACAGGCTGTTTGGTAAACACAATACATGTACAAGACTCTGGACAGTAAAACGGCTAAAATACAAATAATACAGAGTACAAATGATTTGACAAAAAACACACCTTATAGAAGCATGAAGTACATTCTAAATCATGTAGTTTATTTTGCAAAACCCGTTTTCTCAATATTGGGTGTTTATGGATTCCTATCACTACGTGGTGCCTGTAAATTCATTGAATATATTGTTTAGATAGCTTGCAAGAAAAAAAATATCCAAAACATAATACAAGAAGGTGTTAAGAACATCGAATTCGACATTTATTTCATGTTCCATTTAGAAGATATTGTCAATAGAAAAGCCTAAATGTGAGTGTGATACAAAGATATCATTTCATATCAATGTTTTACATAACAGAAAACAGCTCAAGATAAAATTGGAATGCACACAACAGAATGACTGTATTCACACTAAAATATTTAGAGTAGCGAATGCAGGCTCCCACAAAGCGATTATTTTTGTTGGATACAGCCATAATTTCACTCTTGCCCACACATGATTGTTTAAAAAAAATAAAGTTGATGCGACTCTTCGTCTATTTGGTTCTTCACATGAAGTGGGGAAACCCTAGCAGTGAATATCTTATTTCTAGGGGTTAACTTGGCACGAGTTTGGTTATCATGAAACCTTTATTTTTTTGTTTATGCTCTGCTTTCCTTCATATCAAAGGATTTAGATTTTCTAAGCTGGAATTTGCTAAATGCCAGTTGTTTCACATAATTCAAACTTTAAGTCTTGCTTCATACATTTCATCAAAATACTTCATGACCTTGTCGGAGCACCTGATGACGTCAGCTGGTAGTTTGTCACGTGATGGAAGCTGACTAGGTGGCAGAAAGCAGCTACTCTTAGCGGCTGTACCTAGGAAATTGTCTACGTCCATGAGTAAGGTGTCGCCTGCAGCCTTCATCTTCTTGAACCCTTCGGGTGACCCATCCCACTGAAGCAAGCTTTCTTTGTACGGCAGCCCGACGGCCTTGCAGTACGCGGAAAGCACCTCGGCAGGATTCGTCAGCAGATCGTCACCATCGATAACCACAGGCTTGGGATCAATATTCTCGTCTTTAAGATACTTCCACAGATCGTAAAGCTCCTTGACAAAGCAGCCAGGTGGAAAATATCGGTCATCGCGTTCGATGTCGTATGTCTTTTCGTTTGCAGCTTCACCTATTGATTTACACAGGGGAAAAAGAAAAAGGAAAATAACAAGCGAGAAAGAAAAGCCAGAAATATATTTTCAGTATAGTTAAAATTCTGCTGTCCTCATCTTTGGCAAAGTTTTCAATGAACAAGTGGTTTTGATTTTCGCGTTTTTAAGTACTTCAAGAGGTCGTAGAGCTCCTTGACGAAACAGACCCCGGCCAATTAGGGATCTACTGGCTGCATGCCGAATGATATCTCGTCGACATCTTTATTTAACGTTTCAATAACACAGTGTGTTTCCAAATAAAGGCAATCCAAATTTAGAAGATTATTATTCGAAGGTCATTTACTTTTGCATTTCAAATGTAGCATATTAAGAAAGAAGAACTCCTCCCCTTTCCATTGATGTCTCACTTGCATGCTTGCATCAATGGTGTCACGCTCGAGTGAGTATATTGTCATTGAAGATGACTGGTATAAATTCCCTTTTTTGCAATTCTTTGAATTTGAACAAAGTGAATGCTTTCAGCAAAAGTATGTTTACATTGCTCTTGAATAAGGCAAGTTAAATGATTCTTGCTAATGATTATCGGAAAGACTATGCTCTTCCCGTTATTTGTGCCATGTTGCCTTCGCTTTGTGGCAGTATCCCTAATTTTTTTTTTTTTTTTTTTTTTTTGGGGGGGGGGGGGATTGATGCCTTGTCGTAGCACTATTCTTGTCTGAACACTCTGAGATCTTCCTGCCAGATTACATTTGCTTTTGGATAAGGCTAGTCCCATGCTCTAGGTATTTCCTAATATTCTTCCAATTTCCTAACTGTTGAAGGTAGATGTTCCCTGAAATCCTCATGAATTCCTTGCAAATTTCCTTCTTCCTGGTGAAAGATTGGAACCTTAAAAGTTGAAAGTGCGTTCTTCAGTCAAGTGAATTCATTTCATGTGATGATAACCGATGATTATATTCATCGGGTATACCAGATCCGCTAATGAGCACAAGAGAAAACTGAGTTTCAGTCTTGTATCCATTAACACTGAACACTGCAAAAAAAGCTCTTGAAGTTCGTCATATTCATTAAGAGAGCACTCGATTACGTTTGGCGCCAATGAAAAAGACAATATCATTCTTTCATCCATTTACGATAACTTACAAAAAATGAAATTCGTACCCGTTGCCTACTACAAGTTACAAGTAACTCAGTCACGCGTGACATTAGTGATGCAAGTTACGTATAAATGGAGAGAGAAGTTCCTCTTTTCATGTAAATTGCGAAAGTTAATAACCTTGAAACATTAATCCCATGAGTTTGGATTACCTTTATTTTGATACACAGTGTTCAGACTTCATGTATGTGTAATAATCACAAGGATATTGAATTGATGAAATCTGTGTAATTAGTACAGAAAATACAGAAACAGAAGATCTAAGGGAGAACCACAATTCGCACAGAATTTGTTACTGCGAACTAATAGTCAGTTAACCTACCTTTTAACAGTCCTAGCTCAGAGAACTGCTTATAGACGGACTTCCGGTAAGAAAGGATAGACCGGACGGGGTTCCGGATGAGAAAGGTGTGTTGGTAGCCCGTTGGAAGGTACTGTCGATACCTCTCTATCATGGCCATGCCCATATCTTTGACAAACACATGTTTAGCGGTAGTTGCTTCAAGTCGACGCTTTACAGATCCATATCTGCACCCATGAGAATATAATAAATTTCGCTTTAATGTTAAATTCTCAATACGGTTGTAAATAGTTCAGCAGAATATATTTCTTGATTTTGTATTTCGTGTTGATATATGAAGTTATAGTGATCAGCACGAACCATGCCCCCCCCCCCCAAAAAAAATACTTGTACATCGAGAGAGGCAGAATGGGATACGGGTAAAAAGAGGGACAGAAATTGAGATATCGATTATAGCCCCCCCCCCCCCCTCTTAAAAAAATGTCAGTGAAAGTCGGGAACTCACGGTAGACGGTCTGGCTCGAGTTTTGTATTAAATACTTTATCCATGAATTCTTTGGCGGTCTGGAAGATCTCCTCGTTACCCTCGTACTCCATGGGAACATCACGATTGGTTTGCCACTTATACTCTGACGCAACGACATTACTGACACTGTAGGGTTCGAACCACACCTCGGAGTCATCAATAAAACTGAGACACTTGGCGAAAGCCGTAGAGACTGCTCTCGGCACACACCAAAGGATGGTTCTGCTACCTTCAGCATTGCCATTCGAAGGCGACGAAGACATGGTCTTATTCTCGTTAACAGGAACGTATATAAAAATCTAATGCCTCGGCAATTTATATATCAGATGTTTAAACTGTTTCAACCCTAAGCTCATTAACACTTGATGCTGAAACGTATTGTTCGTTAATTCCTTTTAAAACGGTATGACGGCCGAAATATGGTACGTAGATCAGTGGAAAAGTCCTCGTATTCCAGAATTCAAAATGATGGCATTAATTTTGAAGTCGACGTCAAAAATAGCTTACTCATTGTTGTTAGAGCATGCAACACATTATCCGCTGTTTCTAAAAAGGACTTTAATATTTGTCTAGCAGTGTTTAAACGAAAAAGACGAAATAGCTGTTTGATCGTCGACTCCATGTCAATTCCCTAGGTAGCATTTAGTATTCTCTCTTTTTTAATCTGTATGCCATCATACAATAGTGATATGGCATGTATATAAGCATAATTGGCGTATCCAGGCTTTTTCATCAAGAGGGGCAAAACCACTCATCAACGGTGATGATCCATTGCGAGGATTTTTTTTTAAAAGAAAATCTCCAGTATAAGCATGATTAGCCAGTTTCCATGATCGATCTTACAGTCATTGACTGTAGAGGTGCCGTAGTCAAGTGGTTTAAGGCGCTTGACTGAAGACGCGAAGGTCCGGGGTTCGATCCCCGGCGCGGCACTAATGCTCTGAGGAAGGTATTTTATCTACACTGTTGTTTTATCGTCTATCAAATAAAGTGATGTGCTATATGCATATTGATACCAACGTGCGCATGTGTTATTTATTTTTTTTTAATTTAAAAAAATTGACAAAGAATTACCTAAAATCAAGAATGCAATATCCTGTGGACTTATTCATCTACTAACTTAACGTACAGATTAATGCCTACGTGACCGATATATAGAGCAAAGATTATGTGACACAGTATGATTTGCTTCCTTATTTCTATAACACTTATTTTAGAAATGATGGTGTACTTGGAGACAAATAATAACTGTTTGAAACTGAGGGAGCTGTAATAATAAATCTTGAATAGTTTTGCTCTGTACGTATTGCCCCATATAATACTGCAATAATTTATATGTGGTATAATTGCTGCATTGTAAATATTCACTAAAATTTTACTAGGGAGAAAATTCTTCAGTCTAGTCAAGACACCAATACTTCTAGACATTTTTGAAGAAAGAAGATTAGTATCACATTTCTTATCTAAAGTTTCATCAATATCGATTCCTATACTTTGTTTCCGTTCTATGACTACATTTGCTATTCTAATGGGATCAAGAATATCTGGAACTTTCTTTCCTTTGTGTGAAAAATTAGGTATTTAGTCTTTTCATAATTCAGGAATAATTTATTCCATTTAAATCTAGTTCTTCGTATCATTTAACACCCTCAAGCATGTCTAGTTTTAAAGAGCCGAACACGTAAGATTGCACCCAGTTATAAATTTGTTTCCATTCATTCTTTATGTACTTGTATTCGCTGAAATAAATACAAAACCTGCCATTAGCCTACCGGTACATGTATATAAGCAGTACATGTACCTAGTACATTTGCAACCTTGCCTCTGTTATGTTACTACATGTACTTTTTCTAATCATAGAACTTATTGATTGATTGATTGATTGATTAATTGATTGATTGATTGATTGATTGACTGATTGACTGATTGGCCTATGTGGCCTTTTATTTGCATCCACGATAAAAATCATTCATTGTAAAACAGGGTAAAATAAAAGTCATAAAAGATATGAAAAAATTACACAAAGGAAACATAACAATAAAGATTACAAAGAACAATATATAACAAAGACAACTACATGTAAAAAGTATATGGATACGGGGATCAGCAAAGGCCAAAGGCCTATCAAGGTTAATCCCCTAATTGCAAAGACTTAAAACAAATTAACATGACAAGCAGGACGAACAGGCAGTCATATTACAATCAGAATTATACATGACAAATAATAAAAGAATTATACTTCCTCGTAAAAGCAGACACTGATGAGCAAGACTTATTTTCTTTTTCCACCGTGTACCATATTCAGGGCCCAACTTATGACTCAACGAGAGAAATATGAGAGAAAATTTGTTCTATGTTTACTTTGTATATGTATTTGTATATGTATTCTAATTTTCACTAATAGAGAAATAATGTCAATTAAGACTCCCCACATATCCTGGAAAAATCCTGGATTTTTTTTATTCCTGAAATTATTCTTGAGACCTAAAAAAAAAGAAGAAAAATCCCGGAACTCCTGAATTCCAGGAGAAATAAAAACACTAGTTTCAGCGCCCTACTCAATCTGTACTATTCCTTTGATAATGTGCCTGAACGGTTTGTTCCGGATGACATCTGACAATTTTGAAAATTTAACGGCCTGTAAAAAAATAAGTAATGACATGTGTTGAGCTATTTATGTTTCGTTGTAAAAGGTATAACTAAAGGAGTTGAAATTCTATAAAATTTGTTTGCCCCGGTTGTTTACTTAAACTATAATCCATTAATGATCAGTGTCATTTCTCCAAACACAGATCGCAGGCAGATCATCAGGGGCAGTCAAATATATTGCTGTGCAAAAATGGCGTAGTTTGTTGGGGGGGTTTTTTCGGGGGGGGGGGGGTTGAGGCAAGTGAAACGCGTGACAATGTAGGGTGTCAAACAGCAGGCCTGAAAAGCCAAAAAATAAAGAAAAGGTTTTTCATTTTTCATTTTTATTCAGCCGTATGTTGGAGAGCTTTACACTTGTTAGGGAGGTAATTTCATTTTCTAAAAAGCAAGAAAAAATCTCGAAAAGGATGTGATTCTAATCAGTGGACAAAACCTTTTTTTAGGATGGTTTTGGAAAACCCGTGCTAGCTCGTGTGCACAGCAATATATCTGACTGGCCCCTGGTAGATTGTTTTGCCAGCTCGATGGGCTTTACTACATGGAAATGTTACACTTGTGACGTGAACAAGCTTTATGAAACAGGCCCTGATCTAGTGCGTTAAGTCCCTAAGTGATAATCCCAGTTAATTTTACCAAATTCGGCCAATTGAAAATGCTCTACGTTGATACAGTATTTCAAACGATGCTTGCATCCTTTGGCGTAGGCAACTTGTCATTTTTTTTGGGGGGGGGGGGGGATCCGATCAGAATTTCGTAAAATCCAGCTATGCCCGACACACGTCGCCGGTTCGAGTCTGCCGTTGACAAGACATTAATCTACAAGTGCCACTCTCGACTTAGGTGTAGTAAATAGATATACCCGGTAGGAAGAATTTCCTTGAAATGCAAAAAGTGCCTCTTGCTAAATACTACGCCCCAGTGTGGCCTAATACAGCATTTGCAAAGGTCAAATATTCGAAAGAAATCTAAACTTTTCGTCGCCTTTCTAATAAAATCAAGCCTCAACTATTTCTCAAGAATTTTTGTTAATTTTACCCCCAATTCTAAAACTGAGAAAATAGGAAACTGTTTATTAATATCTAATTTTCGAACTTCTCTACCGTTCAATTTCAGTGGTCAATTGCCAAATTTCCCGGGTAAAATGTACAAAAAATTGCGTTTTTACGGAGGAAAAAAGGAATCGCTGCTTGGTCGCTTCCCTCCCTCGCATGTACCATAATGTAGATACGTTTCGCCACTCGAGGGGTGGGGGGGGGGGGGGGGGGGGGGGGGAGGGGGGCGCTCAACTTCATTGGTTGCCCAGGGCGCCATAATGCCTAGATACGCCACTGTGAAGAATGCGAACAAGAGGAGGAAAAGAAGGAGAAGAAGAAGAAAAAGAAGAAGAAGAAAAAGAAGAAGAAGAAAATGACAGCCTTAACAAAGAAAACTATTTACTCTGAATTTCAGTGGTCGTAAATGTACTGTACATAAGCACAAACTCTTCCTACGTGTTTTTTTTTATTACTTTCTTTATATAAGAGAGAACACAGAACGTAGAACCTTCTGTGTTTCATTTTTCATACGATGTCGTACAAACTGCCGACATCATCCATTACACTCTCGGGGATATTCTGGTATCAACAATAATGATGATAATGACAATAACGATAATAATAATAATATTGTTAATGATAATGGAATGTATCAAAATCTATAGACCAATTTCACCTCCGGTTTATGTATTTGGCCCTCTATCGGCGACGCCATTGCTGCGGTGGGCAAGCGTGCTGACCGCGATTGGCTCTGTGTACAAAATGAATGTAAAATATGAGATATGCCCCGATATTGTTCCATTACTTTATTCTAGATCAATAAAATAAAGAATGGATACATCGGTACATGAGGTAAGACAATGGTCATATCTGACGGATGAAGGTATCATGTATTTTTGTACTTTCGATGGTTTTTCAACTTAGTTTTGTCAGTAAAAGTTCGATTGCAGCATAGAAGCCGTAATAAACGGGAACCCTAAATCTTACCCTGTTTACAAAGTCATGTTTTCACTCATTAAACTTTACGCCAAAGTACATAATGATAATGTTTCTTGACTTTAAAGTCCTTTCTGTTGATGTTTTTACCCACTAGCGACGAATTCCTTTACATTCCTTAAGGAAACCTGTGTAGGGAGTACGGCTTCTCACACAAACAGGCTTCATGAGTCAAAAGCGAGTGAATTTCGCACTCGGTTAGCTTCCAATTTTTAAATTTTCTCTAATTCTTGTGGCATTTGAGCACCGCACAGCTGCGACCTGAACTTCCCTGATAAATTTCTCATTGCAAATATCAAAATAAATTTGCATAAACTGGTCAAAATAGACAAAAAAATCGAATGAATGTACATAACGCGCTATTGACTTGTGTACCATAAAAGTTGGAGCGCCCACCGCAGTATGTCGAACTGTGTCGAACAGTCTGCTGCCCTCTTGCGTTGTGAAATTGGTCTATACACTTTGACGTATCCATGTTTTGCATATGCCTTCATTACTGACTTCAGATGAAATCTCAAGTTTATTTTTTGTCAGAATGTCAGAATGTGATTGTTGCATATCAATATCCTGACAGTGTTCATTTTAAGATAATCTTTCTTTATTCTAAGTGCAATAACTTAAGTAAAATTGTCAGTATTCTGTATATAGAAGTAACAGTAATTATAATGATAATCTCAATAGTAATAATGTAGTACTAATGATAACGAGAAATGTAATTCGTCACGGGACGAATTAGGTGGTCTGTCACATTCTTTTAGTAAGAGTGTCTCGGGGGACGTCAAAATTAAATGTCATAAAGAAGATAACGTCTGGGAAGAAGACTAATATAGATATGGGACGATGTGAAATCGCAGTATCACGAACAGTTGACCCAAAAGATGTATTAACACGTTAACGAATGAGATTTGCAATAGGGTTGTACATTAACTATGGTATACTGCATTGCAATATATATATAACAGGCAAAATAACGCAGTTATGGCATTGTTTGTAACTGTATGTGTAAACGTAGTCGATGGAGATGGTAATATAAAAGTGCAAAAGATGTATAAAAAAAAAAAAAAAATGCCACCACCGTCGCCGGGAGTCGAACCAGGGACCATGAGGATGTGAGACCAGTGCTTTACCGATGGACCAGAATATAGTCCATAGAGATAACACGTAGATGGAAAATGGGATTCCTAAATCATATCTTCCAGTTGAAATTTCGATATGTTCCTGACATCTGATCAAAAATAAATGGCACATTTACGATAGAGAATTTTCTCAGCTACAACATACTCGAAGCTGGGCGAAAATTGAGCAGAAATAACGGAGCTGTTGCTCAAAAAACGCGGGAATGTAGAATCAAGAATTAGAAAAATGTCATATCCCATAGACAATACACGCAAAATGTGAAAAAATGACATGCCTCCGTTTATCGTAAGATTAGACCATGATGCAGTTCTCAAAATGAAAAATGAAGGCAATTAATATATAAGAGCATTGTCTCAGCTACAACATACTGAGATCCCGGTGAAAATCGACCAACAATAAGCGAGATAGTCTTGATTAAAGGTAAAAAATATGAAGTCATAATTGAAAAAATGAAATTTTGAGTTCACATGAGAATATGACGACGTTCCGACTACCCGACCCCCATTTTTTTTTTCATGAATTCAAATCTTCAACTCATAGGCTTTCAGAAAATGTAAAAAAAATGGGGGGGTCACCATGCTTTTAAACGAGCTATGGCGGATTATAAAGAGGCATGTTTTTACATGTTTTTAAGTTATTTGCCCTATAGACGCGCGCACAGATTTCAAACTTCGACGCGCGCGTGCGCCCCTATGGTCAGTTGAAATCGATTCTAAATTGATGGAAATGGTCAAGAAATGTCTCAGAATTGCAAATCAAGTGAAAAAACGGCGTTTTTACGTTATTTACGAGTTGCGCACGCGCAATAAGCGCGCGCGGGCGGTTACGCGCGGAAATTTTTGAAATGCTTAGAATGACCTGAAATGGATTTTGGTTTAATCCATGATAAGCGAAGGGCCAAAGTCAAATATCTAGCTTAGTTTTTGAGTTCGTTCCACCATCTGTACAAACTAAGTAGACCATGCTCATTTTCAAGCTTAAAGCATAACACACAATATTCAAGAGGTCTACCTCTAAAAATTAGTAGCGAAAGCTTCCAAATCCAAGATGGCGTCCAAAATGGCCGCCATTTTGACGGAATTTGAATATTTCAAGATAAAATTTGATAAAAACATCCAATTGCAACAAAATTGGTCTCATCTGAAAGAGAATCAAATTCCCTACAGTTTGATGCCATTTGTGAGTAATGTCAAAGTAATTCGGTCCAGATATTTAGTCAAAAAGTGTGTTTTTTGACATTTTTTCCCAAAAACTGAAAATTTGCAAAATGCATGATTTAGCATAAATCAAGAAAAAATTTAAGAATTGTCTTGAAACCTTCCAGAAAACTTTCTTGATATTCAATAATCATCTGTGGAAAATTTGAAAGAAATACCATTCTCCGTTCTAAAGTTGTAATGTCTCAAACTTGAAAACTCATATTTCATAAATTTCTCTTCTTGCATATGCATGTGTTATATTCCCATAGACTATAATGCATTAACATGCATGTGCCCTGTACAAAAGTGCAGACGTGGATTTTCGCTCTACAAACCAAGAAGGCCATGCTTATATTTGTGCTTATTGACATGTTTGTAACTAAACTTAGATGATAGATGCCTTACCGACAAACTCCAGTGTTATTGGGGAGTCAAAGGTCACATACGTAGGTCAAAGGTCAAGTGAGGTCAAATGTTAACATTTTCCGTGCATATTTCTACTAGGGTTGGTAACTTTAGAACCATAAGTCCATTTGTAACCAAACTTGGATAGTAGATGCCTGCCAGGGACATAACTGGTATTTGAGGGTCAAAGGTCATGTATGTAGGTCAAAGGTCAAATGGTAAAAAAATTCATGCATATTTCTACTGGGGTTGGTAAGTTTAGAACCATAAGTCCATTTATAACAAAACTTGAATGGTAATTACCCTTTAGGGACCTCATTGTTATTTGGGGGTCAAAGGTCATGGATACAGGTCAAAGGTCAAAGGAGGTCAAATGTTAAAATTTTCCTGCAATTTTCTATTGGAGTTGATAGCTTTAGAACGATGACTCCAAACTTGGATGGTAGATGCCCTATATAGGGTGGCCCAGAAAGAACGGAAAACCTGTGATCCTTAATTTCAGCGAGATTAATGATATAATGTGATAATTTTTCATTTGGTTTGAAAAAGAATTTTCTCTGAAAACGACAGTGATATTACATTTAATATTCCCAGGACTTATTTTAGACAACCACTAGGAAAACGGCATTTTCAAAAGTTTTCTCCCGTTTCTTCCTGATCATGCCATTTACTGGTTCAGTTCACCTGCATAGTGTCCCATCACCGTGTTTGAGTCCCTTATTTTTAATACTTATTAGAATAAAAACTAGAAACATTGGGATTGTGTCAAAGAATGCATGAGCCTCAATCCCACTTTGAATTATGGATAATTGTATCCTGAACTTTATTGATAAAATGATAAAGCAAAAATGGTAGGTATCAATACAATAGGAACTTATTTGGGATTCCCCACGTGTCTGCTATATGAATGGCTGTAAAACAAATATCTACATGCTGAGATGTCTGAAAATAGTATAAGGTACCTCTGAACCATACAAATACATCGTATTATTGATATATTCATCCTTTCCTTGAGGATTAAGCTTTTGTCTTCATTGGCAACTTGAGTACTTAACAAATAAAGAAGAGAAATTCATTATTTGTAAACAAATTTGTTTACAAATTAAGTATTCACCTAGTGAAATTTTCAGCTCCCTGAAAAAAATTAGAATAAGATTACAAAACATATGAGAAAGTCCTTAAAATGAGCTCATTGGAAGTATGAGATGTAGAATGCTGCATCTACACTTCTTAATTGCCTGTTGCCATTAATATTATGTACAATTTATTAAAAGCACCAAAATTTCAAAAACAGAAAGGTTACAAAACAGTCCTTTTTGCCGTTTCCGATTGCTACACGAATAAGAGACAGTGCAAAGGTACAATGTTGTATGTATTTGTATTTTAATTCTATTTTGTATTAACTGGTCCAATTTCTTCTGTTGATATTTGTATGCACGCACACTGTTAATTTTATGGATTTTTATGGATTTTATGGATTGACTTTTTTATGCCGCTGTTAAAATCAACTGTCTAATTAAAATTTAGATGTATATAATTATGCTGAATAATAAACTGTAATATACAGATAATGAGTTTTTAACGAATGAGAAATTTGCCTTTTTTTTTTTTTTTTTTTTTTTTTACTAATCATGCTTATGATAGTTTATTATCTTGTGAAGTCATTTTGTACTAATTTATATTCAATTTATATAATAAAATAACCACAACTGCACCAGATAAATCAAAGAACAACTTCCAATGAGTTGAAAAAACTAGAATATTTAAAGTGTTCTTTGAAAGAGTGCTCTCGCTGCCATTTTACCATATTTCTATAGTTATTATTTTCTTTCCATTAAATGTGACATGTGTAATTTGTAATTTCAAAGAATATAACACATTCAAAATTGTATAGCCATTATATATTGGCTGCGAAGCAAGATGATAAGGACCATTTCATCTATCTATCATATATCTATTTACATAATGATATTGAAACCTTTCCATACCGGCGCTTTCTGACCCTACTCTCACTTTCACTAATTTCATGGGGGGGGGGGGGGTATGTAGAAAAACAATATTTTCCCACTAAATATAGAATAAATTGCATGGTAACTCAATACCCCTCATGGAGACCTCTTTAATTCCAATTTGAAGTTTCTAACAATTTTTATGATCTAAATATATTTTCTGCTAATGGCTCCCTACTTATACATGGAAGAGTCACAATGATTATGTCAACAACAAAATGAAAAGTTGTGAAGAACATATGTACATGTATCTCATGCAAAGTTTGCATCTATATATTCAATATCAAATGATATAAACCTACAACCCAAGCCCCATAACAGAATTGAGGTCCCTATATAGGACATCTACCATCCAAGTTTGGAGTCATCGTTCTAAAGCTATCAACTCCAATAGAAAATTGCAGGAAAGTTTTAACATTTGACCTCACTTGACCTTTGACCTACATATGTGACCTTTGACCCCCAAATAACAATGAGGTCCCTAAAGGGTAATTACCATTCAAGTTTTGTTATAAATGTACTTATGGTTCTAAACTTACCAACCCCAGTAGAAATATGCATGAGTTTTTTACCATTTGACCTTTGACCTACATACATGACCTTTGACCCTCAAATACCAGTTATGTCCCTGACAGGTATCTACTATCCAAGTTTGGTTACAAATGGACTTATGGTTCTAAAGTTACCAACCCTAGTAGAAATATGCACGGAAAATGTTAACATTTGACATCACTTGACCTTTGACCTACATATGTGACCTTTGACTCCCCAATAACACTGGAGTTTGTCGGCAAGGCATCTATCATCTAAGTTTAGTTACAAACATGTCAATAAGCACAAATATAAGCATGGCCTTCTTGGTTTGTAGAGCGAAAATCCACGTCTGCACTCTCGTACAGGGCACATGCATGTTAATGCATTATAGTCTATGGGAATATAACACATGCATATGCAAGAAGAGAAATTTATGAAATATGAGTTTTCAAGTTTGAGGCATTATAACTTTAGAACGGAGAATGGTATTACTTTCTAATTTTCCACAGATGATTATTGAATATCAAGAAAGTTTTCTGAAAGGTTTCAAGACAATTCTTAAATTTTTTCTTGATTTATGCTAAATCATGCATTTTGCAAATTTTCAGTTTTTGGGAAAAAATGTCAAAAAACACACTTTTTGACTAAATATCTGGACCGAATTACTTTGACATTACTCACAAATGGCATCAAACTGTAGGGAATTTAATTCTCTTTCAGATGAGAGCAATTTTGTTGCAATTAGATGTTTTTATCAAATTTTATCTTGAAAAATTCAAATTCCATCAAAATGGCGGCCATTTTGGACGCCATCTTGGATTTGGAAGCTTTCGCTACTAATTTTTAGAGGTAGACCTCTTGAATATTGTGTGTTATGCTTTAAGCTTGAAAATGAGCATGGTCTACTTAGTTTGTACAGATGGTGGAACGAAACCCCCCTTTTCTGCTTTTGGCCCTCCGCTTATGAGTGATTTTGAGCCTTTTTAAATTTTGAGCGCGCACTGACGCGCGGACGTACGCGTACGCGCGCGTTTAAAAAGTTGGAATTGTTCAGATTGATATGAATATTCATCATGCCAAATATGAATAAGAAATGACATTCCGTTATGAAGATATGATCAAGACATGGATTTTACAAAATGGCGCCTGGATGACGTCACGATGACAGGATGAACTTGAAAATGAGTAAAAATCCGAGATCTCGTAGTGACTGATGATTCCTGAAAATTTCACGAAAAATGATTGAACCAGTTCCGAGATCTCGACTACACAAAAAAGTGGGTACCAGTAAAGAGAATAATAATTAATAATGAAGAATAAAGAAAATTCTGACGAAATTAAAAGGTGATCTGTCATAAATGACAGACCACCTAATGACAATAACGATAATAATAATATTGTTAATGATAATGGAATGTATTGCTATAATAATGATATAGATGATAATGAATTGATGAAAATAAAAACGGTAATAATTTTAATGATAATGGTAATAGTAATGATTAGTAATGATTATTCCACTGCAATATCCTTTACAGCGTTCATTTTTAAAACTATGTTTCTTTATTCTAAGTGCAATACCTTAAGTAAACTCGTCAGTATTATGTACATATAAGTAATGATAATCATAATAATAATAACAATAATAATCATCATCATAATTGTGATGATAATAATTGTGGTAATAATAGTAATAATTGGTTTGATAATAAAATGTATTGCTATGATAACGATATTGATGATAATGAATTAATGAAAATAATGGTAATGGTAATAATAATAATCATGATAATAGTAATAGCAATGATTACACTCGCTTTTGTTATCAAATTCCAGTGATGTTTTATAATGTCAATGTCCATAATTCATGTATACTGCCTTAGACTGGTTCATTGTTTCAGTTATTGATTCCTTATTTTTAATTGTACAAAATCTATACTTCGGCTTTATAGCCGCGATTGATTTTTATCTTAATAAACCATTTCAAAAAAAAAAATACTAGTAGAGGCTTTCCGTAATGCCATGTGGTAGCCTTGTGAATATTCACTCACCATTGAAACTTGCAGGGAATGTCTGGTATTCAGGTAGTTGACCACACAAGTGAGATAATAAGATATTTCCAACATTCAATAAAGATATTTGCGAATGAACAGTAATTTCCTCCTCAGATTTATTTGCTTTCAGTAGATCGATAATTATGGCAACGTTCAGTTGCATACATATGTAAAATTTTTGTGTAGGGTGGCTTGTATGCGCGTGGGTACATTAGCAGAGTACAAGAAAGAAGGCAGGTCTTAACGCTGTGCATGCCTGGTATGGACTGATGTGGGTTTCTCTACTCAAAGCCCCAAAGGTTTATTACAGAACTCAATTCACATAAAGTATATTCATATGCACAAGGAACTAAATTCAAGACTCTGCATAATAAATGAACCAATAAGATACGAAGGCATATACACCACATGAATATTAATTAAGACAACAAAAGAGCGTGGGAACTAAATAGTGCAATTTGCAACATAAAGACATGGTGAAAGACAGGCTGTTTGGTAAACACAATACATGTACAAGACTCTGGACAGTAAAACAGCTAAAATACAAATAATACAGAGTACAAATGTTTTGACAAAAAACACACCTTATAGAAGCATGAAGTACATTCTAAATCATGTAGTTTATTTTGCAAAACCCGTTTTCTCAATAATGGGTGTTTATGGATCATACAATTCCTATCACTACGTGGTGCCTGTAAATTCATTGAATATTAGATAGCTTGCAAGAAAAAAAATATCCAAAACATAATACAAGAAGATGTTAAGAACATCGAATTCGACATTTATTTCATGTTCCATTTGGAAGATATTGTCAATAGAAAAGCCTAAATGCGAGTGTGATACAAAAAAAATATCATTTCATTTCGATGTTTTACATAACAGAAAACAGCTCAAGATAAAACTGGAATGCACACAACAGAATGACTGTATTCACACTAAAATATTTAGAGTGGCGAATGCAGGCTCCCACAAAGCGATTATTTTTGTTGGATACAGCCATAAATTCACTCTTGCCCAAACATGATTGTTTTAAAAAAATTAAAGTTGATGCGACTCTTCGTCTATTTGGTTCGGCTTACTTCGAACCATCGGGTGATCGCGTCGGGCCGTGTAATCGCGTAACCCGACTTTTCGTGAAAACAGCCCCCTGTATTTACGAAAGGTCGGGTAAATCATGTGGTAAAAATGTGATTTTTAGCAATTGTGGTCATTGACATAAGACTAATCTGTTACGCGAATATTCGTGAGAAAACTACCTTCAAATGACGAAGTATCGGGTAAAATAATAAATTTTGATATTAATCCATTTATGATATGCAAGTACTTCAGTTTCAGTGGCGTAACAGCCGGGGGGGGGGCAGGGGGGGCACTCTGCCCCCCTGAAGGATTTCAGCGGGAAAATCCACCAAACCACCGGGAAAAAATGAAAGGGAGGGAAAAGAAGAAAAAGGAAGGGAGAAAGGGGAAGGAAGAAGAAGAAAGGAAAAGAAAGAAGAAGAAAGGAAAAGAAAGAAGGAGTAAGGGAGAGAAAGAAGGAGAAAGGGAAAGGAAAAAGGAGAGCGGGAAAGAAAAAAGGAAAAAGGGGATAGAGAAGAAGAGAGAGGGGGGAAAGAGGGAAAGGGGAAAAAGAAAAAAGGCAAAGGGAAACAAAAGAAATGAGGGGAAAATTTAGTACCCAAACCCCGGAGTTTCCGGGGGCTCCACTCCCTGGACAACCGCAGTGGCTTTCCCTGTAGACCCCCATCAGGGGCCCTAAGCCAGAACCCTGGGCCCCACCCGCTAAGGGCTTCGCAACAAGCAAATCGCGGTGCGGGCTCTATATTCTATTTCTAGACTTAGATACCGGGTAATTTTCGGCTCTGTCCCCCCCCCCCCCCCCCCCGATAACAGGCAGAGAATGTAAGAGGCCGGGAAAAGTCAACGAACAATTTATTCAAAGAAACGTCAGAGCTTCCGCGCTTCGCGCGGGAGGGGAAAATCACCATCCCTGCACCCTACCCCTAGCATGCCTAGGGAGCGCGCTTTGCACTATCGTCCTCCTAAAATGAAATCCTAGCTACACCACTGATTCTAGACTAAATTACCGGGAAATTTTTGGCTATGCGTATGCCCGCTCCCCCCCCCCCCCCGATAACAAGCAGAAAGCGTAAGAAGAGCGGGAACTGACAGCAAAAAGAAAAAACGTCGGAGCTGCCTGCACCCCCTACGGATCACTACCATCTCCCTAAAATGAAATCCTAGTTACGCCGCAGAAGACTTAATTACCGACAACTAACAATTCAAAGAAACGTCGGAGCTTCCGCGCTTCGCGCGGGAGGGGGAAAATTCCCCCTCCCCTCTAGGGAGCACTACATTGGCGTAAATTCTAGGGGGTGGGAGATCTATCACCCCCACTACGGGGAGAGGGGGGATGGTGTGTACAAATTTCCCCCCATGCAGACACAATTTTTAAGGAAGAAAATATATTTTGATTAATCAGTTAGTAAAAATTCTGAATATCTATCATAAACAACCATCATATTTTAGAATTTCTATTTGAAAATGCTACTGAAAACAAAATTTTTGGCTCGCTCGCTTCGCTCGCTCGTCAAAATCTTAGGATTTCCATCCGAAAATGCGATTAAAATCGAGAAAAGTGGTTATTTTTGGCTCGCTCACTTCGCTCTTTCGTCATATTTTAGAATTCTTATTCAAAAATGCGATTCAAAACCGGAAAAGTGGTTATTTTCTGCTCGCTCGCTTCGCTCGCTCGCAAAATAGATATCAAGATGTGTGTGAGAGGGAAAAAATCGTTTAAAAAGTTTTTCATCCCCCACTCCTCAAATTGGATTTATGCCGGTGGAGCACTACCGTCCTCCTAAAATGCAGTCGTAGCTACGCCACAGATTCTAGACATAGACTAGTTACCGGGAAATTTTGGGGTCTGCCCCCCCCCCTGATAACAGGTACCTGTTACGCCCCTGTTCAGTTTCATTATAATTAGGTTCCAATCTGTCGAATTTTAACGTATTAACAGACTTCCATAGAAATGCCAAATATATATCGGGGGGGGGGGTGGCTAATCACGTGTGATGATAAAATTTTGGTGAATGCGTGGGAAGACCTACACCAAAGAATTTGTTAATTAATATCCATAAAGGTATATGGCTTGTAGATGTACGACCTTGATCTTCAAAAGATAATGCACTTTGAAAATCTGATAAATTTAATCAACACAAAACACATATACATTGCCTTCACAAACTCTCCACTACTCCATCCTTTCCCATTCTCTGCCCCCCCCCCCCCCACTCTCTCTCCCTCGGACACCCTCGAATTTTCATCAAATAATCTCGCCTGAATTGATTTTTCATCTCTTTCTTCCTGTATCTATCTCTGTCTCTCTTTCCAACCCTTTCCATCTCTCTTGAACACACCCTCTTGGTTGCTTCATTTTTCACCTACCCCCATGTGCATGTATACATGTCCCGGATACATGTATTACAATTATCACATTCTTTTAAAAATTGCTGGGGATTACACAATCAATATCAAAGTACACTTGTAGTAAAAACAAAATGAATTTGCTATGTAATGATTATTTTTCTGCATGGTGATTACAGTCATGTACATGTAAAAATAGGTTCATTCCGATAAAAAGGAAACTACATCAGCCTTCATTCATCAATTAAAAGTAAAATATATTTCATATTACTAATAACAATTTTTTAAAATTTAAAAGTGTTGTAGAATTAACACGCGTTTCTATGGGATGTCCATGAACATAGACTTATGACGGTTTCGTGTAACACAGCCCTGTTACACCGCTGGATTAAATCATACCTAGTCTCAATCCCATATGCTTCCTTATATGCTGTCTTTGAAATCTGAACTTACTGTACACACAGTCATAGACCCCGCCTCGCCCTCCCCCCTTGCTTTACACAGTTATACATCATGCAACAATTTAGGATAACCGATTCGTCAACTCGCCAACACACTATCATGACTATGCATGTAGGTGGGATAAAAATAAACGTTGAATCTCGCTGTCAACCGTTTTTGCATTGCATTTACAATCATAGGCAATCCGCCCGAAAGTCTGGGCAAGATGTTGCGTCGTGACAGGGTGCAGCGGTAACAATGAGCTGCCGACGATGAAAAGAGTTTACAAAGTTCGTGAGTTTATAGCACATAATTTCATGACATACAGCTCAGGGCAGTTCTTTGAAAATATAAAGAAATTAACGCAGATCTGGCACAATGTAGAACTCATTAGGAATAGATTCTATTTTTTGACAAATTAGCGAAATTTAAACTGTACTCACCTCTGCACTTTCCGTGGCAAAGGCTGACTTTGTGCGAATCAAATGCTAGCTTTTATTCAAGCCGTTTTTCGTCAAATTATTTGTTGTAGAAATGTGCGTTAAGGACGCGACCCTTCGTATATTTGCTAGCTAATTTCTACGGAGTGTCGGGTTAATGGACCCGACTTTTCGTAGATTTAACTGGTATATTTCTCAAATGGTGAACCCGACCTTTCGTAAATAAAGGGGGCTTTTTTTCACAAAAGGTCGCGTTACGCGATTACCCGGCCTGACGCAAAGACCCGATGGTTCGAAGTAAGCCATTTGGTTCTTCACATGAAGTGGGGAAACCCTAGCAGTGAATATCTTATTTCTAGGGGTTAACTTGGCACGAGTTTGGTTATCATGAAACCTTTATTTTTTTTGTTTATGCTCTACTTTCCTTCATATCAAAGGATTTAGATTTTCTAAGCTGGAATTTGCTAAAATGCCAGTTGTTTCACATAATTCAAACTTTAAGTCTTGCTTCATACATTTCATCAAAATACTTCATGACCTTGTCGGAGCACCTGATGACGTCAGCTGGTAGTTTGTCACGTGATGGAAGCTGACTTGGTGGCAGAAAGCAGCTACTCTTAGCGGCTGTACCTAGGAAATTGTCTACGTCCATGAGTAAGGTGTCGCCTGCAGCCTTCATCTTCTTGAACCCTTTGGGTGACCCATCCCACTGAAGCAAGCTTTCTTTGTACGGCAGCCCGACGGCCTTGCAATACGCGGAAAGCACCTCGGCAGGATTCGTCAGCAGATCGTCACCATCGATAACCACAGGCTTGGGATCAATATTCTCGTCTTTAAGATACTTCCACAGATCGTAAAGCTCCTTGACAAAGCAGCCAGGTGCAAAAAATCGGTCATCGCGTTCGAGGTCGTATGTCTTTTCGTTTGCAGCTTCACCTATTGATTAACACAGGGGGAAAAATAAAAAGGACAATAACAAGCCAGAAATATATTTTCAGTATAGTTAAAATTCTGCTGTCCTCATCTTTGGCAAAGTTTTCAATGAACAAGTGGTTTTGATTTTCGCGTTTTTAAGTACTTCAAGAGGTCGTAGAGCTCCTTGACGAAACAGACCCCGGCCAATTGGGGATCTATTAGCTGCATGCCGAATGATATCTCGTCGACAGCTTTATTTAACGTTTCAATAACACAGTGTGTTTCCAAATAAAGGTAATCCAAATTTAGAAGATTATTATTCGAAGGTCATTTACTTTTGCATTTCAAATGTAGCATATTAAAAAAGAAGAACTCCTCCCCTTTCCATTGATGTCTCACTTGCACCACTGATGTCACGCTCGAGTGAGTATATTGTCATTGAAGATGACTGGTACAAATTCCATTTTTTTGCAACTTTTTGAAATTGAACAAAGTGAATGCTTTCAGCAAAAGTACGTTTACATTGCTCTTGAATAAGGCAAGTTAAATGATTCTTGCTAATGATTATCGGAAAGACTATGCTCTTCCCGTTATTTGTGCCATGTTGCCTTCGCTTTGTGGCAGTATCCCTAAAATTTTGGGGGGGAATTGATGCCTTGTCGTAGCAATGTTCTCGTCTGAACACTCGGAGATCTTCCTGCCAGATTACATTTGCTTTTGGATAAGGCTAGTCCCATGCTCTAGGTATTTCCTGATATTCTTCCAATTTCTTAACTGTTGAAGGTAGATGTTCCCTGAAATCCTCATGAGTTCCTTGCAAATTTCCTTCTTCCTGGTGAAAGGTTGGAACCATAAAAGTTGAAAGTGCGTTCTTCAGTCAAGTGAATTCATTTTATGTGATGATAACCGATGATTATATTCATCGGGTATACCAGATCCGCTAATGAGCACAAGAGAAAACTGAGTTTCAGTCTTGTATCCATTAACACTGAACACTGCAAAAAAAAGTTCTTGAAGTTCGTCATATTCATGAAGAAAGCACTCGATTACGTTTGGCGCCAATGAAAAAGACAATATCATTCTTTCATCCATTTACGATAACTTGCAAAAAATTAAATTCGTACCCGTTGCTTTCTGTAAGTTACAATGAACTCAGTCACGTGTGACATTAATGATGCAAGTTACGTATCAATGGAGAGAGAAGTTCCTCTTTTCATGTAAATTGCGGAAGTTAATAACCTTGAAACATTAATCCCATGAGTTTGGATTACCTTTATTTTGATACACAGTGTACAGACTTCATGTATGTGTAATAATCACAGGGATATTGAATTGATGAAATCTGTGTAACTAGTACAGAAAATACAGAAACAGAAGATCAAAGGGACAACCACAATTCGCACAGAGTTTGTTACTGCGAACTAATAGTCAGTTAACCTACCTTTTAACAGTCCTAGCTCAGAGTACTGCTTATAGACGGACTTCCGGTAAGAAAGGAGAGACCGGACGGGGTTCCGGATGAGAAAGGTGTGTCGGTAGCCCGTTGGAAGGTACTGTCGATACCCCTCTATCATGGCCATGCCCATATCTTTGACAAACACATGTTTAGAGGTAGTTGCTTCAAGTCGACGCTTTACAGATCCATATCTGCACCCATGAGAATATAATAAATTTCGCTTTAATGTTAAATTCTCAATACGGTTGTAAATAGTTCAGCAGAATATATTTCTTGATTTTGTATTTCGTGTTGATATATGAAGTTATAGTGATCAGCACGAACCATGCCCCCCCAAAAAAATACTTGTACATCGAGATAGGCAGAATGGGATACGAGTAAAAAGAGGGACAGAAAGATATCGATTATAGCCCCCCCCCCCCCCCCCCCCCTCTTAAAAAATGTCAGTGAAAGTCGGGAACTCACGGTAGACGGTCTGGCTCGTATTTTGTATTAAATAATTTATCCATGAATTCTTTGGCGGTCTGGAAGATCTCCTCGTTACCCTCGTACTCCATGGGAATATGACGATTGGTTTCCCACTTATACTCCTTTGCAGCGGCATTACTCATAGTGTAGGGTTCGAACCACACCTCGGTGTCATCAATAAAACTAAGACACTTGGCGAAAGCCGTAGAGACTGCTCTCGGCACACACCAAAGAATGGTTCTGCTACCTTCAGCATTGCCATTCGAAGGCGACGAAGACATGATCTTATTCTCCTTAGCAGGAACGTATATAAAAATCTAATGCCTCAGCAATTTATATATCAGATGTTTAAACTGTTTCAACCCAAAGCTCATTAACAATTGATGCTGAAACGTACAGTTCGTTAATTCGTTTTAAAACAGTAAGCCGGAATATGGTACGTAGATCAGTGGAAAAGTCCTTGTATTCCAGAATTTAAGATGATTGCATTCATTTTGAAGTCGACATCAAAATTAGCTTACTCATTGTTGTTAGAGCATGCAACACATTATCCGCTGTTTCTAAAAAGGACTTTAATATTTGTCTAGCAGTGTTTAAACGAAAAAGACGAAATAGCTGTTTGGTCGTCGACTCCATGTAAATTCCCCAGGTAGCATTTAGTATTCTCTCTTTTTTAATCTGTATGCCATCATACAATAGTAACATGGCATGTATATAAGCATAATTGGCGTATCTCGACTTTTTCTTCAAGAGGAGCAAAACCACTCATCAACGGCGATGATCCATTGCGAGGAAATTTTTTTTTTTAAGAAGGTCCAGTATAAGCATGATTAGCCAGTTTCCATGATCGATCTTACAGTCACTGACTGTAGAGGTGGTTTAATCGAGTGGTTTAAGGCGCTTGACTGGAGACGCGAAGGTCCGGGGTTCGACCCCCGGCACGGCACTAATGCTCTGAGGAAGGTATTTTATCTATATTGCTGTTTTATCGTCTATAAAGCAATGTGCTATATGCATATTGATTCCAACGTGCGCATGGGTTGTTTTAAAATTTTTTCAAAACAATTGACAAAGAATTACTTAAAATCAATAATGTAGTATCCTGTGGTCGGGAAACCGTTCAGAGGGGCAAAGTGCCCCCCTCCCTGCTTCTCCTACAAATACGCCATCGCCATAAACAAAATCATACGTTTAATCGTACTAGAACTTCAAGCACGTGTCGATACTCGAAACACAGGTCAAATGCCCTGGTGGAAAAATGAAGCTTTTTATATTGACTTATTTATCTACTAACTTAACGTACAGATTAATGCCTACGTGACTGATATATAGAGCAAAGATTATGTGACACAGTATGATTTGCTTCCTTATTTCTATAACACTAATTTTTAGAAATGATGGTGTACTTGGAGACAAATAATAACTGTTTGAAACTGAGGGAGCTGTAATAATAAATCTTGAACAGTTTTGCTTTGTACGTATTGGCCCGTATAATACTGCAATAATTTATATGTGGAATAATTGCTGCATTGTAAATATTCACTAAAATTTTACTAGGGAGAAAATTTTTCAGTCTAGTCAAGACACCAATACTTCTAGACATTTTTTAAAGAAATAAGATCAGTATGACATTTCCTATCTAAAGTTTCATCAATATCGATACTTATACTTTGTTTCCGTTCTATGACTACATTTGCTATTCTAATGGGATCAAGAATATCTGGAACTTTCTTTTCTTTGTGTGAAAAAATAGATATTTATTCTTTTCATAATTTAGGAATAATTTATTCCATTTAAATCTAGTTCTTCGTATCATTTAACACTCTTAATCATGTCTAGTTTTAAAGAGCCGAACACATAAGATTGCACCCAGTTATAAACTTGTTTCCATTCATTCTATATGTACTTGTATTCGTTGAAAAAAAATACGAAACCTGCCATTTGCCTACCGGTACATGTATATAAGCAGTGCATGTACCTAGTACATTTGCAACCTTGACTCTGTTATGTTACTACATGTACTTTTTTTTCTAATCATAGAACTTATTGATTGATTGATTGATTGATTGATTAACTGATTGATTGATTGATTGATTGATTGATTGATTGACTGATTGGCCTATGTGACCTTTTATTTGCATCCACGATAAAAATCATTCATTGTATAAGAGGGTAAAATAAAAGTCATAAAAAGATATGAAAAATTTACATTACACAAAGGAAACATAACAATAAAGATTACAAAGAACAATATACAACAAAGACAACTACATGTAAAAAGTATATGGATGCGGGGATCAGCAAAGGCCAAAGGCCTATCAAGGTTAATCCCCTAATTGCAAAGACTTAAAACAAATTAGCATGACAAGCAGGACGAACAGGCAGGCATATTACAATCAGAATTATACATGACAAATAATAAAAGACTTATACTTCCTCGTAAAAGCAGACACTGATGAGCAAGACTTATTTTCTTTTTCCACCATGTACCTTATTCAGGGCCCAACTTATGACTCAACGAGAGAAATATGAGAGAAAATTTGTTCTATGTCTACTTTGTATATGTATTCTAATTCTCTCTAATAGAGAAATAATGTCAATTAAGACTCCCCACATATCTTGGAAAAATCCTGGATTTTTTTTATTCCTGAAATTATTCTTGAGACCTAAAAAAAAGAAGAAAAAATCTCGGAACTCCTGAATTCCAGGAGAAGTAAAAACACTAGTTTCAGCGCCCTACTCAATCTGTACAATTCCTCCGATAATGTGCCTGAACGGTTTGTTCCGGATGACATCTGACAATTTTGAAAGTTTAACGGCCTGTAAAAAAAATAAGCAATGACATGTGTTGAGCTATTTATGTTTCGTTGTAAAAGGTATAACTAAAGGAGTTGAAATTCTATAAAATTTGCTTGCCCCGGTTGTTTACTTAAACTATAATCCATTAATGATCAGTGTCATTTCTCAAACACAGATCGCAGGCAGATCATCAGGGGCAGTCAAATATATTGCTGTACAAAAATGGGGTAGTTTGTTGGGGTTTTTTTTTTGGGGGGGGGGGGGTCGAGGCAAGTGAAACGCGTGACAATGATAAAACTTTTTTTAGGATGGTTTTGGAAAACCTGTGCTCGCTCGTGTGTACAGCAATATATTTGACTGGCCCCTGGTAGATTGTTTTGCCAGTTCGATGGGCTTTACTAATGGAAATGTTACACTTGTGACGTGAACAAGCTCTATGAAACAGGCCCTGATCTAGTGCATTTGGGGGGGGGGTCCGACCAGAATTTCTGAAAATCCAGCTGTGCCCGACGCACGTCGCCGGCACGAGTCTGCCGTTGACAAGACATTAATCTACAAGTGCCACTCTCCACTCAGGTGTAGTAAATAGATATACCCGGTTGGAAGAATTTCCTTGAAATGCAAAAAGTGCCTCTTGCTAAATACTGCGCCCCAGTATGGTCTAATACAGCATTTGCAAAGGTTAAACATTCGAAACAAATCTAACTTTTCGTCGCCTTTCTAATAAAATCAAGCCTCAACTATTTCTCAAGGATTTTCGTTAATTTTACTCCCAATTCTAAAACAGAGAAAATAGGAGACTGTTTATTAATATCTAATTTTTGAACTTCTCTACCGTTCAATTACAGTGGTCAACTGCCAAATTTCCCTGGTAAAATGTACAAGAAATTGCGTTTTTACGGGGGAAAAAAGGAATCGCTGCTTGGTCGCTTCCCTCCCTTGCATGTACCATAATGTAGATACGTTTGGGCACTCGAGGGCGGGGGGTGGGGGCGCTCAACTTCATTGGTTGCCCAGGGCGCCATAATTCCTAGATACGCCACTGTGAAGAATAAGAACAGAGGAGGAAAAGAAGGAGAAGAAGAAAAAGAAGAAGAAAAGAAAATTTTCAACTGTCCTGGGTAAAATGAGCAAGAAATTGCGTTTTTGCGGATTTAAAAAAAAAGAAATCGCCGCTTGGTCGCTTCGCTCCCTCGCATGTGCCATAATGTACATACGTTTGGGCACTCGAGGGGGGGGGCGCAACTTCATTGGTTTTTTTTGGGGGGGGGTAAAGATATCATTTTGCCCCCCATAATTTCCGCACCAAAAAAAAAAGAAAAAAGGAAAAAGAAAAAAGAAAGAAAAGGAAAGGAAAGGGAAGGAAGGAAGTGAATTGAAAGCTGAAAACAAGGAAAAAGAAAGAAAATGAGACACTGGGAAGCGCTCGCTCGAATTCAAGTATAATGCCGATAATAATTACTTTTCTTATGAAAGGAAATAGGTTTGCATCTTGTGTTTCTGTCTAATGTTATACTATTCTTCAACTCATACTAAGTAATATAACCAAACAAGATATCACTCCAAGAAATCGAGCGGCCAGTTTACCTAAAAATAGATACACTTTCAGCAGATAACGGCCAAGAAAAAAAAATGAAATTAAAAAAAAAAACATTTTTCGTTAGCTCGCTCGCTACTTTCGCTGGTAAAAGCTATACAAGCTCATTTCGTGCAGCAGGTAGCTTATTATAGAAGCGAGATTCCAAATATCATCATATTTGGGCAGCAAGGTGGTTGACAAATTTTGGGGGGCGAATCCATATAATTTTGACAGGATCGATCATTGACTTTGGCAGAAACAAAATCGATAAACTAGGTGAGCTAAAACAGTGTCATATTCGGCACACAGGTGATCGGATGTATTATTTAGATATCAAACAGGGATGACAGGTTCATAGCGTATTGTGATGATGATAATATGAAATTCCTTTCTTGTATAGTGTAATTTCCCCAAATTGAAAATGCTTCACGTTGATATAGGCCTATGTGTTATACATAATATGTGTGGGTGTGCGTGTGTGCGTGCACAAATACCAATATATATATACGTATATATTAGTGGCCGAGGGTTCATCTCCACTTGGTCGTCTTGCCCCCCCCCCCCATCCGAAAAATGGATCGACGCCTCTGCAGAATGTAATTGTTGCATATCAATATCCTATACAGTGTTCATTTTTAAAATAATGTTTCTTTATTCTAAGTGCAATAACTTAAGTAAAATTGTCAGTATTCTGTATATAGAAGTAACAGTAATTATAATGATAATCTCAATAGTAATAAGAATGATGATAATGACAATAACGATAATAATAATATTGTTAATGATAATGAATGTATTGCTGTAATAATGATATAGATGATAATGAATTGATGAAAATAAAAATGGTAATAATTTTAATGATAATAGTAATAGTAATGATTAGTAATGATTATTCCACTGCAATATCCTTCACAGCGTTCATTTTTAAAATTATGTTTCTTTATTCTAAGTGCAATACCTTAAGTAAACTCGTCAGTATTATGTATATATAAGTAATAATAATCATAATAATAATAATAAGAGTAATTATAATTGTGATGATAATAATTGTGATAAATAATAGTAATAATTGGTTTGATAATAACAGAATGTATTGCTATGATGATATGGATGATAATGAATTTAATGAAAATAATGATAATGGTAATAATAATCATGATAATGGTAATAGCAATGATTACTCTCGCTTTTGTTATCAAATTCAAATGATGTTTTATAATGTCAATATCCATAATTTATGTATACTGCCTTAGACTGTTTCATTGTCTCAGTTATTGATTCCTTATTTTTAATTGTACAAAATCTGTAATTCGGCTTTTTAGGTGCGATGGATTTTTGTCTTAATAAACCATTACAAAAAAAAAAAATCAAAAATACTAGTAGAAGTTTTCCGTAATACCATGTGGTAGCCTTTGAATATTCACTCACCATGGAAACTTGCAGGGAATATCTGGTATTCAGGTAGTTGACCACACAAGCGAGATAATAAGATATTTCCATCATTCAATAAATGTATTTGCGAATGAACAGTAATTTCCTCATTCCTACATTAGCAGAGTACAAGAAAGAAGGCAGGTCTTAACGCTGTCATGTCTGGTATGGACTGATGTGGGTTTCTCTACTCAAAGCCCCTAAGGTTTATTAAAGAACTCAATTTACATAAAGTATATTCATATGCACAAGGAAAAGAAAGATAAACTAAATTCAAGACTCTGCATAAGAAATGAACCAATCAGATACGAAGGCATATACATCACATGAATATTAATTAAGACAACAAAAGCGCGTGGGAACTAAATAGTGCAACTTGCAGTAAAACATTTAAAATAAAAATAATACAGAGTACAAATGATTTGACCAACCACACACCTTATAGAAGCATGAAGTACATTCTAAATCATGTAGTTTATTTTGCAAAACCCATTTTCTCAATATTGGGTGTTTATGGATCATACAATTCCTATCACTACGTGGTGCCTGTAAATTCATTGAATTTAGACAGCCTGAGATAGCTTACAAGAAAAAATATCCAAAACATAATAGAAAAAGGTGTTAAGAACATTTATTTCATGTTCCATTTAAAAGATATTGGCAACAGAAAAGTCTAAATATGAGTGTGAGACAAAAAACAGAAAACAGCTCAAGATAAACTTGGAATACACACTGCAGAATGACTGTATTCACACTAAAATATTTAGAGTGGCGAATGCAGGCTCCCACAAAGGGATTATTTTTGTTGGATACAGCCTTAAATTCACATATGATTATTTTTTTAAAAATTGAGATGATGCGACTCTTCGTCTACTTGGTTCTTCACATGAATTGGGGAAATCTTAGCAGTGAATATCTTATTTCTAGGGGTTAACTTGGCACGAGTTTGATTATCATGAAGCCTTTGGTTTTTTTTTTATGCTCTGCTTTCCTTCATATCAAAGGATTTAGATTTTCTAAGCTGAAATTTGTTAAAATGCCAATTGTTTCACATAATTCAAACTTTAAGTCTTGCTTCATACATTTCATCAAAATACTTCATGACCTTGTCGGAGCACCTGATGACGTCAGCTGGTAGTTTGTCACGTGATGGAAGCTGACTTGGTGGCAGAAAGCAGCTACTCTTAGCGGCTGTACCTAGGAAATTGTCTACGTCCATGAGAAAGGTGTCGCCTGCAGCCTTCATCTTCTTGAACCCTTCGGGTGACCCATCCCACTGAAGCAAGCTTTCTTTGTACGGTAGCCCGACGGCCTTGCAGTACGCGGAAAGCACCTCTGCAGGATTCGTCAGCAGATCGTCACCATCGATAACCACAGGCTTGGGATCAATATTCTCGTCTTTAAGATGCTTCCACAGATCGTAAAGCTCCTTGACATAGCAGCCAGGTGGAAGAAATCGGTCATCGCGTTCGATGTCGTATGTTTTTTCGTTTGCAGCTTCGCCTATTGATTTACACAGGGAAAAAGAAAAAGGAAAATAACAAGCCAGAAAGAAAAAAATATATAGTTTTCAGTATAGTTAAAATTCTGCTGTCCTCATCTTTGGCAAAGTTTTCAATGAAAAAGTGGTTTTGATTTTCGCGTTTTTAAGTACTTCAAGAGGTCGTAGAGCTCCTTGACAAAACAGACCTCGGCCATTTAGGGATCTACTGGCTGCATGCCGAATGATATCTCGTCGACAGCTTTATTGAAAGTTTCAATAACACAGTGTGTTTCCAAATAAAGGCAATCCAAGTTTAGAAGATTATTATTCGAAGGTCATTTGCTTTTGCATTTGAAATGTAGCATATTAAGAAAGAAGAACTACTCCCCTTTTTATTGATGTCTCACTTGCATCACTGATGTCACGCTCGAGTGAGTATATTGTCATTGAAGATGACTGGTACAAATTCCATTTTTTGCAACTTTTTGAAATTGAACAAGGTGAATGCTTTCAGCAAAAGTATGTTTACATTGCTCTTGAATAAGGCAAGTTAAATGATTCTTGCTAATGATTATCGGAAAGTCTTTGCTCTTCCCGTTATTTGTGCCATGTTCCCTTCGCTTTGTGGTAGTATTTTGGGGAAATTTTGGGGAAATTGATGCCTTGTCGTAGCAATGTTCTCATCTGAACACTCGGAGATCTTCCTGCCAGATTACATTTGCTTTTGGATAATGCTAATCCTATGCTCTAGGTATTTCCTAATATTATTCCAATTTCCTAACTGCTGAAGGCAGATGTTCCCTGAAATCCTCATGAATTCCTTGCAAATTTCCTTCTTCCTGGTGAAAGATTTGAACCTTAAAAGTTGAAAGTGCGTTCTTCAGTCAAGTGAATTCATTTTATGTGATGATAACAGATGATTATATTCATCGGGTATACCAGATCCGCTAATGAGCACAAGAGAAAACTGAGTTTCAGTCTTGTATCCTTTAACACTGAACACTGCAAAAAAGCTCTTGAAGTTCGTCATATTCATGAAGAGAGCACTCGATAACGTTTGGCGCCAATGAAAAAGACAATATCATTCTTTCATCCATTTACGATAACTTGCAAAAAGTGAAATTCGTACCCGTTGCCTTCTATAAGTTACAAGTAACTCAGTCACGCGTGACATTAGTGATGCAAGTTACGTATAAATGGACAGAGAAGTTCCTCTTTTCATGTAAATTGCGAAAGTTAATAACCTTGAAACATTAATCCCATGAGTTTGGATTACCTTTATTTTGATACACACTGTACAGACTTCATGTATGTGTAATAATCACAAGGATATTGAATTGATGAAATCTGTGTAATTAGTACAGAAAATACAGAAACAGAAGATCTAAGGGAGAACCACGATTCGCACAGAATTTGTTACTGATAGTCAGTTAACCTACCTTTTAACAGTCCTAGCTCAGAGAACTGCTTATAGACAGCCTTCCGGTAAGAAAGGATAGACCGGACGGGGTTCCGGATGAGAAAGGTGTGTTGGTAGCCCGTTGGAAGGTACTGTCGATACCTCTCTATCATGGCCACGCCCATATCTTTGACAAACACATGTTTAGAGGTAGTTGCTTCAAGTCGACGCTTTACAGATCCATATCTGCACCCATGAGAATATAATAAATTTCGCTTTAATGTTAAATTCTCAATACGGTTGTAAATAGTTCAGCAGAATATATTTCTTCATTTTGTATTTCGTGTTGATATATGAAGTTATAGTGATCAGCACGAGCCATGCCCCCCCCCCCCAAAAAACAACAACACTTGTACATCGAAAGAGGCAGAATGGGATACGGGTTAATAGAGGGACAGAAATTGAGATATCGATTATACCCCCCCCCCCCCCCCTTAAAAAAGATGTCAGTGAAAGTCGGGAACTCACGGTAGACGGTCTGGCTCAAGTTTTGTATTCAATAATTTATCCATGAATTCTTTGGCGGTCTGGAAGATCTCCTCGTTACCCTCGTACTCCATGGGAATATCACGATTGGTTTGCCACTTATACTCTGACGCAACGCCATTACTGAGATTGTAGGGTTCGAACCACACCTCGATGTCATCAATAAAACTGAGACACTTGGCGAAAGCCGTAGAGACTGCTCTCGGCACACACCAAACAATGGTTCTGCTACCTTCAGCATTGCCATTCGAAGGCGACGAAGACATGATCTTATTCTCCTTAGCAGGAACGTATATAAAAATCTAATGCCTCGGCAATTTATATATCAGATGTTTAAACTGTTTCAACCCTAAGCTCATTAACACTTGATGCTGAAACGTATTGTTTGTTAATTCCTTTTAAAACGGTATGACGGCCGGAATATGGTACGCAGATCAGTGGAAAAGTCCTCGTATTCCAGAATTCAAGATGATTGCATTAATTTTGAAGTCGACGTCAAAATTAGCTTACTCATTGTTGTTAGAGCATGCAACACATTATCCGCTGTTTCCAAAAAGGACTTTAATATTTGTCTAGCAGTGTTTAAACGAAAAAGACGAAATAGCTGTTTGGTCTTCGACTCCATGTAAATTCCCCAGGTAGTATTTAGTATTCTCTCTTTCTTAATCTGTATGCCATCATACAATAGTAACATGGCATGTATATTTTTAAGCATAATTGGCGTATCCAGACTTTTTCATCAAGAGGGGCAAAACCACTCATCAACGGCGATGATCCATTGCGAGGATTTTTTCTTTTTTAAAGAAAGTCCAGTATAAGCATGATTAGCCAGTTTCCATTGCGAGGAAATAATTTTTTTTTAAGAAGGTCGAGTATAAGCATGATTAGCCATTTCCATGATCGATCTTACAGTCACTGACTGTAGAGGTGCCGTAGTCGAGTGGTTTAAGGCGCTTGACTGGAGACGCGAAGGTCTGGGGCTCGATCCCCGGCATGGCATTAATGCTCTGAGGAAGGTATTTTATCTACATTGTTGTTTTATCGTCTATCAAATAAAGTGATGTGCTATATGCATATTGATACCAACGTGCACATGTGTTGTTTAAAAAAAATTGAAAAAATTGACAAAGAATTACCTAAAATCAAGAATGCAATATTCTGTGGTCGGGAAACCGTTCAGAGGGGCAGAGTGCCCCCCCCCTACTTCTCCTACAAATACGCCATCGGCCATAAACAAAATCATACGTTTAATCGTACTAGAACTTCAAGCACGTGTCGATGCTCGAAACGCTGGTCAAATGCCCTGATGGAAAAATGAAGCTTTTTATATTGACTTATTTATTTACTAACTTGACGTACAGATTAATGCCTACGTGACTGATATATAGAGCAAAGATTATGTGACACAGTATGATTTGCCTCCTTATTTCTATAACACTAATTTTTAGAAAGGATGGTGTACTTGGAGACAAATAATAACTGTTTGAAACTGAGGGAGCTGTAATAATAAATCTTGAATAGTTTTGCTTTGTACGTATTGCCCCGTATAATACTGCAATAATTTATATGTGGAATAATTGCTGCATTGTAAATATTCACTAAAATTTTACTAGGGAGAAAATTTTTCAGTCTAGTCAAGACACCAATACTTCTAGAAATTTTTGAAGAAATAAGATTAGTATGACATTTCCTATCTAAAGTTTCATCAATATCGATTCCTATACTTTGTTTCCGTTCTGTGATTTGCTATTCTAATGGGATCAAGAATATCTGAAACTTTCTTTTCTTTGTGTGAAAAATTGGATATTTATTCTTTTCATAATTCAGGAATAATTTATTCCATTTAAATCTAGTTCTTCGTATCATTTAACACCCTTAATCATGTCTAGTTTTAAAGAGCCGAACACGTAAGATGGCACCCAGTTATAAACTTGTTTCCATTCATTCTATATGTACTTGTATTCATTGAAAAAAATACAAAACCTGCCATTAGCCTACCGGTACATGTATATAAGCAGTGCATGTACCTAGTACATTTGCAACCTTGACTCTGTTATGTTACTACATGTACTTTTCTCATCATAGATCTTATTGATTGATTGATTGATTGATTGACTGATTGGCCTATGTGACCTTTTATTTGCATCCACGATAAAAATCATTCATTGTATAACAGGGTAAAATAAAAGTAATAAAAAGATATTAAAAATTTACATTACACAAAGGAAACATAACAACAAAGATTACAAAGAACAATATACAACAAAGACAACTACATGTAAAAAGTATATGGATGCGAGGATCAGCAAAGGCAAAAGGCCTATCAAGGTTAATCCCCTAATTGCAAAGACTTAAAACAAATTAGCATGACAAGCAGGACGAACAGGCAGGCATATTACAATCAGAATTATACATGACAAATGATAAAAGACTGATACTTCCGCGTAAAAGCAGACACTGATGAGCAAGACTTATTTTCTTTTTCCACCATGTACCATATTCAGGGCCCAACTTATGACTCAACGAGAGAAATATGAGAGAAAATTTGTTCTATGTTTACTTTGTATATGTATTTGTATATGTATTCTAATTTTCACTAATAGAGAAATAATGTCAATTCAGACTCCCCACATATCCTGGAAAACTCCTGGATTTTTTTTAATTCCTGAAATTATTCTTGAGACCTAAAAAAAAAAGAAAAAATCCCGGAAACTCCCGAATTCCAGGAGAAGTAAAAACACTAGTTTCAGCGCCCTACTCAATCTGTATTCTTCTGATAATGTGCCTGAACGGTTTGTTCCGGATGACATCTGACAATTTTGAAAGTTTAACGGCCTGTAAAAAAAAAAAGAAGTAATGACATGTGTTGAGCTATTTATGTTTCGTTGAAAAAGGTATAACTAAAGGAGTTGAAATTCTATAAAAATTTGTTTGCCCCGGTTGTTTACTTAAACTATAATCCATTAATGATCAGCGTCATTTCTCCAAACACAGATCGCAGGCAGATCATCAGGGGTAGTCAAATATATTGCTGTACAAAAATGGGGTAGTTTGTTGGGGGGGGGGGGGGTTTGGGGGGGGTCGAGGCAAGTGAAACGCGTGACAATGTAGGGTGTCAAACAGCAGGCCTGAAAAGCCAAAAAGTGAAGAATTTTTTTTTTCATTTTTTTTTAACCGTATGTTGGAGAGGTATACACTTGTTAGGGAGGTAATTTCATTTTCTAAAAAGCAAGAAAAAATCTCGAAAAGGATGTGATTCTAATCAGTGGATAAAACTTTTTTTAGAACGGTTTTGGAAAACCTGTGCTCGCTCTTGTGTACAGAAATATATCTGACTGGCCCCTGGTAGATTGTTTTGCCAGTTCGATGGGCTTTACTAATGGAAATATTACACTTGTGACGTGAACAAGCTCTGAACAGGCCCTGATCTAGTGCATAAGTCCCTAAGTGATAATCCCAGAGTTAATTTTTACCAAATTCGGCCAATTGAAAATGCTATACGTTGGTACAGTATTTCAACGATGCTTGCATCCTTTGGCGTAGGCACCTTGTCATTTGGCGAGGGGGGGGGGGGGGGCCGACCAGAATTTCTGAAAATCCAGCTGTGCCCGACGCACGTCGCCGGTTCGAGTCTGCCGTTGACAAGACATTAATCTACAAGTGCCACTCTCGACTCAGGTGTAGTAAATAGATATACCTGGTTGGAAGAATTTCCTTGAAATGCAAAAAGTGCCTCTTGCTAAATACTGCGCCCCAGTATGGTCTAATACAGCATTTGCAAAGGTTAAACATTCGAAACAAATCTAACTTTTCGTCGCCTTTCTAATAAAATCAAGCCTCAACTATTTCTCAAGGATTTTCGTTAATTTTACTCCCAATTCTAAAACAGAGAAAATAGGAGACTATTAATATCTAATTTTTGAACTTCTCTACCGTTCAATTACAGTGGTCAATTGCCAAATTTTCCGGGTAAAACGTACAAGAAATTGCGTTTTTATGGGAAAAAAAAGGAATTGCTGCTTGGTCGCTTCCCTCCCTCGCATGTACCATAATGTAGATACGTTTGGGCACTCGAGGGCGGGGGGGGGGGGCGCTCAACTTCATTGGTTGCCCGGGGTGCCATAATGCCTAGATACGCCACTGTGAAGAATAAGAACAGGAGGAGGAAAAGAAGGAGAAGAAGAAAAAGAAGAAGAAAAGAAAATTTTCAACTGTCCTGTGTAAAATGCGCAAGAAATTGCGTTTTTGCGGATAAAAAAAAAAAAATCGCCGCTTGGTCGCTTCGCTCCCTCGCATGTGCCATAATGTAGATACGTTTGGGCACTCTGGGGGGGGGGGGGCGCAACTTCATTGGTTGCCCCGGTTGCCATAATGCCTAGATATTCCATTGTGAAGAATAAGAACAAGAGGAGGAAAAGAAGAAGGGGAAGTAGAAAAAGAAGAGGAAGAAAAGAAAATTTTCAACTGTCGAGGATTAGCACGGCAGAGATTGCGTTTCAAGAGCTGACACTAGGCCGCAACTGCCTATTAGTCCTAAAATTGTGGCTTTTTGCCTGAGGAGATATCTTTCTTACTCTGACGAATCCATGTTTTGCAAATGCCTTCATTACTGACTTCAGATGAAATCTCAAGTTTATTTTTTGTCAGATTGTCAGAATGTCAGAGGCGTCGATCCCGGGGGGGGGGGGGGGCAGGGTGGCAGTTGCCCCCCCCCCAAAAAAAATTTTTTTTGTGGTAAAGATATCATTTTGCCCCCCCCCCCATAATTTTCACACCCCCAAAAAAAAGGAAAAAGAAAAAAGAAAGAAAAGGAAAGGGAAGGAAGGAAGTGAATTGAAAGCTGAAAACAAGGAAGAAGAAAGAAAATGACACACTGGGAAGCGCTCGCTCGCATTCAAGTATAATGCCGATAATAATTACTTTTCTTATGAAAGGAAATCGGTTTGCATCTTGTGTTTCTGTCTAATGTTATACTATTCTTCAACTCATACTAAGTAATATAACCAAACAAGATATCACTCCAAGAGATCGAGCGGCCAGTTTATCCTAAAAATAGATACACTTTCAGCAAATAACGGCCAAGAAAAAAAAAATTAAAAATTAAAAAAAAAAAACATTTTTCGTTAGCTCGCTAGCTACTCGCGCTGGTAAAAGCTATACAAGCTCATTTCGTGCAGCAGGTAGCTTATTATAGAAGCGAGATTCCAAATATCATCATATTTGGGCAGCAAGGTGGTTGACAAATTTTGGGGGGCGAATCCACAATTTTGAAATTTTTGCGGTCATTGACTTTGGTAGAAACAGAATCGATAAACTAGGTGAGCTAAAACAGTGTCATATTCGGCACACAGGTGATCGGATGTATTATTTAGATATCAAACAGGGATGACAGGTTCATAGCGTATTCTGATGATGAGAATATGAAATTCCTTTCTTGTATAGCGCTCATCACATTAATATCATATTATTATATATTATGATGACGAAATAACACTTCTATCATTATGGAAAAGGGTATATTTTTCCTCGCTCGCTGCGCTCGCTCGTTTGATAGTAATGGTTTTGAAAAGCAAACGATTTGGTAGGTGAGCTGAGGTCGAATAGATAATATAGATGTATCATGGGCTCATAGTGTAATTTGCCGACGGGGGTTACTACTTCTACCATGAAAGTGTGTGCTTCCTCGCTCGCTTCGCTCGCTCGTAGTATTAAAAATAGAGTGGTTTGGGGGCAACAATGGACCAGAGATGTGACAAAATAGGGTTCGTATTTGGCAGTGAGGTAACCATATATATCATTAGGTTTCATATATTCCTATAGTGTATTTGATAACTAAATCCTTCTGTAATAGCAAGAAAATTGTAATTTTTGCTCGCTCGCTTCGCTCGCAAAATTAAAAAAGCAGGATGGTTCACAATCTACCATGATGCGTAATTTCCCCAAATTGAAAATGCTTCACGTTGATATAGGCCTATGTGTTATACATAATATGTGTGGGTGTGCGTGTGTGCGTGCACAAATACGAATATACATATATATATATATATATATATATATATATATATATATATATATACATATGTATATACATATATATATATATATATACATATATATATATATATATATATATATATACATATATATATACATATATATATATATATATATACATATATATATATATATATATGTATACATATATATATATATATACGTATATATTAGTGGCCGAGGGTTCATCTCCACTTGGTCGTCTTGCCCCCCCCCCCCCCCCCCCCCCCCCATCCGAAAAATGGATCGACGCCTCTGCAGAATGTAATTGTTGCATATCAATATCCTATACAGTGTTCATTGTTAAAATAATGTTTCTTTATTCTAAGTGCAATAACTTAAGTAAAATTGTCAGTATTCTGTATATAGAAGTAACAGTAATTATAATGACAATCTCAGTAGTAATAATAATGATGATAATGACAACGATGATAATAATAATATTGTTAATGATAACGGAATTGCTGTAATAATGACATAGATGATAATGAATTGATGAAAATAAAAATGGTAATAATTTTAATGATAACAGTAATAGTAATGATTAGTAATGATTATTCCACTGCAATATCCTTTACAGCGTTCATTTTTAAAATTATGTTTCTTTATTCTAAGTGCAATACCTTAAGAAAACTTGTCAGTATTATGTATATATATAAGTAATAATAATCATAATAATAATAATAAGAGTAATTATAATTGTGATGATAATAATTGTGATAAATAATAGTAATAATTGGTTTGATAATAATAGAATGTATTGCTATGATGATATGGATGATAATGAATTTAATGAAAATAATGATAATGGTAATAATAATCATGATAATAGTAATAGCAATGATTACTCTCGCTTTTGTTATCAAATTCCAATGATGTTTTATAATGTCAATATCCATAATTTATGTATACTGCCTTGGACTGTTTCGTTGTTTCAGTTATTGATTCCTTATTTTTAATTGTACAAAATCTGTAATTCGGCTTTTTAGGCGCGATTGATTTTTATCTTAATAAACCATTTTTAAAAAAATCAAAAATACTAGTAGAGGCTTTCCATAACACCATGTGGTAGCCTTGTGAATATTCAGTCACCATGGAAACTTGCAGGGAATATCTGGTATTCAGGTAGTTGACCACGCAAGTGAGATAATAAGATATTTCCAACATTCAATAAAGGTATTTGCGAATGAACAGTAATTTCCTCATCAGATTTATTTGCTTTCAGTAGATCGATAATTATGGCAAAGTTCAGTTGCATACATATGTAAATTTTATGTTTAGGGTGGTTTGTATGCGCGTGGGTACATTAGCAGAGTACAAGAAAGAAGGCAGGTCTTAACGCTGTGCATGCCTGGTATGGATTGATTTGATTTGATTTGATTTGATTTATTTAAACACGGTAAAGGCCCAATTCAGCTTCTCGGCTCGTTTTCAAAGGGGCCGTGTGACAATTAAAAACAATGAAATTCATGAAATATGAATTCGAATATCAAACAATTACAAGTACAAATCGTAACAAAATAAAATACATAAATATTTCAAATTTGGAAAGAGGTTCAAAACATATTATGTATCACAGATATAAAATAGACAAAAACAATTAAGAATTTACATAAAATTAGGCGGAAAGAAAAGCAAATAAACCTAGAATATGTAAATACATTTTTAACGAAAATATGAAAAGAAAAATATGATGTATGCAACGAAATTATTAATGCTTATGCAGAAGTAAAAATAAAAGTAAAAGCAAGAATCTAACATATATAAAAACAAAAATACTAAACAGCAATCGCATGAACAAAATATGAGAAAACGAAAACATAAAACCATAAAAACTGAATTAAAGAAGCATGTATCTATACATATAAAACATAAAAAAGAAAAAATGCAGTACCTTGATTTATACAAGGGACATTATTTCAATTTTGAAAGTAAAACAAGAATCTAGCAAATGAAAAAGAATATCATTTAGAATAGCAATCATATGTACAAAATATGAGAAAAGAAGGTGCAGTACGATGATGTGCAAAAACATAGTATAATCAGTTTAAACGTAATGGTGTGAAATATGAAATATATGAAATATAAGACCAAGTTCAATTATACAGGATATTTATAATGTTCAGGTGTTTAGATATAATATATACATGTAATTAATGACTCCGTAAAATCAGGCAAGACAGAACTACTGCGAAAAGCAATACCAAATATAAGAGGAAAAGTAAAAAGAGTGAAAGAGAGAGAGAGGAAGAGAGGGGTAAATGAAAGAAATACAGAAAGAGAGAGAGAGAGAGAGAAAAAAAGAAAGGAAGAAATAAATCTCAAAAGGGATGAATTTACGGAGATTTAAAGTTAGTTTAGGTTTGTGTTAGTTATATGAAACTATATGAGTTTACTTTACCATTTCTAAAGTTTAAGTCGTAATGATATTTCTTCTCAAATATAAAGAGAGGCAACTAAATCATTTTGTAAATTCGACAAGGAGTATGTCAGGACTTCAGAGATTCATTTGTAGATTAATCTTTCAATATACACCACCCTTATCATAATACCAGCTTTATTGCGATATAATGGATGTAAGATTTAAAAATATATATATATTGCTCTATTAGGGAGAACCAATATTTCCATATGCTAGTTTAGATTTAAAATTTCCTATATTGGGGGAGTTTTGAAGCTCTTCTGAAAGTGAGTTCCATATATGGGAACCTCTGTATAAACAATGAATTTACAGGCACCACGTAGTGATAGGAATTGTATGATCCATAAACACCCAATATTGAGAAAACGGGTTTCGCAAAAATAAACTACATGATTTAGAATGTACTTCATGCTTCTATAAGGTGTGTTTTTGGTCAAATCATTTGCTGTGGGTTTCTCTACTCAAAGCTCTACTCTCTACTCTCTACTCAAAGCCCCAAAGGTTTATTACGCAATTCATTGACATAAAATATATTCATATGCACAAGGAAAAGAAAGATAAACTAAATTGAAGACTCTGCATAATAAATGAACCAATCAGATACGAAGGCATATACACCACATGAATATTAATTAAGACAACAAAAGAGTGTGGGAACTAAATGTCGCAACTTGCAACAGAAAAACATAAAGACATGGTGAAAGACAGGCTGTTTGGTAAACACAATACATGTACAAGACTCTGGACAGTAAAACAGTTAAAATACAAATAATACAGAGTACAAATGATTTGACAAAAACACACCTTACAGAAGCATGAAGTACATTCTAAATCATGTAGTTTATTTTGCCAAACCCGTTTTCTCAATATTGGGTGTTTATGGATCATACAATTCCTATCACTACGTGGTGCCTGTAAATTCATTGAATATATTGTTTAGATAGCTTGCAAGAAAAAAATATCCAAAACATAATTCAAGAAGGTGTTTAGAACATCGAATTCGACATTTATTTCATGTTCCATTTGGAAGATATTGGCAACAGAAAAGTTTAAATGTGAGTGTGATACAAAAACAGAAAACAGCTCAAGATAAAATTGGAATACACACAGCAGAATGACTGTATTCGCACTAAAATATTTAGAGTGGCGAATGCAGGCTCCCACAAAGTGATTATTTTTGTTGGGCACAGCCATAAATTCACATATGATTATTAAAAAAAAAATTAAGATGATGCGACTCTTCGTCTACTTGGTTCTTCACATGAAGTGGGGAAACCTTAGCAGTGAATATCTTATTTCTAGGGGTAACTTGGCACGAGTTTGCTTATCATGAAGCCTATATATTTTTTTTTATGCTCTGCTTTCCTTCATATCAAAGGATTTAGATTTTCTAAGCTAAAATTTACTAAAATGAAAATTGTTTCACATAATTCAAACTTTAAGCCTTGCTTCATACATTTCATCAAAATACTTCATGACCTTGTCGGAGCACCTGATGACGTCAGCTGGTAGTTTGTCACGTGATGGAAGCTGACTTGGTGGCAGAAAGCAGCTACTCTTAGCGGCTGTACCTAGGAAATTGTCTACGTCCATGAGAAAGGTGTCGCCTGCAGCCTTCATCTTCTTGAATCCTTCGGGTGACCCATCCCACTGAAGCAAGCTTTCTTTGTACGGCAGCCCGACGGCCTTGCAATACGCGGAAAGCACCTCGGCAGGATTCGTCAGCAGATCGTCACCATCGATAACCACAGGCTTGGGATCAATATTCTCGTCTTTAAGATACTTCCACAGATCGTAAAGCTCCTTGACAAAGCAGCCAGGTGCAAAAAATCGGTCATCGCGTTCGAGGTCGTATGTCTTTTCGTTTGCAGCTTCACCTATTGATTTACACAGGGAAAAAGAAAAAGGAAAATAACAAGCCAGAAAGAAAAAAATATATACTTTTCAGTATAGTTAGCATTCTGCTGTCCTCATCTTTGGCAAAGTTTTCAATGAACAAGTGGTTTTGATTTTTGCGTTTTAAGTACTTCAAGAGGTCATAGAGCTCCTTGACGAAACAGACCCCGATCAATTAGGGATGTATTGGCTGCATGCCGAATGATATCTCGTCGACAGCTTTATTTAAAGTTTCAATAACACAGTGTGTTTCCAAATAAAGGCAATCCAAATTTAGAAGATTATTATTCGAAGGTCATTTACTCTTGCATTTCAAATGTAGCATATTAAGAAAGAAGAACTCCTCCCCTTTCCATTGATGTCTCATTTGCATGCTTGCATCATAGGTGTCACGCTCGAGTGAGTATATTGTCATTGAAGATGACTGGTAAAAATTCCCTTTTTTGCAATTCTTTGAATTTGAACAAAGTGAATGCTTTCAGCAAAAGTATGTTTACATTGCTCTTGAATAAGGCAAGTTAAATGATTCTTGCTAATGATTATCGGAAAGACTATGCTCTTCCCGTTATTTGTGCCATGTTGCCTTCGCTTTGAGGCAGTATCCCTAATTTTTTTTTTTTTTTTTTTTTTTTTTTTTTTGGGGGGGGGGGGGGGGGAATTGATGCCTTGTCGTAGCAATGTTCTCGTCTGAACACTCGGAGATCTTCCTGCCAGATTACATTTGCTTTTGGATAAGGCTAGTCCCATGCTCTAGGTATTTCCTAATATTCTTCCAATTTCCTAAATGCTGAAGGCAGATGTTCCCTGAAATCCTCATGAATTCCTTGCAAATTTCCTTCTTCCTGGTGCAAGATTGGAACATTAAAAGTTGAATGTGCGTTCTTCAGTCAAGTGAATTCATTTTATGTGATGATAACCGATGATTATATTCATCGGGTATACCAGATCCGCTAATGAGCACAAGAGAAAACCGAGTTTCAGTCTTATATCCATTAACACTCAACACTGCAAAAAAAGCTCTTGAAGTTCGTCATATTCATTAAGAGAGCACTCGATAACGTTTGGCGCCAATGAAAAAGACAATATCATTCTTTCATCCATTTACGATAACTTGCAAAAAATGAAATTCGTACCCGTTGCCTTCTATAAGTTACAAGTAACTCAGTCAAGCGTGACATTAGTGATGCAAGTTACGTATAAATGGAGAGAGAAGTTCCTCTTTTCATGTAAATTGCGAAAGTTAATAACCTTGAAACATTAATCCCATGAGTTTGGATTACCTTTATTTTGATACACACTGTACAGACTTCATGTATGTGTAATAATCACAAGGATATTGAATTGATGAAATCTGTGTAATTAGTACAGAAAATACAGAAACAGAAGACCAAAGGGAGAACCACAATTCGCACAGAATTTGTTACTGCGAACTAATAGTCAGTTAACCTACCTTTTAACAGTCCTAGCTCAGAGAACTGCTTATAGACGGACTTCCGGTAAGAAAGGATAGACCGGACGGGGTTCCGGATGAGAAAGGTGTGTTGGTAGCCCGTTGGAAGGTACTGTCGATACCTCTCTATCATGGCCATGCCCATATCTTTGACAAACACATGTTTAGCGGTAGTTGCTTCAAGTCGACGCTTTACAGATCCATATCTGCACCCATGAGAATATAATAAATTTCGCTTTAATGTTAAATTCTCAATACGGTTGTAAATAGTTCAGCAGAATATATTTCTTGATTTTGTATTTCGTGTTGATATATGAAGTTATAGTGATCAGCACGAACCATGCCCCCCCCCCCCAAAAAAAATACTTGTACATCGAGAGAGGCAGAATGGGATACGGGTAAAAGAGGGACAGAAATTGAGATATCGATTATAGCCCCCCCCCCCCCCCCCCCCTTAAAAAAATGTCAGTGAAAGTCGGGAACTCACGGTAGACGGTCTGGCTCGAGTTTTGTATTAAATACTTTATCCATGAATTCTTTGGCGGTCTGGAAGATCTCCTCGTTACCCTCGTACTCCATGGGAATATCACGATTGGTTTGCCACTTATACTCTGACGCAACGACATTACTGACACTGTAGGGTTCGAACCACACCTCGGAGTCATCAATAAAACTGAGACACTTGGCGAAAGCCGTAGAGACTGCTCTCGGCACACACCAAAGGATGGTTCTGCTACCTTCAGCATTGCCATTCGAAGGCGACGAAGACATGGTCTTATTCTCGTTAACAGGAACGTATATAAAAATCTAATGCCTCGGCAATTTATATATCAGATGTTTAAACTGTTTCAACCCTAAGCTCATTAACACTTGATGCTGAAATGTATTGTTCGTTAATTCCTTTTAAAACGGTATGACGGCCGAAATATGGTACGTAGATCAGTGGAAAAGTCCTCGTATTCCAGAATTCAAAATGATGGCATTAATTTTGAAGTCGACGTCAAAAATAGCTTACTCATTGTTGTTAGAGCATGCAACACATTATCCGCTGTTTCTAAAAAGGACTTTAATATTTGTCTAGCAGTGTTTAAACGAAAAAGACGAAATAGCTGTTTGATCGTCGACTCCATGTCAATTCCCTGATAGCATTTAGTATTCACTCTTTTTTAATCTGTATGCCATCATACAATAGTGATATGGCATGTATGTAAGCATAATTGGCGTATCCAGGCTTTTTCATCAAGAGGGGCAAAACCACTCATCAACGGTGATGATCCATTGCGAGGATTTTTTTTAAAAAAAGAAATTCTCCAGTATAAGCATGATTAGCCAGTTTCCATGATCGATCTTACAGTCATTGACTGTAGAGGTGCCGTAGTCAAGTGGTTTAAGGCGCTTGACTGAAGACGCGAAGGTCCGGGGTTCGATCCCCGGCGCGGCACTAATGCTCTGAGGAAGGTATTTTATCTACACTGTTGTTTTATCGTCTATCAAATAAAGTGATGTGCTATATGCATATTGATACCAACGTGCGCATGTGTTATTTATTTTTTTAATTTAAAAAAATTGACAAAGAATTACCTAAAATCAAGAATGCAATATCCTGTGCACTTATTTATTTACTAACTTAATGTACAGATTAATGCCTACGTGACCGATATATAGAGCAAAGATTATGTGACCCAGTATGATTTGCTTCCTTATTTCTATAACACTTATTTTAGAAATGATGGTGTACTTGGAGACAAATAATAACTGTTTGAAACTGAGGGAGCTGTAATAATAGATCTTGAATAGTTTTGCTCTGTACGTATTGCCCCGTATAATACTGCAATAATTTATATGTGGAATAATTGCTCCATTGTAAATATTCACTAAAATTTTACTAGGGAGAAAATTTTTCAGTCTAGTCAAGACACCAATACTTCTAGACATTTTTTGAAGAAAAAAGATCAGTATGACATTTCCTATCTAAAGTTTCATCAATATCGATACTTATATTTCCGTTCTATGACTACATTTGCTATTCTAATGGATCAAGAATATCTGGAACTTTCTTTTCTTTGTGTGAAAAATTAGATATTTATTCTTTTCATAATTTAGGAATAATTTATTCCATTCAAATCTAGTTCTTCGTATCATTTAACACCCTTAATCATGTCTAGTTTTAAAGAGCCGAACACGTAAGATGGCACCCAGTTATAAACTTGTTTCCATTCATTCTATATGTACTTGTATTCATTGAAAAAAATACAAAACCTGCCATTAGCCTACCGGTACATGTATATAAGCAGTGCATGTACCTAGTACATTTGCAACCTTGACTCTGTTATGTTACTACATGTACTTTTTCTAATCATAGAACTTATTGATTGATTGATTGATTGATTAATTGATTGATTGATTGATTGATTGATTGACTGATTGGCCTATGTGGCCTTTTATTTGCATCCACGATAAAAATCATTCATTGTAAAACAGGGTAAAATAAAAGTCATAAAAGATATGAAAAAAATACACAAAGGAAACATAACAATAAAGATTACAAAGAACAATATACAACAAAGACAACTACATGTAAAAAGTATATGGATACGGGGATCAGCAAAGGCCAAAGGCCTATCAAGGTTAATCCCCTAATTGCAAAGACTTAAAACAAATTAACATGACAAGCAGGACGAACAGGCAGGCATATTACAATCAGAATTATACATGACAAATAATAAAAGAATTATACTTCCTCGTAAAAGCAGACACTGATGAGCAAGACTTATTTTCTTTTTCCACCGTGTACCATATTCAGGGCCCAACTTATGACTCAACGAGAGAAATATGAGAGAAAAATTGTTCTATGTTTACTTTGTATACGTATTTGTATATGTATTCTAATTTTCACTGATAGAGAAATAATGTCAATTCAGACTCCCCACATATCCTGGAAATATCCTGGGGGGTTTTTCTATTCCTGAAATTATTATTGAGACCTGAAATAAAAAAGAAAAAATCCCGGAACTCCTGAATTCCAGGAGAAGTAAAAACACTAATTTCAGCGCCCTACTCAATCTGTACTATTCCTCTGATAATGTGCCTGAACCGTTTGTTCCGGATGACATCTGACAATTTTGAAAGTTTATCGGCCTGTAAATAAAAAAAAAAAAGTAATGACATGTGTTGAGCTATTTATGTTTCGCTGTAAAAGGTATAACTAAAGGAGTTGAAATTCTATAAAATTTGTTTGCCCCGGTTGTTTACTTAAACTATAATCCATAAATGATCAGTGTCATTTCTCCAAACGCAGATCGCAGGCAGATCATAAGGGGTAGTCAAATATATTGCTGTGCAAAAATGGCGTAGTTTGTTGGGGTTTGGGGGGGGGGGGGTGAGGCAAGTGAAACGCGTGACAATGTAGGGTGTCAAACAGCAGGCCTGAAAAGCCAAAAAGTAAAGAAAGGTTTTTCATTTTTCATTGTTATTCAGCCGTATGTTGGAGAGGTTTACACTTGTTAGGGAGGTAATTGCATTTTCTAAAAAGCAAGAAAAAATCTCGAAAAGGATGTGATTCTAATCAGTGGACAAAACCTTTTTTAGGAGGTTTTGGAAAACCCGCGCTAGCTCGTGTGTACAGCAATATATCTGACTGGCCCCTGGTAGATTGTTTTGCCAGTTCGATGGGCTTTACTACATGGAAATGTTACACTTGTGACGTGAACAAGCTTTATGAAACAGGCCCTGATGCTTGCATCCTTTGGCGTAGGCAACTTGTCATTTTTGGGGGGGGGGGGATCCGATCAGAATTTCTGAAAATCCAACTGTGCCCGACGCACGTCGCCGTTTCGAGTCAGCCGTTGAGAAGACATTAATCTACAAGTGCCACTCTCGACTCAGGTGTAGTAAATAGATATACCCGGTAGGAAGAATTTCCTTGACATGCAAAGGTGCCTCTTGCTAAATACTACGCCCCAGCGTGGCCGAATACAGCATTTGAAAGGTTAAACATTCGAGAGATATCTGAACTTTTCGTCGCCTTTCCAATAAAATCAAGCCTCAACTATTTCTCAAGGATTTTTGTTAAATTTACTCCCAATTCTAAAACTGAGAAAATAGGAAACTGTATTAGTATCTAATTTTCGAACTTCTCTAACGTTCAATTTCAGTGGTCAACTGCCAAATTTCCCGGGTAAAATCGCTGCTTGGTCGCTTCCCTCTCTCGCATGTACCATAATGTAGATACGTTTCGCACCTCGAGGAGGGGGGGGGGGGGGGGGCGCTCAACTTCATTGGTTGCCCAGGGCGCCATAATGCCTAGATATGCCACTGTGAAGAATGCGAACAAGAGGAGGAAAAGAAGAAGAAGTAGAAAAAGAAGAGGAAGAAAAGAAAATTTTCAACTGTCGAGGATTAGCAAAGATTGATTTTCAAGAGCTGACACTAGGCCGCAAGTGCCTATTAGTCCTAAAATTGTGGCTATCTGCCTGAGAAGATATCTTTCTTAACCTGGATGACAGCCTTAACAAAGAAAACTATTTACTTTGAATTTCAGTGGTCGTAAATGTACTGTACATAAACACAAACTCTTCCTACGTGTTTGTTCTTTATTTCTTTCTTCATATAAGAGAGAACATGTACGTAGAACCTTCTGTGTTTCATTTTTCATACGATGTCGTACATACTGCCGACATCATCCATTACACTCTCGAGGATATTCTGGTATCCACAATAATGATGATAATGACAATAACGATAATAATAATATTGTTAATGATAATGGAATGTATCAAATCTATACACTTTGACGTATCCATGTTTTGCATATGTCTTCATTACTGACTTCAGATGAAATCTCAAGTTTATTTTTTGTCAGAATGTCAGAATGTGATTGTTGCATATCAATATCCTGTACAGTGTTCATTTTTAAAATAATGTTTCCTTATTCTAAGTGCAATAACTTAAGTAAAATTGTCAGTATTTTGTATATAGAAGTAACAGTAATTATAATGATAATCTCAATAGTAATAATGTAGTAATAATGATAATGACAATAACGATAATAATACATGTAATATTGTTAATGATAATGGAATGTATTGCTATAATAACGATATAGATGATAATGAATTGATGAAAATAAAAATGGTAATAATTTTAATGATAATAGTACTAGTAATGATTAGTAATGATTATTCCACTGCAATATCCTTTACAGTGTTCATTTTTAAAATTCTGTTTCTTTATTCTAAGTGCAATACCTTAAGCAAACTCGTCAATATTATGTACATATAAGTAATGATAATCATAATAATAATAACAATAATAATAATAATAATTATAATTGTGATGATAATAATTGTGATAATAATAGTAATAATTGGTTTGATAATAATAGAATGTACAGTGCGTCCAAACAAAAACTTTACACTTTTGAAATGGCTGCCAAATGAAAAAAATACATGATTCTGGAAGAAAAGGTTTATATGTACGGATAGCTCATGGACTCAACTTTCATATGAGACCAAAAAGGCCGAAAATAATTCATGCTTGGGTGAGCACTGCTCACTTTTGTAAAGGGTATGAAAATTAGGTTGCGCAGGAATTGCACCTTTCAATTTGTGAGAAATGAGTCCTTTGGAGGTTACAGAATTGAGGGTGATATGATAACTTCATGATCAGTTGCAATCAGTTTAGGTTTGCTGAGTGAATTTTATGGTTTATTACATCAAAATTTTATGCATGAGTGAACGGGAATTCCATTCATTATTGTAGCATTGTACCTTTCCCTGGTAGACTCAGTGGTGTGTTCACGGGAGTCAGGATTGGGTGATGGTACATGGTGCAGGGGAGGTGAGATGTAAGGTAGGACTTTGTTGGGTAGATGGGATAAGGGTTAAGAGGACATGCATCCCCCCCCCCCCTCTCTCTCTCTCTCTCTCTCTCTCTCTCTCTCTCTTCCTGGGTGTGCTTGTGCATATCTTGATAATTCACATCCGTTGGTCTCCACTCCAAAATATCCAAACCACCTTCCCTTATCCCTTATGAAGAAAGCAAGATTGCACATCGAAGGAGGAGGTCCTGGGAGGGAGGAGGCATACATGTGGACCACTGAACTCTGACCATTGAACCATTGAGATTCTGATTTTTAGTTTCCATCATCATTTATTTTCCCCTCTTTTCTCTTACAAGATGGATGAAGCAGTTGTAAAATTGAAATGAATGAAAATCAACTGAAAACAAAGACTGACATGTTCATTTTACCAATTTGTGTTACACTGTACCGTTTTTCTTGTCCGAAACTCAACTGCTAAAATGACTGGTTGGTTGGATAAACATTGATTGAGTGATTGACTGAGTTATTGATTAATTATGATTGATTTATTGAATAATTCATTGATTGAAACAGCTGAATGGTGATTGAATGCTTGATTGATTAATTGATTGACTGGTACATTGATTAGTTGACTGATACCTAAATGTTGATCGTCTAACTTCGGTATTGATTGATTGACCGATAGAATGCAATTGACTTCAGGTGTCAATGGGTGATACCAGTCCCAGTCCAATTTTGAAAATGCAGGTAGAATTCGGGATAAGGAATGTGGTCGGGATATTTTGGAGAGGAGACCAACGGATGTGAATTATCAAGATATGCACAAGCACACCCAGGAAGAGAGAGAGAGAGAGAGAGGGGGGGGGGGCATGCATGTCCTCTTAACCCTTATCCCATCTACCCAACAAAGTCCCACCTTACATCTCTCCTCCCCTGCACCATGTACCATCACCCAATCCTGACTCCCGTGAACACACCACTGAGTCTACCAGGGAAAGGTACAATGCTACAATAATGAATGGAATTCCCGTTCACTCATGCATAAAATTTTGATGTAATAAACCATAAAATTCACTCAGCAAACCTAAACTGTTTGCAACTGATCATGAAGTTATCATATCACCCTCAATTCTGTAACCTCCAAAGGACTCATTTCTCACAAATTGAAAGGTGCAATTCCTGCGCAACCTAATTTTCATACCCTTTACAAAAGTGAGCAGTGCTCACCCATGCATGAATTATTTTCGGTCTTTTTGGTCTCATATGAAAGTTGAGTCCATGAGCTATCTGTACATATAAACCTTTTCTTCCAGAATCATGTATTTTTTCATTTGGCAGCCATTTCAAAAGTGTAAAGTTTTTTTGGGGACGCACTGTATTGCTATGATAATGATATGGATGATAATGAATTACTGAAAATAATGATAATGGTAATAATAATCATGATAATAGTAATAGCAAATTAGCAATGATTACACTCGCTTTTGTTATCAAATTTCAATGATGTTTTAAAATGTCAATATCCATAATTCATTTGTACTGCCTTAGACTGGTTCATTGGTTCAGTTATTGATTCCTTATTTTTAATTGTACAAAATCTATACTTCGGCTTTATAGCCGCGATTGATTTTTATCTTAATAAAATTAATTTCAAATGCAAAAATAAAAATACTAGTAGAGGCTTTACGTAATACCATGCGGCAGCCTTGTGAATATTCACTCACCATGGAAACTTGCAGGGAATATCTAGTTTTCAGGTAGTTGACCACACAGGTGAGATAATACGAACATTTCCAGCATTCAATAAAGGTATTTGCGAATGAACAGTAATTTCCTCATCAGATTTATTTGCTTTCAGTAGATCGATAATTATGGCAACGTTCAGTTGCATACATAATGTGTAGGGTGGTTTGTATGCGCGTGGTGATAATAAGATATTTCCAACATTCAATAAATGTATTTGCGAATGAACAGTAATTTCCTCATCAGATTTATTTGCTTTCAGTAGATCGATAATTATGGCAACGTTCAGTTGCATACATATGTAAAATTTTTGTGTAGGGTGGTTGTATGCGCGTGGGTACATTAGCAGAGTACAAGAAAGAAGGCAGGTCTTAACGCTGTGCATGCCTGGTATGGACTGATTTGATTTGATTTGATTTGATTTATTTATTTAAACACGGTAAAAGCCCAATTCAGCTTCTCGGTTGGTTTTCAAAGGGGCCGTGTGACAATTAAAAACAATGAAATACATGAAATATGAATTCGAATATCAAACAATTACAAGTACAAATCGTAACAAAATAAAATACATAAATATTTCAAATTTGGAAAGAGGTTTAGAACATATTATGTATCACAAATATAAAATAGACAAAAACAATTAAGAATTTACATAAAATTAGGCGGAAAGAAAAGCAAATAAACCTAGAATATGTAAATACATTTTTAACGAAAATATGAAAAGAAAAATATGATGTATGCAACGAAATTATTAATGCTCATGCAGGAGTAAAAATAAAAGTAAAAGGAAGAATCTAACATATAAAAACAAAAATACTAAACAGCAATCGCATGAACAAAATATGAGAAAACGAAAACATAAAACCATAAAAACTGAATTAAAGAAGCATGTATCTATACATATAAAACATAAAAAAGAAAAAATGCAGTACCATGGTTTATACAAGGGACATTATTTCAATTTTGAAAGTAAAACAAGAATCTAGCAAATGAAAAAGAATATAATTTAGAAGAGCAATCATATGTACAAAATATGAGAAAAGAAGGTGCAGTACGATGATGTGCAAAAACATAGTATAATCAGTTTAAACGTAATGGTGTGAAATATGAAATATATGAAATATAAGACCAAGTTCAATTATACAGGATATTTATAATGTTCAGGTGTTTAGATATAATATGTAATTAATGACTCCGTAAAATAAGACAAGACAGAACTATTGCGAAAAGCAATAACAAATATAAGAGGAAAGTAAAAGAGTGAAAGAGAGAGAGAGAGAAAAGAAAGGAAGAAATAAATCTCAAAAGGAATGAATTTACGGAGACGTAAAGTTAGTTTAGGTTTGTGTTAGTTATATGAAACTATATGAGTTTACCTTACCATTCCTCAAGCTTAAGTCGTAATGATATTTCTGCTCAAATATAAAGAGAGGCAACTAAATCATTTTGTAAATTCGACAAGCAGTATGTCAGGACTTCAGAGATTCATTTGTAGATTATTCTTTCAATATACACCACCCTTATCATAATACCAGCTTTATTGCGATATAATGGATATAAGATTTAAATATATATATATATTGCTCTATTAGGGAGAACCAATATTTCCATATGCTAGTTTAGATTTAAAATTTCCTATATTGGGGGAGTTTTGAAGCTCTTCTGAAAGTGAGTTCCATATATGGGAACCTCTGTATAAACAATGAATTTACAGGCACCACGTAGTGATAGGAATTGTATGATTCATAAACACCCAATATTGAGAAAACGGGTTTGACAAAAATAAACTACATGGTTTAGAATGTACTTCATGCTTCTATAAGGTGTGTTTTTGGTCAAATCATTTGCTGTGGGTTTCTGTACTCAAAGCTCTACTCTCTACTCTCTACTCAAAGCCCCAAAGGTTTCTTACGCAATTCAATTGACATAAAATATATTCATATGCACAAGGAAAAGAAAGATAAACTAAATTCAAGACTCTGCATAATAAATGAACCAATCAGATGCGAAGGCATATACACCACATGAATATTAATTAAGACAACAAAAGAGTGTGGGAACTAAATGTTGCAACTTGCAACAGAAAAACATAAAGACATGGTGAAAGACAGACTGTTTGGTAAACACAATACATGTACAAGACTCTGGACAGTAAAACAGCTAAAATACAAATAATACAGAGTACAAATGATTTGACAAAAAACACACCTTACAGAAGCATGAAGTACATTCTGAATCATGTAGTTTATTTTTGCGAAACCCTTTTTCTCAATATTGGGTGTTTATGGATCATACAATTCCTATCACTACGTGATGCCTGTAAATTCAATGAATATATTGTTTAGACAGCCTGAGATAGCTTGCAAGAAAAAAAATATCCAAAACATAATACAAGAAGGTGTTAAGAACATCGAATTCGACATTTATTTCATGTTCCATTTGGAAGATATTGTCAATAGAAAAGCCTAAATGGGAGTGTGATAAAAAAAAAAAACATCATTTCATTTTGATGTTTTACATAACAGAAAACAACTTAAGATAAAATTGGAATACACACAGCAGAATGACTGTATTAACACTAAAATATTTAGAGTGGCGAATGCAGGCTCCCACAAAGCAATTATTTTTGTTGGATACAGCCATAAATTCACATATGATTATTACAAACAATTAAAGTTGATGCAACTCTTCATCTATTTGGTTCTTCACATGAAGTGGGGAAACCCTAGCAGTGAATATCTTATTTCTAGTTGTTAACTTGGCACGAGTTTGGTTATCATGAACTTTTATTTTTTTATTTATGCTCTGCTTTCCTTCATATAAAAGGATTTAGATTTTCAAAGCTGGAATTTGCTAAAATGCCCATTTTTTTCACATAATTCAAACTTTAAGTCTTGCTTCATACATTTCATCAAAATACTTCATGACCTTGTCGGAGCACCTGATGACGTCAGCTGGTAGTTTGTCACGTGATGGAAGCTGACTCGGTGGCAGAAAGCAGGTACTCTTAGCGGCTGTACCTAGGAAATTTTCTGCGTCCATGAGAAAGGTGTCGCCTGCAGCCTTCATCTTCTTGAATCCTTCGGGTGACCCATCCCACTGAAGCAAGCTTTCTTTGTACGGCAGCCCGACGGCCTTGCAGTACGCGGAAAGCACCTCGGCAGGATTCGTCAGCAGATCGTCACCATCGATAACCACAGGCTTGGGATCAATATTCTCGTCTTTAAGATACTTCCACAGATCGTAAAGCTCCTTGACAAAGCAGCCAGGTGGAAAATATCGGTCATCGCGTTCGATGTCGTATGTCTTTTCGTTTGCAGCTTCACCTATTGATTTACACAGGGGAAAAAGAAAAAGGAAAATAACAAGCCAGAAAGAAAAAAAATATATAGTTTCAGTATAGTTAAAATTCTGCTGTCCTCATCTTTGGCAAAGTTTTCAATGAACAAGTGGTTTTGATATTCGCGTGTTTAAGTTCTTCAGGAGGTCGTAGAGCTGCATGCCGAATGATATCTCGTCGACAGCTTTATTTAAAGTTTCAATAACACAGTGTGTTTCCAAATAAAGGTAATCCAAATTTAGAAGATTATTATTCGAAGGTCATTTACTTTTGCATTTCAAATGTAGCATATTAAGAAAGAAGAACTCCTCCCCTTTCCATTGATGTCTCACTTGCATCACTGATGTCACGCTCGAGTGAGTATATTGTCACTGAAGATGACTGGTACAAATTCCATTTTTTGCAACTTTTTGAAATTGAACAAAGTGAATGCTTTCAGCAAAAGTATGTTTACATTGCTCTTGAATAAGGCAAGTTAAATGATTCTTGCTAATGATTATCGGAAAGACTATGCTCTTCCCGTTATTTGTGCCATGCTGCCTTCGCTTTGTGGTAGTATCCCTAAAATTTGGGGGAAATTGATGCCTTGTCGTAGCAATGTTCTCGTCTGAACACTCGGACATCTTCCTGCCAGATTACATTTTCTTTGGATAAGGCTAGTCCCATGCTCTAGGCATTTCCTAATATTCTTCCAATTTCCTAACTGCTGAAGGCAGATGTTCCCTGAAATCCTCATGAGTTCCTTGCAAATTTCCTTCTTCCTGGTGAAAGGTTGGAACCTTGACAGTTGAAAGTGCGTTCTTCAGTCAAGTGAATTCATTTTAGGGGATGATAACCGATGATTATATTCAACGGGTATACCAGATCCGCCAATGAGCACAACTGAACACTGTAAAAAAAAGCTCTTGAAGTTCGTCATATTCATTAAGAAAGCACTCGATTACGTTTGGCGCCAATGAAAAAGACAATATCATTCTTTCATCCATTTACGATAACCTGCAAAAAATGAAATACGTACCCGTTGCCTACTACAAGTTACAATGAACTCAGTCACGCGTGACATTAGTGATGCAAGTTACGTATATATGGAGAGAGAAGTTCCTCTTTTCATGTAAATTGCGAAAGTTAATAACCTTGAAACATTAATCCCATGAGTTTGGATTACCTTTATTTTGATACACACTGTACAGACTTCATGTATGTGTAATAATCACAAGGATAGTGAATTGATGAAATCTGTGTAACTAGCACAGAAAATACAGAAACAGAAGATCTAAGGGAGAACCACAATTCGCACAGAATTTGTTACTGCGAACTTATAGTCAGTTAACCTACCTTTTAACAGTCCTAGCTCAGAGAACTGCTTATACATGGACTTCCGGTAAGAAAGGATAGACCGGACGGGGTTCCGGATGAGAAAGGTGTGTTGGTAGCCCGTTGGAAGGTACTGTCGATACCCCTCTGTCATGGCCATGCCCATATCTTTGACAAACACATGTTTAGCGGTAGTTGCTTCAAGTCGACGCTTTACAGATCCATATCTGCACCCGTGAGAATATAATAAATTTCGCTTTAATGTTAAAGTCTAAATACGGTTGTAAATAGTTCAGCAGAAAATATTTCTTGATTTTGTATTTCGTGTTGATATAATGAAGTTATAGTGATCAGCACGAACCATGCCCTCCCCCCCCCCCCCAAAAAAAAAAATACTTGTACATCGAGAGAGGCAGAATGGGATACGAGTAAAAAGAGGGACAGAAATTGAGATATCGATTATAGCCCCCCCCCCCCCCCCCCCCCCCCCCCCCTTAAAAATGTCAGTGAAAGTCGGGAACTCACGGTAGACGGTCTGGCTCGAGTTTTGAATTAGTTATTTTATCCATGAATTCTTTGGCGGTCTGGAAGATCTCCTCGTTACCCTCGTACTCCATAGGAATATCACGATTGGTTTGCCACTTATACTCTAACCCGACGGTATTACTCATATTGTAGGGTTCGATCCACACCTCGGTGTCATCAATAAAACTGAGACACTTGGCGAAAGCCGTAGAGACTGCTCTCGGCACACACCAAATAATGGTTCTGCTACCTTCAGCATTGCAATTCGAAGGCGACGAAGACATGATATTATTCTCCTTAACAGGAATGTATATAAAAATCTAATGCCTCAGCAATTTATATATCAGATGTTTAAACTGTTTCAACCCTAAGCTCATTAACATTTGATGCTGAAACGTATTGTTCGTTAATTCCTTTTAAAACGGTATGACGGCCGGAATATGGTACGTAGATCAGTGGAAAAGTCCTCGTATTCCAGATTTCAAGATGATTGCATTAATTTTCAAAATTAGCTTACTCATTGTTGTTAGAGCATGCAATACATTGTCCGCTGTTTCTAAAACGGACTTTAATATTTGTCTAGCAGTGTTTAAACGAAAAAGACGAAATAGCTGTTTGGTCGTCGACTCCATGTAAATTCCCAGGTAATATTTAGTATTCTCTTTTTTTTTAATCTGTATGCCATCATACAATAGTAAAATGTATATAAGCATAATTGGCGTATCCAGACTTTTCCATCAAGAGGGGCAAAACCACTCATCAACGGCGATGATTCTTTGCGAGGAAATATATATTTTTTTTTTAAAAGAAGGTCCAGTATAAGCATGATTAGCCAGTTTCCATGATCGATCTTACAGTCATTGACTGTAGAGGTGCCGTATTTGATCTACATTGCTGTTTTATCGTCTATCAAATAAAGTGATGTGCTATATGCATATTGATACTGACGTGCGCATGTGTTGTTTTTAAAAAAAAAAATTAAAAAGTTGACAAAAGATTACCTAAAATCAAGAATGCAGAATGTAGAAAGTAGAATTCATCTACTAACTTAACGTACAGATTAATGCCTACGTGACTGATATATATATAGAGCAAAGATTATGTGACACAGTATGGTTTGCTTCCTTATTTCTATAACACTAATTTTTAGAAATTATGGTGTACTTGGAGAGAAATAATAACTGTTTGAAATTGAGGGAGCTGTAATAATAAATCTTGAATAGTTTTGCTCTGTACGTATTGCCCCGTATAATACTGCAATAATTTAAATGTGGAATAATTGCTGCTTTATAAATATTCACTAAAATTTTACTAGGGAGAAAATTCTTCAGTCTAGTCAAGACACCAATACTTCGAGAAATTTTTAAAGAAATAAGATCAGTATGACATTTTTTTTTCTGAAGCGCTCTCTGAGGGAGGAGCAGCTCTGACAGCTCTCTCTCTCTCTTTTCTGCTATTTTGAGCTCTTTCTGTATGTATCAAGGCTTTAAATTATGAACAGTCTTTTGGTAATACATCTTGGATTCTGCTAGACAAGATTTGGATCCTATCTTATCGTGGAAGACCAGTTACACCTTGGTCTCTAAAATCTTAATTGTTTTCGTTCTTTAACTTCATATTCTAACAGGATCAAGACTACCTGGAACTTTCTTTTTTCTTTGTGTGAAAAATTAGATATTTATTCTTTTCTTAATTCGAAAATAATTTGTTACATTTAAGACCAATCTCAAACTATACTTGAACTTAAACCAAACTTAACTACAAATACTTGATATAATAGAGACAGAGAGAGAGAGAGAGAGAGAGAGAGAGGAGGGGAAGAATGCTGGTTTCCTAACTACAACAGTAGTTCCAGTGTCAACTGTCAATGTGATGGCATGTTAATAGTGCCGGGTCATGGGCGAAAAGGGTTGAACGAACATAAATGACATGAAGATTGTAACACGAGTCATTATAGTGGGACAGAAGCATAGTTTAAGCAGCTTTTGTAGAAAAGAGTATGTTAATTTGAGATTTCGGATTACAGTTAGGAGAGAGTTCCAAGACTGTCTGGGCCAGTATGTTGAATGGATGTAGGGTTGATGCCGATTCGGGGTTTCCTAGATGGATTTTGTCTGTTTGTCTAGTGAGACAAGAGTGTATAAGGGGGAAGTCTGAAGGTAGTTGTCCGTTAACCCATTCGTGACAGGAATTATTTAAAGCCTAATTTGATCAGCTTTTATTCTTCAAATTGGCAACACCAACATTTTTATTTTATTGCTACACTTTTCTTATAACACATCATGTATCTGAAATGAATAAAAATTGACAGAAATTACGATGAGAAGTCAAAAAGTTGCCAATTTGCAGGGAAAACTGTAATTTGAAACTTTCTATCACATTGTCAATTTAAGGATTGTAATGCTTATTTTCCATTAAAAAAATTTCAGCACCAAACAAAGAATATTGAGGCAACCAAAATGGGCACAGTTTGTGCAGAATTTTTTGCTCTTTCTGCTCATGTATTTGGTATGATTTTTAGTGCTTTGCATCAAAAGATATTAGGCCAAACCACAAAATGTGGACCTCTGTCACGAATGGGTTAAAAGCGGAAATAAAAAGTACTATTTGCATAGTATGCATGGCAGAATAACTATGACTAAATGATCGTATATCATAAATGAAATAATGGATGGAACGTAATTTTTCAATACATAATATACCAATTTTGCGTGAGATTATATACATGATTATTCCACCTAAAATTTTCATTCACGAGTACGTCAAGGAATTTCGTATATTCTCTTTTCTTTCCAACAATTCAGTTTCAAGTAGATAAACTAAAATCAATACCCATTTGACCACAATTGCATATAGTAAATGTATCATGGTCATTATAGTATTATATATAGTATTGTATCATAGCATAATGTATTAGAATTGACTTATTTGTTCGGCTTTGTTTTTTTTTCAAAGTTTATTCGCTGTTAAATGTTCTTAATCAACAAGTTCCATATGTAAATACGTTTGTCTGTGCCTACCGACACTATGACCTAAAAAAATAAAAAAAATTTGTGAATGACTACCTGTTTGTTTTTTACTTGTATTCTGAGTTATTATGTATCATACCATTATTGCAAATTTGTAAATACGTAAATATTTAATTGCTTTGAATATCAAAGTACACGTACGATTTTCTCCACTACCTATTTTGGGTGATATGAGGAAATTAAAAATCACATTGTCATTACTGTCATTGTCATCACCCTCGAAAAATATTTCAGTATTTCAATCTATTTTTATAGTCTAAATATTTTCTTGTATGAACTTGACACTAGGTATTTTTAAAGTATTTTAAAATAAATCCATGTTTATATTTCACTAATTTTAGTACACCTTGTGTAATTCATGGTTTCCGTAAATCTCTATCAATAAACTCGTTAAAATAGAAAACAGTAATTGTCATGTACTGATGTGGAATGAAACTTTGTAAAGAATGTATCATATGAGTCATTAGCGTTATTACACTTTAGACGTTAGATCAATCGATAATTATCAACATTCTTTAAACAACGACATAGTTTAATCATAATCAATGCGCCTATTTATGTACTAGTTACTGGACTGTTTATTCTCTCATTCACCATTGAGAATACTGGGAAATGATGGGATAGATCCAGGGCCGTACGAAGAAATTATTTCCAGGGGGAGGGGGTAAGATGCGTAAAATTTTTTCGAAGCTAAAAAGCGAGGAAGCGGAGCAACCGAGCTGGTCATGAGGGCGCTTTGGCATTTTTAAAAGAGAAACTGACGGATTTGGTGTACACTTTTCATGGTTTTTGTGAAAATTTTCAGTAAAAAATGTCAGTTTTCAAAATTTTGGGGGTGTCAACTGCCCCCGGATAAATTTTCAGTAAAAAATGTAAGTTTTCAAAATTTCTGGGGTGTCAACTGCCCCCCCGGATAGATCACTGTAGACAAGATCTACATATTTTTCTTCATGTTGTATCAAATATATTGTCTATTAAAGGATATAAATTGAAAGTAACCTAACGGGTCATTTGTTTCATCATGAGTACAATGATTGAGTCAATTTATATTGAAGTCTCCTAGAATATAATGAATCTTATTTCTCATTTTCCAGTATTTCAAGAGCATTCTGAATTTTCTCATTTTTTCTAGTCGAATTCCTGTACAATATTGATAGCATAATTTTGATCAATAATCTGCCATTTCCAAATGTAGACCTTCTAAATCCTTTTCTCTTTTGCAAACAGTTACATGCCGATTGGTTAAATACAATGTAGGATGTACGTAAAATTCCAGAAACGGAAGTGTACGCATGAGACATCTATAAAGATAGCGTCGAATACCAAGTTAAATCCTCGAGGAGAAACAGCTCATTTTTCAGGTTCATTCGAGGATTGTTGCACTTTATTCAGTCTCTACTCTCTTAAAATAAAAATGAGTGAACGCGGTCACTCTGTTAGGGGTGAATTTCGGAAGAGAGTGCATTTAGATTGAATTAAGAGTGATATTCACTCTTTGAGGCCAGGTTGACCTCAGTGATCACGCAATAATTTTGAGTGATCACTGAGGTCACCCCTAAAATAGTGAATATATAGTGGATATTTAAAATTCTTACTCGAAATTCACTATATTCTGAAATTCATCCAATAGTGAACGCGTTCATACTTTTTTAAAGAGAGTGTAGTTGTTTTCTCAAAAGTATTGTAAGAATTATAGAAATAATCATAATTTCCTTGCTCGTCTAGTCTGTGACCCAGCTATAATCATGAAGGCAGGTCGTAGTTTCAGGGCATAGTTGTTTCCCCAGACCCCAGTGGAAGGCACATCAGATTTGGACATGATAATAATGATAATAATAATAATTAATTCTTATAGAACGCTTTTACAGAAAAGCTGACCAGAGCGCTATTACAACAGAAATGGATAACAATTAAATAAGGAAGAGTAATTTATGATATATTGTTTACGTAATCATAATGAAATATTTATTCACAGTTAACTGTAAACTCATTTGATCAATTGAGACCCATATCTCTAACACCAAATTTTGCCAGAGTGTTGGAATCTTTTAATTGCTAAGTAGATAGTTGATGATATTGCAGAGCACATTGATGAGAAACAGTTTGGTAATGTCAAGGGATCCTCCACTGGTCATTATTTAGTTGATCTTATGAAATTTGTATAGAGGGTCTTGATAAGCCTGGACACTATGCTTATTTGGCTACGATTGATTTTACGAAAGCTTTCGATTGGGTCAACCATAACATACTAGTAAAGAAGTTGATCAATCTTGGTGTACGGAAATCTATTGTACCTATCATTTGTAGTGTCCTCACAGGTCGAACGCAAAGTACGAAGATAGAAAGGTACACTGTGTACCTCACCTCTGTAGCATACATCATGTGGCGTGCCACAAGGCACTAAACTAGGTCCAATTTTGTTCCTAATCCTTGTAAATGATGCCACTAGTGAAGTTGAAAACAAATGGAAGTATGTAGATGATCTAACTCTTGGAGAGGTTGTTATGCGAAATCAGCTCCCTACTCTACATAAATCTCTTGATAATGTTTCACAATGGTGCCAACAAAATGATGTGCTTCCTAAACCTGCCAAATGCAATTTGATGAACATATGCTTTCTTAGACAAATGAACCCCCGTACAGATTTTACATTGAATGATGTACACCTTAATACTGTTCCGCACTTGAAATTGTTGGGAATTACGATCCAAGATGATCTTAAGTGGAATCTGCATGTGGAAGACATAGTCTCAAAAGCCTCTCGGAAGTTATACACCCTGTGTATTCTTAGGAAATGTAAAACTCCCATCCAAGATATGGTAACGGTATACTCTTGCTACATCAGACCTGTTCTCGAATATGCTTGCCCAGTGTGACATACCTCACTTACAATTGCTCAAGCTGACAAAATTGAATTTGTGCAAAAGAGAGCACTCAGGATTATCTTGGGTAAGATTTACACAGGTTAATCGAAGCTCTCAATGTTTGTAAATTACCTACTCTCTGCTGCCGCCGAGATGCCCTCCTCCATGGTTTCGGCAAACAAATTCTCAATTCTGTCACACATAGAAACCTACTCCCACCTGCAAAGGCTAGTACCTCTGGTAGACGGCTGAGAGACATGTCGGGACTTTGTACCATTAAAGGGGGTACCCAATGCTGAAACAATGTTAGTTCATTTAAAAGAGCATGATTTTATTAGCAGAAAATCATCTGCCTAAAGTTATTTTAAAAAGTCGTGTTGCCAAGGAACCCCCAAATGTGGTAAGATTTCAGGATATTTTTGACCCCTCAGCTTCAACTGGGTACCCACTTTGACGTCAAAATGACGTCAAAGTGGGTACCTTGTCGCGCACTTCTAGCAAAATGCGCGCAAGGTATAATACATATTGCACAGTCTAGCGCGCATCACAACTGCAATGCGCGAAGCTGGGTACCCACTTTTACGTCATACCTCATACTCAAATTTTTTGGTCAACTCTTGACTTTTCATGAGAAAATTAGCCAAAATGTATTGATTTCTATTTAAAATCATCAAATTTTTAATGTTATTCTTCTTAGAATGCTATTCTCGATCATATATAAAAAAAAAATTACCATTGTGTAATCACTTTAAATGTAAAACTGACAGATACCACAAATCCACCATACCCTTTTTGGCTAGAAATCTAAAGATCTAATTTCTTAAAATGTAACATGTAACAAATGTTTCTCTCTCTTGATTTTTTTTTTCAAAGAGATGATTATTACTCATTTATGATTTTTTACATAGTTACATTTTACTTTACAATTTTGCAACAAAATCAAATTACACCGTACATGTCCCTAGCTGTTTACTAGAAGTACTGGCCTGTGGTAATTTAATTTTTTTTTTTTACTTGAGCTTGTGTGTATGTATATGTAGTGTGGACGTGTGTGTGTGTGTGTGTTTACATGTATGAATATTATTTGTAACGTCTTTTATGTAATGCTGTTATTTATTTTGTATGTTGACTGTCGTCATATATTTATCTATTTATGTTAAGTATGTAAACTGATCCTATTAGCTTTGCTGCTGATCAGTATTTTCATATACCAATACATAAAACAAATAAAATCAATAAATAAATTTATGTGAATAAACAAAGTGAAAATTGAGCACACGATGAAATATTAATACAAAAGTCTATTGGTGTTCAGAAATTTGGCTATGTTGTGTGATAGCAGTTTGTAGTTGTGAAAAAAGTTTGAATGTGAAATTCCTAAAATTCCATATTTTGACACTCTTCCGATTACAACCGAAAAACGAAAAATAAAAGATGCAACTTTATAGTTATTTATGATGTTATATGTCAGATTAATTAGTGGGCAGGCGCGGGCATGTCGAGTAATTTTGATTAATAATCGGGAAATTTTTGCACCATTTCTATTCGCTTGTACTGTTCGTATCATTTATCAGACGAGCGGTAGCGAAAAGTAATTATCACTGGCCGGTTAGTTTGCCGCCAGGCAGGAATCTTTTGTCTACGTCTCTGCAAGGAAGATCCAGTTAAGCACATGCCAGACATATTTTTTTCCTGGCGGCATCGAACATAGGGAATGGGATAGATGTGAATCCAGCTCTTGAAACTCCCTGATTAAAATGACAGCTTACGCAAACATTGATTTATATTTCTGCAGGCCCCTTAGAGACGTAAACTCGATGGAACACTCTACTCCTCAAGGACATGGCGCATAGAACTCATTGGAACATTCTACTCCTCGGGGACAAGACACATGGAACTTAGTGGAACATACTACTCCTCGGGGAAAAGACACATGGAACTCAGTGGAACATTCTACTCCTCAGGGACAAGACGCATCGAACTCAGTGGAAAATTCTACTCCTCAGGGACAAGACGCATCGAACTCAGAGGAAAATTCTACTCCTCAGGGACAATGACACATGGAACTGCCCTCAAGGAGCCGAACCATCATCACTTCCAACAAACACTTCATTGCCACGGGCCTATTCTTCATATAAATTTACTATCATCCTCTCCTCCCCCTGAATTCGCCCCATCCTGTTCTACTCCAACATTCAACTCATCTAATTCTCAAACTTCATTTGCCCAAATTCGTTCTCCCGCGGAATTCACACATACTCTTTCTCCCTCCACACCCCTAATCTTGTTCCTCCCATACGCCAGACCCATCTCGTTTCCCCGTTACACCCAGCCCATCTCGTTCCTTTTCTACACCCTACCCATCTAGCTCCCCTTCTACACCTCACCCATCCCGTTCCCCCTCTGCACCAAACATATCTCGTTCTTTTCTACACCCCATCCATCTAGTTCCCCTTCTACACCTCACCCATCTCGTTCCCCCTCTGCACAAAGCCCATGTCGTTCCTTTTCCACACCCCGACTCATCTCATTCCCCTTAATTCTACACCCCACCAATCTCGTTCCTTTTCGACAACCCACCAATCTCGTTCCCCTCCTACATCCCACTTATCCCGTTCCCCCTCTGCACCAAACATATCTCGTTTCTTTTGTACATCCCACCCATCTCGTTCCCTTCCACACCTCACCCATCTCAATCCCCTTCCACACCTCACCCATCTCAATCCCCTTTTACATCCCACCCATCTCGTTCCCCTTCTACATCCCACCATCTCGTTCCCCATCTACATCCCACCCATCTCGTTCCCCTTCTACACCTCACCCATATTCCTCCGCTACACCAAACACAACTTATTCCTTTTCTACACCCCACCCATCTCATTCCTCGATCCGCTACACCAAACACATCTCATTCCTTTTTTACACCCCAACCATCTCATTCCTCCGCTACACCAAACACACCTCGTTCCTTTTCTACACCCCACCCATCTCATTCCCCCGCTAAACCAAATACACCCTGTTCCTTTTCTACAACCCACCCATCTCACTCCCCCTCTATACAAATCTCATTTCCTTCCTTTTTTACGTCCAACCCATCTCGGTACTCCTATACTCGCAACCCATCTAGGTCCTCCTCTACCCCAAACCCATATCTTCTCCCCTTACGCCAAGCCCATCTTGTTCTCCCTATCAACCAGGCCCAGCATGACAGTGAAAAACCAATGTCAGCACACAGTTGCCTCCACCATTCTGCAAATGACTTCCGGGCAAAGTTTCCAAAGTACCTGACAACATCAGGGCTCAGAAAGCACATCACAACCATGACACAACGGCTTAACTTGGAGGTGAATCAGCTGGATGATAGTATAAATGATAGTTGGTATCACGTACTATAGGAAGATGAACTTATTAGAACTTTGAAGTATGATTTCAAAGATCATCTAGGTAAATGCCCTGCTGCTTTACTCACGGGCGTTTTGTTTTAGAAAAGTGTAAATGATTTGGAAAAAATTAAGTATATTGTTAAATGCAGCAAATTAAACACAATGAAAACCGGCGACTAGATAACTTTGTTACTTTTTAAGATTTATGAGGACATGACTTAATTGACTATGCTGACTTTGCCTCAAATGAATGATTTTTCTAAAACCTAAAATTGAAATTACCTTTGTTTGTTATGATTCATTTTCATGGTAAGGAGTGTCCCATTTTTGTGCGAGGAATTTCAAGTTTAGATTGATGTTTGTAAATGGGATAGATCCCGACGACCTGGGCGTTATACACATTTCTACATCTTATTCCAGAGAAAAACAGGAAGAAGAAATCTGAAAAGATGAGTTAAGGTGCAAGTGTAAGTTGATTTTTTTATATACATGTACGCCTCTGCCTGCCCACTGAAGGTGCATTATGCCAGAGCCATTATGTTTTCAAGGAGGCTTTATATTGATCAATCTGTGCATAAGCGAATTTATTTCTGATAAGTAGGGGTTATGAATTGATTTCCATTGTCCTTTCGCTAATCACTGAATCTCAGTATTGTATTATTTATTACTGAATTATATAAATGTAGATCGAGTGTTAATACATGTACTTGAAAGCATTGATCTATCTATTGTTTCAGATGGTTGTCTGTAACTGCATGCATGCATACTGTAATACGGTTAGACTGTAAGTATTGTAAGTTTTGGATTTTAAGAGGGATTTTATTGTTTGCAATAAAAGGGTTCTCGCACTGAACCAAAGGAATGAGGTGTCGATCACAAAGTGGAGTGAATTGAACCACCATCATCAAAGGAGTGGAGTTATTTTGTTTACTCTGCAAAGCCAGTGGTAGGAGCAGACTGCTTTGCAAGCAGAGGAGGAACAAATACAATTGTCTGGCTTTATCTGAGTAGGGTAAGACAGGATGGCTGAGCTAATTAAGGAACAATAATGTGAATTATTTACATATTTATTGTTAGTATTTGCATTTTGATATCAATTAGTTAAACACGTATGTGGGGTATCTTGATCAAATCATATTGACTCTTGTTGCTTGAATAACTGCCTTGATAATTATCATGTGTCTGAGTTAGTAGCGTAGCTGAAATAGAACAAGAAATGATGATTAATATGTTTAGGCATAATATATATGGCCAATTTATATATGGCATTGTATTAATGAGTGTTTCCTCTGTCTCCCTTTTGTATTCACAAGGTTTCCTAGTTTTCTGTGTTTATTTCCTACCACACTTCTTTCGAAAAGGCTGTGAATGATTAAATTTTCTTTCACCTCCTACTCCTTATGTGGTTCTAGTTTGCTTGTGTGTGTGTGTGTGTGTGTGTGTGTTTGTGTGTGTGCATCCTGACAAATGCTGTGAACAATCTACAAGACCAGACTATGACAAATGGTGTCAGGAGTGGGATCTGCAGCCACGTCAGTTGGCTGGAACATCACCCTACAAGCGTGGTAGTGAGGAGCAGAAGTACGAGAACTAAGACGGACAAGGTCGGACACAGACAAGCAAGAACAAGGCAGAGAAGGAAAACCTTACTACAGCACAAGGGATATAAAACAAGGCAGTGTGTTAACTCAAGTAAACAGTACTGATAGTATGAAGGTTGTAAGAAGTTGCATGATCATAAAAATTCTATATTTTTCTTTGTGTTGTAGTTTCTCTCCTTAATGTAAACCAGGAGATTCCGAAGAACATAAGATTTCTTTCCCTGTTTTGAAGAACATCGTAGTTTTCCCACCTTTCTTGTGTTTTTCCACTCTTTTCTTTTGTTTTGGGCTTTGTTCTTTCTTGTGGTTTCCACAAGGTTACGCTGGCAACATGGCAGGTGACTATGTAACAAATGGGGCTTCCCCAGGGCTATGGGAAATGGTTAGTGCTTTGACTGTGCTTTTCAAAACTCATTCACAAGCAATGCCGGCTATGCAAAAAATCAAATTTTTGTGGTACTCCTGATGATCCTTCAAAAAGAGAATGGTTTAGATGAATTTGATGACTGCTGTTCATATAATAAACTAGATAGCTGTGATAAGGCGCCGGTGATGGTGACACAGTTGGTGGGTCCTGCCAAATTAAGAAAATATTTTGTGCCGTGATTCGAGTGTCCGTGAGGATGAGTTTGAAATAAGAAAGGTGTTGCAGTCTCAATTTGGGCACCTGGAATCAGTGCAGACTCTAACTTCTGAACTTCACAGTAGGGTGCAACATGATGGAAAGTCTTTAGCAGACTTCATCACCCATCTTATTCGCCTGTATGACAGGGTAGAATCTGTACCCACCAGGGATGAAAAGAAAGCTTTGAAGCTGCTAAGGAACAGCACACTGAAAGAAAGGTTCATTAAGAATGTAAAAGAAAAGCAAGTTCAGAGAGAGTTCAGGTGTATAGCCTTGTCCAATGAAAGTCAATATTTCAGGATGCAGATTCAATGTTGACAAGGATCACAAAGGTGAGTGTGAAGTCGAGGCAGCAAGGGCAGCTGTTTCTGAGGAACCATTAATGATACACATGCAAGGCAAAATTGCCAACCGAAGAGAAACCTTGAACGAAGTTGTTGAAATGCTGCATTCACCGAGGCCTGATTCTAGGCTGGGGTTAAACCTCTGGCAGGAAAGTGCTTATCTGCTTATTTCATATTTGCTTTAACCTTTTTCTTATATTTTCCACAGGCTGAAAGGCCTACCTAAGAATGTCCAGAGAGTGGTCCACCTGATGTGAAAGGATTCTTTAAGGATAAAAGGTCCTAATAAATATTTCCAAATCATCAAAAAGCAGGACTTTCCCGCTCCTGTGGCCACTGATTGACAAAATGAGCTGAAAATATACCTGGACCTAGCCTGTTAAGTCCTGTTAGAATTTAACATATTTACTCCAACAGAAGTTCTCATAATATTTTTGTTTTTTCTTTTTCAGGTAAAAGTCACTTAGACCGGTGTGAATAGGGACAACATGGTGCACAACTACAAGTCCTGTCCAGGGAGCAAGACTGTCAAGAAACATTCCCCTGAGGATGTCAATAAGGCTGTTGCAGCCTGTAAAGCAGGAATGTCCTTAAAGGAGAATGCAACCTTGACATCAGTGTGCTTCCAGTGAATGAAGAAGAAAAGGAAGAGTAAACAGTGAAAATTTGACCAAATCGGACAATCTGTTCAAGAGTTATGAATTTGAAAGTTTAAGTTAATCCTCATTATAGGATCCTTAAATTGGCAACTTTGCCAGCATCTGTGATGTCATCGTGGACAACTCTCCATTCATTTTGTACACAGAATTCAACATTTTCTTTATTTTCAAGAGAAATAAAAATTCTTTTGATTTATTGTTTGAGTATAACATGGCTATATCAATTGTGCAAGCATATTGGGAAGAATTATATTGATTTCTGACCTGAAATTTCCTATAAATCAATTTTTTTAGAAAAATTATGTACAAAATGAATTGAGAGTTGTCCACAATGACATCACAAATGCTGGCAAAGTTGCCAACTCAAGGATCCTCATAATAGGGATTTACTGAAACTTTCAAAATTCATAACTCTTGAACTGCTTGTCCAATTTTGCTCAAACTTTCACTGTTTACTCTTCTTGATCATCTTTATTCACTAAGAGCACACTGATGCTTGGGTTGCATTCTCCTTTAAGAAATGCAGTAGAGGAGTATGGCATGCCAAAGAGTGTTATTTACAGACACTTTAAAGAACCACATACTTCTAAGCAAGGCAGACTGTTCTAAGTGCAGAAGAACGACTCTTGGTTGCACGACTTGGAACTTGTGCAGACAGGGGATTTCCATAGATGACCTAGACCTTAAATATGTTGTAAAAAGCTATCTAGATAAGCGTTTCATGGAGAATATGCCAGGACCAGAATGGGCTGCCAGTTTCATAAAGGGACACAAAGATGAGCTCGCAACAAGGATGTGCCAGAATATAAAGCAAATCCAGAGCAGCAGTTTCAAGGGTGATCATCAATGATTACTTTGATCAACTACAAGACACCTTGAGGACATTCCCTTGCCAATATAGTGAACTACAATGAAACAAACAAACCTGTCAGATGACCCAGGGAAGAAGAAAGTCATTATGAGGACAGTACTAGTATAATAACTATAATAACTTATTTGTTGGGGGGGGGGGTTCAATTTTCAGTTCAAAGAAGTAATACATGGGGGTTCAATTTTCATTTCAAAGAAGTAATACATTTTGCTTCCCAAAAAATCTGCTACTGGCAGAGCTGTTTATTTACATTTCTGCATAAGATCACAGTTGTTGTCATCAAGTTCGGTGGTTATCGCAAGTCTCTGCTTTGCGTGACCTCCACATTGGAAATAAATATATTGGTGTTTCTCATTTTTTTAATTTTAAATTTTTTGCAACCTTCTGAAAGAAGACCATCTTGGGGTCAACAAACCTCACTTTTTGGACAAATTGTGGAGATTCATCCCAAAGAAGAGATTTTCCTAATGAGATAGATCAGAATAATTTCAAGCCTGTGTAGCGTCCCTTTTGGCCAGCCCTAATCTACCTAATCAATAACTTGTAATGGCGCTGCATGTTGACTAAAACAACAAGACTGATTTTTAACTGTCATATGTCCTTGTCTCGCAAGTTATCTTTGATCATGGTCATTGCATCTTGTTACAAATGTATAATGGCATATTTTACTGCCTTCCCAGGATATCCGAATTCTTTGGGAGCTGCTAATTCTTTATCACATTTCCATGGTGACGAAAGTGAAATTCACACACAGACTAACATAAAAAAATAAGAAAATAGTGCTTTGCATCATATATGTACCATCATACCAAATATATATATTTCCCTGTTTAATAAAACTGCAAATATTTCCGCAAAATTAAAACAAAATCATTAGTACTGATTATACAAAATAACTATTCATAAGATAATATACTCGTGAAAAGGCACAGGTGGTTATACAAGCTGCATATGAACAATATAATGAAAAGCCAGTACATGTACATACTTTACCCATTCTGAAAGACTTAGAGTATATGGATAGTAAAACAAGAAAGGTAATTATAAAATATCATGCATTTTCTCCATAAAGTGTTTCTTGTTAATTTCCACAGAAATATCCCGCATTTTAAATTTTTTTACTGATAGATTAATCCATCTTTAGAAAATATAAAGGTAAGTTTATACATATACATGAGCAATAAAATCTAGTTAACAATCTTCTTTTCTAAGTTTGAAAGACTTGCTATAAATGGAAATTGAAATGAAATTCCAACACTGAAATGAAATGAAAATTGATCAGACTTTGTATTTGAATAAATCATACTAGTACTGATTTGCGTAATTACTAAGAGAGTTGTCAATGCAAGGAAAAGTGTGGGGGGGGGGGAACAAAGTAATATTGAAAATGTAAGCCATACACATTTAAACCAAATATATCTTTGTATTTCACTACACCTGAACTGACATTTTTACATAAACATACCTGCCAACCCTGACAGCCAAGAAATAGGAACAAATTTATTAAGAAATTTTTCAAAAATTGGAACATTCCTCAATTTCCTATTCAATACTACACACAAATTTGTAAAGAAGTAGGAACATACGTGTTAAAACGGCAATTTTCTTTTCCCCCAAAGTAGGAATATTCCTATTTAATACAACGGTTGCAGGTATGCATAACTGTTTATAATCTTCAACAAGAAATATTATTTAATCAAAACTGAATTGGCTTTCATAATAAAAGCACTACACATATGTAGAGCCAATAATCAAACAGATAAAAAAAGGAAGTTAATTCCAGTGATAAGTGAAAGAAGATACCAATCAATTCCACAAGTTTCTCTACTAAGGATATCACAGTTACAGTTCATACATGTAAATGTTTTAGGCTAACCTCGTTATACAAAACTCCTCTGGACCAAGGAAATAACCTCCATATCGAAACCTTGTTATATCAGGGCTGAAAAACAATAAAATACAAAGCAGCGGGGCCGGAAAAATTACCTTGTTAAAACGAGAGTGTGTTATAACAGTGTTCTTTGTAACGAAGTTCCACTGTAAAAGTATTTAATTTGATTGAAGCAACAACAGCTGTGAAATGGAGTTCTGGTCATGCCATTACAATGTCAAAGAAACTGTGTCAAAGAGATGGGGAAGGTTGGTTAAGTAGTAAACAAACATGTGAAATGCCGAAGGCGGTCTCGCCTGCATCACGTGAATCATCATGGCAGCATTCTGATTTGGTGAAAAATTGTGGTTGGGGCATTTAAGGGGTGCTATCCCCGAGTCTCATAGAACTTTTCAGGACAAAACTTTCATGGAAAGTCAACAAAAATATTTGAAAATAAGGGAAATAATTTTGAAATACAATTTAAATTAATTTACCTTAAATGGCCTTTGACCTTGACTTTGTAACCGGAAATTTGTTCCACATGATTTGTGATACTTAATAACCCTTTTGAATAATTTTCATAGAATTCTAAAGAAAACTGTACAAATGAGGGTAAAGTTACACAAATTTAACCCTAGGTTAAGTTTTTACAACACCTTTGACCTTGATTATGTGATCTGAAATTTGGTTCACATCAGCACCCCCCTAAAAAAAAATGTGCTATGTGCGCCTCCTCCCCCCCCCCCCCCCCTCCCCTTCACATTTTAGACATCAGAAAAATTACCTCTTTTTAAAGGGAGGGAATAGGAAAGTACGAAATATTTTGTTAAGAAAAATCATCAAAAAATTAATAACCCCAATATTTTTTTTTTCTGCTTTCCCTCTCCCCCTTTTAAACTTTAGGCTACCAAAGCCACAAACATTAGCCTCTGTTGCACTGCCAAATACATGCCCACTTATGCATACATAAGCACCCCTACAATAAACATGGCACACGCCACACGGGGGATACGCAGCTGGCAAACAAACGCTTGGATTCACCCTAGTAGTAGAAGGGCATCTAGAGTTCTTCATGACTGTGGGTGGGATCTTCTGTCATCCAGTCATCATCATACTCCTCCCAGCGCTGATCGGCCTTTTCACGCTTCATCTTGGGGTTAAAGAGAGCAGAAACATTTTCTATTTGGTTCTTCAAACTTGAAGTGGAAACAGAGTCCTCCTCCTCTGAAGTGAGAATATCAAACACCTGCAAATCAAAATAAATATCAGTTGAATATTAAAGTTCAGGTTTACAACAACAAACAATTGTTGACAAAAAAAGTAGCTATTTTTGTCCAGAACACAGTATACAATATGCATGAAATTACTTGCTACACATTTATATCCGTTATAACATGAATCTGCCCAGATAACTGGTAAATTGTGCATCATATGATATAATACAATGCCCACTGGCCTTATGTAAATGAGCAAATTGAAACTAGGGCAACACCTGATATCATGATCCATGTATAGTTGTAAGTTTGTGCGCATCTATTGTCTAAGGCATCAGGGCGTGTATTCAAACCACTTCTAAGAACTTTTTCTTATATCTCTGAAATTTTCTAAGAATTAGCCTAAATGAAGAAATTTACAATATTCTAACAACATTAAAGCAAATTTTATTAGGTAAAAAATACACGTTGATAGAGAAAAAAGCTTAGATTCAGTGATGTCATTGGGACTAGACAAGTATTGCAGTCTAGCTAGCGACACAACTGCAGCACAATATGCATTTCGGAAGTTAAAATGAAAATCGCACTGTACAGAATTTAAGCACAAAATGTATAGGAGAATCACTCAAAAACAGGAATTGCCAGGAAGGAATGATACAATTTTGAAATTAACCGACACTCGATTCAGTCTATGGATTCGGATAAGTCAAAGCCTTATCTTGAGCTATATCCACCATCTACAGTCTATAGGCCATTATACTTTTTCCTACAATTTTGTGGAGCCCACAGCAATAGTATTTGGCTTCACATGTACTTATAGCTAGTTGTCCTTAGCTGGCCGGCTAGCGCTAGCTTACAAGAGCAACCACTAACGTTAGTGCCTAGACTATCTAGCATAGATGGAACGCCTTAGATAAACCAGTTAGATTTAACATTAGATCTATCCTATAATTACAGTCTAAGTCATAATATCTTACCTAACATTTCCAGTGCCAGGGAAACAACATTCTACATTCTCTGTCTCCATTAAAGCTTTACAATGTCCAAGTTGTGTGACAGTGCCGTAATATTATTTCAAACGTCGGGAAATCTTGTTTTGTATATACAACTAAAACCATAAACAGTAAATAACAGTCACCACTCACATACTGCTCGTCACGACATAGTACACGTGCAGTGTGCATAGTTTATGCAGATTAAGGTCAACAACCTGCAATACATTCAAATATTTCTATTCCATCAAGCAGGGATGCATCCTCCCTAGTATGAATATAGGGTAGAAGTCTAAGTAATTCTTGAATACAAAACTATTCAAGAATTTTTTTCTGAAACAAAGTCTTAAAATATTAACGCAAACTTACGCAAAATTCTTAGACTACCTATTAAACTTTACTTCACTTCGGGTACCGTAAACTGGGGTGACTTTGGACATAGGGGTGACTTTGGACACAACAGAAAAAAGTATTGTTTCATTTTACATTCTTTTCCTTGTGGTATTTCTAGTATTTTTTCTGTATGTTATTTTAGGGGAATGTGTGAATATTATGAATGACTATTGTGCTCTTGTATATTTCATTGCCTTACATTGTTTTTGTACTTTTCTTTGCAGGGTCCATAAAATGCTTGATTTTTATGGCTGTCGAACTTTTGGTACTCCAGAAATACAGAAGAATGGAAGCTCAAGCCTACTGGCTGGATAGTGAACATAAAGGGATCATGAACCCACCTGTATAGTCTTGATACCTGACCACCCTTGCAAATCTGAAAATAGGTCATGTCCAATTTGACCCCATGATTTGGCTTCAAGTACGGGGTGACTTTGGACATCACAGAAGTACCAAATGTTTGACAGCTACGTAACTATTCATGCAGTACCCTGTTTAACTACATGATTTCGAATTTGTTCATTTTGGATATTCAGGCATATAACGATTCAAAATATCAAATTTAATTACAAAATCTTGAAAAAAAGTGTGCTACCAAGTGTCTGTTAATGAAAGTTCTTACATGTTTATTGTCAGCAAAATTTTGTAGCTAAAATACCACCACAAAACGTATGTACATGTACAAGTTGTACTTGTAAGTCATTATTTGGTGGCTGTTGAAAAAAATGGAACAGATTGGAGTTGTTAAGATTTAAAAAAAAACTGTACTGTATTCCAAAGCTAACCAGGTGGTCAACTACTAACCGTGCTAATCGCAAGTAACAGGTCCACAGAAAATTCATGTAGTGCCCTGCTTAACTACACTTTTTCAAATTTATTCAATTACTATTTGGAATATTTAGGCTTATAAGAATTCAAAATATCAAATTTAATTACAAAATTTTGAAAAAAAGTGTCCAACCAAGTGTCTATTAATGCCCCTAGCAAAATTTTGTAGCCAAAATACCACCACAAAAACGTATGTACAAGCTGTACTTGTAAGTCATTATTTGGAGGCTGTTGAAAAAAATTGAACAAATTGGAGTTGTTAAGATTTAAAAAAAACCTGTATTGCAGTCCATAGTTCCCCCATAAGGAGGTTTACTTTAGACAATTAGCTGTACAGGTGATTATGTCATTGGATATTAATGGTTATCCAAAGTCACCCAAACTCCGGGGTCACTTTGGACAAACTTCGACCAAAAAAATAATCATGAAATAAAATAAACTGCAGGGAATTCTAAATAACACGATTTCCTCTTTCTTGGTACTTGCCAACCCCCACATTACCCCTAGAATTCCTCTGTTCATAATGAAGATATTGATATAAATATTTAAAATTTGTCCAAAGCCACCCCAGTTTACGGTACCATACTTTGCAACCAGACCCTCTAACAGCCGTACATATTTGTATTATCTATCTATTTACATCAGGGTTGAGAGTGGCAATAAGTCATTAGTGCCATGCAGTGGACCTTGAACCATGAATTATCTGATCCCCATCTGCCCAGCAACATTTCCACTAGACCACAACACCTCTGCTATCTCTGTTTCTTTCAATTTTTCCTTCATCTAGATTTATCATGCACCCATTTTTATATAAACTTACTGAACACGATTTCATTTCATTTTTAACACACATTTTCCACAGACCCTAGCCTGACTTTTAATATCTTGGGATTAGTTTTCAATGGCTAAACATAATATAATCGTTCACAGAATAAACGTGTCCATGTCACTTGTGAATAGCAATGAGCACCTATGCAACTAAAGCACAGTGCAATTCTCTGTGCTACTGTGCATCCCTTTTACCTCATTTCCAATTTTCTGGGATCCTCCTAAGTTTTGATAAGCTTTCACAAAGTCCTTGCGTAAGATGTTGGCTTGCCCTCTTCCATTCTGGTTTCTGATCAGGTCAGAAATAAATTCCCTGTATGAAACGGAAAGCAGAGAGAAATACAAAAAATATAGAATAACCACAGTGATGGAGGCAATCTATATACAGGCATCTGGCCCCCATTTCATAACACTTGTTATCAATAACAAGTTGCAATAACTGTTATAAGCTACTGAAATCCTTGCTTCTGATTGGCTGAGAGCAAATTTTTCACAGAAATTTGGCAGTTGTTACTGATAAACAAGTTTTATGAAACAGGGCCCTGTTTAACCCATTGACTACTGAATTCTATCATTCTTATAACCTCAGTACCTGAACCACCCAAGCATCTTTATTACTGTCCAGTCATGTCCATGAGCCTTAGAAAAAAAAAACTACAGGGAAAAAAACCTGGAGTTTGACAAAAGAACACATATGAAATCATCAACAGGCCTTCACCTTTCTGGGATCTTCTGAACAGGCACTGGTGTCTGGATGCTTAAATCTCAGTGGTGCATAAGGTAAATGTGGTCATTTGATAAAATCTGATATTCTACATGCCCTTCTATGTGGTGCAAACCTGCCAACCCTTACTAGCCAAGAAATAGGCACAAATTATTCAGAAATTTTCAAAAATATGAACATTCCTAAATTTCCTATTAAATACTACAGACAAATTTGTACAGAATTAGGAACATATGGGTTAAAATGGCCATTTTCTTTTCCCAAAAATAGGGATATTCTTATTAAAGAGGAACAGTTGGCAGGTATGGTGGTGGTAAGACCAATTTTACGGTTGGCAGTAAATAAATGATTTTATTATCATTATTTGGTTTGGTGTCACCTGTGCCTGGGAGGCGAATTATTACTACATGTACATTTAGATTGGCCATGTAGACAGATCCATCCCTGGGGATTCCCAAGACTAACTTCTTCAGTGTTTGTCACTTTTATAGCATAGCTACTTTCATACCTAATGAAAATATACCTGATTTGATAGGGTTCAAAAATTGCATACTCGTACTGTTCTGTGTTGGCAGGATCACTGTCAATAATGATGGCAAGCTTCTTCAGTGTTGCCAATTTGAGCTGTTGGGCTTCCTCTTTGCAGGCTATTTTGCCATCTCTGTCAACATCGAGTAAATCTACCACCTGGTACAAAAGAGATAGTAATTAACTTCATAGTAAACACAAACAAAAGTACAAAGTGAAGCCTCAAAGGAAAATGCAGATCTATATGGACTCTAAGAAAGCATTTGATTTCTTCTGCATTCATACAAGTACATGTACAACATTTTTGGTACATGTAACATATCTAAAATAAAATACAAAAGTACTATTCAGCAATGAATTATGAATAAGCAAGTATATGTAACAAATCATTTTTCTAACAAACACAAAATGATAAATTGTCAAATTATTTGCGGAAGGAGGACTGCCATTGTATTAGCAATTTGTTGAAAATATGGCAGCCCCAATATGACATAGATAAAAATATTATTGATGGATAAATAATTGAAATCCAATAAAATACATACATGAGCCAATAAAAACGATAATGACGAAGGTCTTGATGATGAAATGATGATGATGATATTGTTAATGATTAAAATGATAGAAAGGATGACATAGTGAAAAAGACTGAAGAGTTGAAGAAGGCACTGGTACATGTACTTGTGGATGCAGGGTTCGCACAATCCTTTTATCAATTGAATAAGCCATTTCATAATCATTTAAAATAATGACCCTGGTACGACCCAACTTTTTATTGCACGCATGTCTGTTATGGTGGATAAAGTATTTGTTAAACCCATACCAGTATACAGTTTTCTGAAGTTTAAAGTTAATTAGCTTCTCAACTTCAAACTGGCAACTGATTTCATTTTTCACTCATGCATAGTTTGGAAAAATAAATCACAGTACTGCAAAAATGGAAATTTTCGCACAATCAATTTTCGAGCTCAGCCAATTTGAACACAATCACGCATTTTTAATTTTCGCAGACAATTGAGATAACTGTATTTATGTGCATATCAAACAAAATATTGCGCTGGTTTTATTTTCACGCAAGTGTCGTGCTGCTCAAAATGCGTAAAATTTCAACATAGCGAAATATTCGTTTACACTATGTACCTAACATGAACCAAACTGAATGATAAATTGCAAAATTACATAGAAAGTCACCAATTTGTGTATAAAAGTAGTGATTATAATTGGCACTGTGTTGCCAATATACAGAGTTCAATGAAAAGTTACAATTAAAACACTCTTATTCAGCTCAAGTACATAATGCACTGAAAAAAAAAATCAAATTTTTCAGTGAATTTTGCTCTTAATGCTCATGTGTAAGGTATTTTTTTCCTAGCAATCTGGATCAACAGATACTGCTTAAGTGTCACCAAAAGGAGACACTGTACTTCTATGGGTTGACATCTGAAATCCTACTGGTGCGGGCATCATGATGCAGGAGCTATGAAAGCAGGTTAATTTGGTCAATTTGTACTTAGTACTTGGTACCAACTAGGAGCGCCGCACATGTGTAGCAGGTCAATTTGTTCAATTTGTAATCAGTACAAAATGTTACCTGGTACAAAATGTACTTGGTACAAAATGTACTTGGTACTTGGTACCGACTGGGAGTGCTGCACATGTGTAGCAGGTCATTTTGTTCAATTTGTACTTGGTACAAACATACTTGGCACAAATGTACTTGGTAATTAGTACCAACTGGGAGCACCTTACACGTGTACATTCCCTTATGTGTGCGTGAGTGTGTATGTGTGATTACTAGACTAATGTTCATGATATTCTTGTGAGTTTTGAAAAGCCAATGAAACATTAAAAAAAAAAATCTCAGAAAAATCAAATGTTCAGGAGAGTGAAAAAACATGGCTGCCAAAATACTTTAAGCCATAGGATTGCCTTCTATTAGACATGCCATGGTGGCTTCATGTTGGGGGTAAGAGAGCTGGGATTTGTACAGGACATTACTTGACTGATTATCTAGAGATTAATACAAAACTAGATGAATCTTCGACCACGCGCGGTCAAAATTTATGCCCCCGCCATTGCCAGATCAAAAAGAATATGGCACATTCATGTTGATTTTTTTATTTTCATGTATAAAATGACATCTTTGACCTGGTGACCCCCAAATCTAATGAGACTATTATGAGACTTCCATATGCACATGAGCCAAGTTTGGAGATGAACCGTCACAGAGTTAAGTTATAGCAAGTACAAGAAATTTTCATGTATATGACCTCTATGACCTTTGACCTTTAACCTTGAGACCCAAAAATCTAATCACATCATTGTCCTTCCCATATGCATACATGTGCCAAGTATGAAGCTGCTCCGTTAAATGGTTGAGTTATCGCGAGAACGGACCATTTCTATGTACATAATGACCTCTATGGCCTTTGACCTTTGACCTGAAGACCCCAAAATCTAATGAGATCATTGTTCCCTCCCATACGTATACATATGCATACAAGTTTGAGGTTGATTGGTCAATTGGTTGTTGTGTTATGATGAAAACAAACCATATCTAAGTACATGACCTCTATGACCTTTGACCTTGTGACCCCAAATCTAATCAGATCATTGTCCCTTCCATGTGCATACATGAGCCCAGTTTGAAGCCAAATGGTTCTTAAGTTATAGCGAGAACGAGCCATTTTTATGTGTATTATTACCTCTATGACCTTGACCTTTGACCTCGAGACCCCAAAACTCTAATCAGATCATTGTCCCTCCCATAGGCATGCATGAGCTAAGCTTGAAGTTGATCCGTCAAACGGTTAAGTTATTGCAAGAAGGAAAACGACACAGACGGACGGATGGACGACCCAAAAACATAATGGCTCCGGCAACCACCTACGGTGGGCGGTGGCATAAAAACAAACAAACATGACTTATGTATGTCACACGTGTTATGAACAGCACAGGCCAGTGCCGGACACATGCATATCTCTCGCCCAGCAAAGACTTTCCCACACATCGTGGTGTTCCTTCAGTTCATTTAGGGGCAGGCGAATATTTTTTAAATATTTCAAAAAGTTTTAAACATTTATGGGAATTTTGGGAATTTCAGTAGTCCATTAAAAAAGTTTTTAAACCATAAACCAAGTTAATCAACCTCAAATGACTTTGACTTTGTTACCTGAAGTTTCTTCCAGATGATCCCTTGTGTACAAGTTTTATGACTAGATGAATCTTCGTCCACGCGTGGTCTAACTTTATGCCTCCGCCATTACCAAATCAGGAATAAATCACACTTGTTGATTTATTTTCATTTATACAATGACATCTTTGACCTTGACCTTTGACCTTGTGACCCCCAAATCTAATGAGAGCATTGCCCTTTCCATATGCATACATGAGCCAAGTTTGAAGCCAATCTGTCAAATGGTTAAGTTATCGCGAGGACGAGCCATTTATATTTGTATTATTACCTCTATGACCTTTGACCTTGAGACCCCAAAATCTAATTAGATCATTGTCCCTCCTATATGCATACCTGTGCCAAGTTTGAGGTTGAGCGGTCAAATGGTTGAGTTATGGTGAAAACAAACAATTTCTATGTACATAATGACCTCCATGACCTTTGACCTTTGACCTTGTGACCCCAAAATCTAATCAGATCATTGTCCCTTCCATGTGCATATATGAGCCAAATTTGAAGCCAATCTGTCAAATGGTTCTGAAGTAATCGCGAGAACGAACCATTTTTATGTGTATTATTACCTCTTTGACCTTGACCTTTGACCTTGAGACTCCAAAATCTAATCAGATCATTGTCCCTCCAATATGCATACATGAGCCAAGTTTGCAGTTGATCCGTCAAACGGTTCTTAATTTATCGCGAGAATGAAAACGGGACGGACGGATGGATGGACAACCCGAAAACATAATGCCTCCGGCAACCACCTACGGTGTGCAGAGGCATAAAAAAAGTAATTTTCACCAAAATTTGAGATGCAAGGTTTTATGACCCCACTGAAAATATGTTTAAAGAAAATGACAGTACACTCCTTTCCTTTTTTTTCAACTCTCACAAAAAAATTTCAAGCCTCTTTCCTTTCCTGAATCCACAGAGATCCACAGAGACGGTGTCATTTTTGTTGCATTATTTCATCCCCTGCCTCATCTGCCTCATCTGCCCCATTAGTTTATACACAATCAATGCATCAGTTTACCTACCCAACGCTGTATCCCCCTGCCTCATCTTCCCCCATTAGTTTATACAAAATCAATGCGTCGGTTTACCTACCCAATGCTGTTGGGCACCCTTCTCTATATTACTCTCGGGCGTTACACTAACTGGGCGTTGTGGCATGCACCTGTAATCCAGCTAACAGTGGAAGTTATGAACTGATTCAGGGGATCCAGGTTAAAGTCCCAGTCACATCTTTCGGATGGTGACGTTAAAGGTCGGTCCCAGACATAAATAATCATATCTGATTGATACACGTCTGTAAAAACCCAATTCAACTACAACAACAACAAAATCGGGGGAATGTCTTCCTCTCTCCATAATCTTTGCTTCAATCTTAAATTTTTCATGAAAGCAACTAAAATAGTAACTTGCCTGATCAGCTCTTTCAAGTAAGAAGGCAGCATCCCTCAAAACACTATTCTCTTCATCATCTGCATCAAGATAATTCTGCAAAGAAAACAACTACATTTATAATTGATCACGATCTAAATGCTGTATTTCATTCTTTAAAAACAGTACAAATTATTATACAGAAGGAATGAGATCCTTATTTAAAGAACAGAAACAAATCAAGATATAAAGGTGCATTGAGGTTTACAAAATGATGTTACAGTATTAAGCTGACTGACCGATCAGATGGATTATGGAAAAACAGTCTGCTGCATCAACAGACAACGGGTATGCCCATCCCCCTCCCCTCCCCCTCCCCCCCCCCCCCCCCCCCCTCAAAAAAAAATGCAGGGCTAAAAAGACAAAAAGAACATCTATGAACAGGAATATAGACCCTAGTGGATACCACTTGCCCGACACTTGTTACATTCGGCTGCTAAAACCAAAGTTTATGGTAACTGCATAATTCTCCCTACCGCAAATTATAATATTCAAAAGCAGAGGGCGATATTTCCCACACGCAGCAAAGACAAAGGTGCTTCCGGTTTCCATGCAAACATACTGGGTCGAGTGTAAGCAAATCGAATAAAAATTGTTTTTGAGCCAAGAAAATGCAAGCAACAAATTCTGATGCTATATGCATACATATAGATCTAATAAAATTATCAGGAGAGTTTATGAAACCTGAACATTTTCATCAAATGAGGGATTTGTTAACCTGGCTATACATTTTCTACGGAAGCCAGAAGAAATCGTGTCAAAACGTCGGTACTGGATTCGTATCCACACATATGTTGACCTGCGCAGAGTGTGGGAAATGTCGCCCTCTACCGTTGAATCTCATATATGAGTTAGGGAGAATTCATAAAAAATGACATTACTATCAACTCACCCGTCGCAGGTAATGGAAGAAATCTTGTGTGCTTATCAAAAAATTACTCTGACGACACCACTCTTGCAATGTTTCACTGAAAAAAAAAGGTTTAAGAAATCTGAGATTATCCATAAAGCAAAAAGGCCTACGATTTTAATCCATTACTGTTGATTCATCTAAAAGATTTCTAACACTAACCCTAGCCCTGCCCTAACCATAACTCCTAAATTCCTATTGCAACCTTACCCTAACCCTATTTTTTTCATGAAATAAAGCACGACGACTGTTTCTGAAGCATGTGTCAGAGCATTCCCTCTGACAGATATTATCCCTCATTCAGAATACATGTTTGTGTGATTCTTAAGGTGTCAACTATTCAATCTTACTTCAGCTCAAATGGATCAATTTCCCCCATGGTTTGTTCTGCATAGCCATCATACGTGAAAGACCATATCCATGTCACTTAATGGTCTGAAAGACAGTGTGGCGCCCTCACAATCAGACAGGTCATTGTCCTTGATGCGAGAGAAGAGGAGAGAAACAGCAAGGTTCCTAGGGCCATAGGAACGGACCTGGTGCCAGTATCCTTACATGTGATAAAGAATAAAGATGATTCATTTCAATACAAACTCAACATAGCTTAGCAAAATGAAGTTGTAGGAAAAGATACATCCAGAAAGCAAAAGGAATCCAAGAAAGCTTAATAGAACATCCTGTGTGTAAATGCAATGCAAGTCATGCCCTTTTCTGTCAGACATATTTTTTCTTCAAACCCTGTTAAAGACAGATATTTCAACAAAATATAGGTCTTTGCAAAGGGTCATTCCATCTGGTTGGGCACAAAATCACATTATGCTCGTGTAACTGAGGTATTAACCGTTTCATTTCAAAATGAAGGTCAAATATGTGACTAAGTCTTGATCTGTCAGTGTGAGGTAAGTCTCCTACCATAATCCATGTTTGAATTGGAAATCCATAAAAGATTTCCAATCCATGTTTGAATTGGAAATCCATAAAAGATTTCCAATCCATGTTTGAATTGGAAATCTTTTATGAATTTGTCGCAACACAATGTTGTTGTTTTTTCTATAAGATGGACATCAACATTTATATATCATTAGCAATATAGTCTCAGGTCTGACATTATAAATCACGACACTTGAGAAGTAAATCTTGGCAGGGCACAATCTTTTTGCAGATTATTGATAGAACCTGACGGTATATCTTTGCCAGTTCAATGAGACACACTTATTTTTTTTTTCAGTTCTAGTTTATCACACAAATTGTCCCAATCCGATGGAATTACCTCAGATTTTAATAAAATGACATGATGTTAAATGGGGATGTATGATAATGTACTGGGAAAAAATGATTACTAATACCTACTCATTGCCAATATGTTGTAAGAGGATAGACAGTATGGTATAAACTAAGTGTATAATTACTTACCCCCGAGGAAGAAAGATACATCCCCAGCAGTTTACATTCCCATAGGTCCAAGGGACCTCGGCAAACTTGGGAAACTTGACCAAGTCTACACTGTCAGGGTGCAGTACAGGCATATCCAGAATATGACTCCGTAATTGTCATCCGCTATCGGAATCATGTCCTCATACTTGGAGTCAATGAAGATCCAATCTTTAGTCCCAAAGTAAAGACAGTGATCGCATTGTCAAGATCTCTGTTGTAGCTGACTCTTGGTGCCACCGCGTGCTGAACCAAAGTTCGCTTCCAGAAGACGCTGGGCCTTGAAAGTGGCACAGGTCATGAAGGGTGGAACAGAGACTTCCTCTGACATTGGATCTGGAAGCTGCGAGACAATGTAAGCATTGCGCGTCTTGTACGTCTCAAGGAAGTACCCAACAGTATCTTGTCCTATCCCCCTGTCTCCTTCCTGGTAGGATTCCTTCTCCGATTTACCTTCAATCTTCACACGAAGGTTACTGTAGTGTTCCTGGATAACTGCAGTCAAACAGTCCGATGCACCCCAAGAGAGGTGTTTGCCATCCCACGAAACAGGACAGGGATACCATCCCGGGCATATTTCTCCCAGAATTCCTTGGGAGATGGGACATCATGGCGAATTTCAATGTGCCCATCCGGGGGTCGATGCTTTCCAAGAACTTGAAGATGTCCTTGCAAGGATTCTCTAACTTCCTCCAACTTGCTCCGCGTAAAGCAAAACACAGCAATAGTCCAGTTGCAACTGGCAAGTACTGGTATGGCATCCGCATCATTGCATAAATTTGCTAAGTCTTATGATGAATCTTATCGATCAGTATGTCAGTGCAAAGTGGCCTCAGTGCTTGCCTTCAAACTGACAAGAGTTTTCGGTTGCCTTAAGCTTTGATGGTAGCAGTTGCAGATGCATCATCGTCGAATGAATGAAGTACTGGCTTCATAACCACAAAGTTGTAACAGAATTCACAAGTACCAGTGCAGTTAGATACGCAGTATTTACTAGTTGATAACATTCTGCGACATTAAACCTAGACCAAATAGTTCATTATTTGATATGCTTGATTTATTCAATAGCATCAGTTATCATCAGGAATAGTGTATTCTCAATTTTACCCTCGTCACAATGCTACACTTTATTCAAGAATTATGCTTAATTTCCAGATTTCTACTTTCTATTGTCCGTCATTTTTCAACATACTGGAGTTTTTGAAATATACGATTCGTAAGTATGGTTTTTTAAACATGAAGGAGTTTGAATAATTTTTGCTTCTATCGTACGTTCATAATGGAGTAGGAGTTTCAATAATTTTTACATACTATCGTAAGTTTTTATGGACTTTAAATAATTAATTTTCTATCATGCGTTCATTTTTAGTCATGACGGAGTTTCGTTCTAATTTTGCTTCTATCATACGTTCATTTTTAAACATAATGGAGATTGAATAATTCTACTACTATCGTAAGTTGTTTTTAAAGATGACGAGGTTTAATTAATTTTTGCTTCTATCGTACGTTCATTTTTAACATTACGGAGTTTCAATTAATCTTCTATCATGCGTTCATTTCTAGACATGACATAGTTTAAATAATTTTGCTACTATCGTACGTTCGTTTTTAAACATGATGGAGTTTGAATAATTTCTACTACTATCGTGAGTTTGTTTTTAAAGAGGACGGAGTTTGAATAATTTCTGTTTCCATCTTTCGTTCATTTTTAGACATGACGATGTTTAATAATTTTTCCTTCTATCGTACGTTCGTTTTTAAACATTACAGAGTT